>CM046449.1:79117334-79432334 GCA_025506515.1 Flaveria trinervia | reverse complement strand
TCTATTTTTTTAAAATCAAACTATCTTCTTTTAAAATAGATATTATGAAGGAAATTAAAAATAACTTCTTTTAATCAATATCTAAATAACAAGAAACTAAACTTTTATATAATATGAAATTTTCTAAAACATTAAATATTTTTAAACAAAATATTTTAAATCATTTTGTTTTAAAAAAGATTATAAACAGGTGAAATATTTTTAAAAAATCTGAAACACTACGTGAACATGAGACTAGCATTGTTCACGAGCTGAACCAAACAGAGCTAGCTCGGATCATAAGAGTTTTGCTTGTAAGCTAGCTAAATTACTGTATCTTGGTTTGTAAATAAGCAAAGTCGAGCTTTATTTTGTTTAGAAACGTTCCAGTTCGAATGGTCACATGAGTTGATTTCAAACGAGTTTTTTCTAGTGAATTTCGAGCCGCAAACTATTTGACCATCCTTAGAATTAAATTAGCATTGAGAGGTGGACAAAATTTAGTATTAGTGATTACCGAAAATAGGACTTAAAATGATATATTTACCTATTGAATTTAGAAGTGACGACTAGACTAAACAAAAACATCCCCCATTTGGAAAACTGTCATAAAATAGTAAACAAGATTTAAAAATGTTTTAAACTAAGTCACTCATGCATGTTTTTCTCAAATTAAACCACCAAATGATCAAATCGAGTCATTATTAAATTTTCTTATGTCAAGAAAGTAACGATGGAAAAGACGCGTGGGTCGAAATTTTCAATATATAATTTTATATTAAAAAATTTTAAAAACATGTTAATCATGAAAAAAAGTACCTAAAATTTACTTCCAAATCAACATCAAAAGATAGAAAAATTATAATTGAAACTAAAAGTATGACATGCTAAAAAATATGTCAAGACTTTTAATTTATATAAAATATAAAAACTGAGTGACTTAATTGGAATACTTTTAAAACTTAAGTTACCTAATTGAAACACTTTTAAACATTCAAAGTTACCCTGAATGTTTGAGCTTACAACCATTTTAACTAGACCCAATTAACATTAATTCTCAGCCATTTCATTAAGGCAGATGCAAATGTACATATGTGTTTTGAAAAATACATTGGTAAAAGTATATAATTATATACTTTTAATTGTAAAATATAATGATAGATAAGAAATTTATATAATCTAAGAAGCAATGACAAAAATACACAAAATAATTTAACACGTAAAATATAATGATGATACGTATAACAAATGATGTAAAACATAAGACACAATAAACTGACATTTGACCAAATAAACTTTATAAGACACAATAAAATTACATATTTGACACAATTACCAATATACCATACTCTTTAGATCAATTAGAAAAACACATATCAAACACGTAATACTTTCTAAACATTTTAGATATATACCATTTTTACCAAACCCTACCCTATGTTATATGCCTGTTAGGCTGTCTTTATGTTTGATATTTATTGAAATATTAATGATGTGATGCAAATAAATGCATCGATATTTATTTCAACAAACATTATCTAGACGTTAGAACATGTGGAAATACATGGTCCACGATTTGTGAATAAAATTCTTCATCAATAATCCTCTTTAATGGATTTTAAAGCATGTCAAACTATTTGATATAATAATAAATTTAGAACCAAAGTATTATCTAGTATCTAGTTATAAAGATGAAGAATTTCATTTATATTCCTAAAAACTTATAGACTATATTACATACCAGATCAAACTTTTAAACATCGTGAATCTTCTTATAAGAAAACTAAATACCGCATTTATTTATATTATTAAAAAATAATCACTGATAATTTTACCCTAATTTTTAGAAACTTTTTAACTTTTCATATCTACTCCTCACGTGAATTTGTTTGAGTTTTTATAATTGCTTCCTATTTTCATTTAACAACCCACAATTACAGGCAGAACCCATCTAATCGTGCAACCTACAATTGGGAATTCATCTACCTGAGATGCCAGATGATGTTTTTATGTTACTTTTTAAAAAAAATTTCCGTCTAAATTAATATTATTTTAATCAAATTTTTATTTTAAGAAACTAAATAATAGTAATAATTTATTTTGTTTTAAATTCAATTTTTTATATTATCAACTTAATTGTGTAATCATATTGTTTTGGACTATCATATGTTCATAGCCAAATAATATTCAATTTAAAAAAATTGAAAGAAAAAAAATTATTTATTGATATATTTATATATTTTAGTTTAGTGTGGTTTTAAGACAACTGGGTTATATTATTTAAAAATATTTGAATATTTATAACTTATAAATGTAACTTTTTATTTTTCATTGTTACAGTAACACATAACTTAATTATACGAATATTTATACATTTATGAATTATGTATTTTTTATATTTTCAACTCGTATATTACACGAGTTTACTAAAGCTAGTATAAACTATAGTTTAGATAAAATAAAAATAAAAGATAAACTCATGGATATTATCTACTTTAATAAAAGAAGTTTTTGAGTTACCACTTATCACAATATTAGACCTCCAAAATTTAATTTTATCGCTTATCTTTCATTTCAAATGCTTACATTAACTACTAATTATATTATTTACTTTTTTAGATTAAAATAGTTTTTAATAAATTAAGAAAAGAGTTCTTTTTACAAATGTAATTTCTAAAGAAACAATCCTTTTTATAACATAAGTAAATTTTTAAAAAAATTAAACTTTTTTAAAAATACAAAATATTTAAAATTAGTGTTTTTAGAAATAATTTTTTTATGAACCATAATACTTTAAAATTGAAAGTTATAATAAGAAAGTTTTAGAAAATGACATTTTTTAAAACGTTTTGATTTAGAATGAATTTTTTAATCATAACATATTTCAACAAATCATATTTTTATTATTTATAATCCTTACTTATAGTATCATTGTTTTATTATTTATAAGATAATATCATTGTTTTTATTACTTATAGTCCTTACTTATACGTAATTTAATCATATCATATTTCAACATATCATAATATAATTAATAAAATTTCATTACTAATTATTCAATATTTATTTATTCAACACGGTAACTACACGGGGTACTAACTAGTAATAACATATATTAAAATGCATGGATCATGAATAATGTATGTCTGTTTTTTTAAATTTTTGAGTTTTTTTTTTCAATTGAATTTTGTTTATTTAAACTTTGTATTAGATTATATTTTTGTAACTCTTATACTCGATAGTTAAATAGGTTTTTTTAATATAGACAGTGAGCGTTTATTTTTCAATTAGCAATAGAGTTTGTCGGTGTTTATTTTAGCTACTAAATAGCAATAGTGTTTATCGTTGTTTATTTTAGCGACTGGACATCATTTTCATAAATTCTCGATATAACATTACGACGTGTTTATTTTTAGACCCGTACTTACCTGCCAGGCACACCAATATTACACAATTTTCTGACAGTGAGTGTGATATGGTTAAGCGTGAGTGTGATCACCTACAAACAGAAGAGAGAATTTAGTTTTTTTTATAATTTGTTTTCAACAATCATAATATCACATTTTGTCATCTTCTATTTAAATTAAAAGTCAAATCACACAAAATACAATTAGGCCTTTTTGATATCTTTATAGAGATCACAACCGTTGCTTACATGACGTATATCGTTTACGTGTCGTTATTTTTCATTACTATCGCTAACTCATTAAATTCTTAAAAAGTTTTTTAACCGTATTTTTTACTTAGACATATTTTTCTTAACGGTATTCAGTGTCTTTCAATTTACACATGTTACGGTTTCTCCTCAACAAACTCCATAACTACCAACTGCCATTTTTGAAATTTATAATTCTTCCTCCTCGTTCTCTCTACAAATCTCCTTCAAAAACAACAACAAACGCAGACATCTTCATGAAAACATCAATCACATACCCTACAAACAATACAACCTCTTCTCCTTCTTCTTCATTCTTGTTTCATCTTCTTCCTACAAGTCCCTACTCGAAGCCTACAACCACAGTCTGCCTCCGTTGCGTTCGGAGAAAAGCTCCCTATTCCTGAGATCGTCACGCTCGGAGGTCAATCAAATTGGCAGAAGGTCGCTTCTCATATGAACAATGACAATAAAACCTAAAAGTTAGATGTTAGAAGATTTGTAATAGATATGATGAAGGTGGCGTGATGTGACACCTTAGCTTATCACAAGGTACACCCTTATTACACACTTCTTTAACGTTGGGTGTGATATGGTCAAGCGTGAGTGTGGTCACGAGCAAACAAGAGAGATAAGTTAGTTTTTCTTATTATTTTTGTTTTTTTAATATTTTCAATAAAGATTGGGTTATACAAATACTCATTTATATTATTAAGACGCCCTATTGTCTCTATCTCTCTCCATATATCTATATGTATCTATCGTAAAATATAGAAATAATAAAATAAATTGGGTGTATTAATAACATACACCTTTCAACAATCAAAATATCACATCTTGTCATCTTCTATTTAAATAAAAGTCACATCACACAAACACAATTACGCCTTTTAGATGTCTTTAAAAAATCACAACCACTGTCTACATGACGTCTATTATTTACATGTCATTAGTTTTCATCACTGTCGCTAACTCAGTACAACTAGTTTTTCTTAACGGTATCCTTCCTTACATTCCAATTTACTTTAAACCTGTTTATAGCTTCTCCTCAACGAACTTTATAACTACCAACCGCCATTTTTCAAACTCAAAATTCTCCCTCCTCTTTCTCTCTACAAATCACCTCGAACAAACAATGGCAACCGCATACATCTTCCTGAAAACATCAATCACATACCCCACAAACGACACAATATCTTCTCCTTCTTTGTTCTCAACAAAACACCATGAAAAAAATGCTTCATCTACTTTTTACAAGCCTCAATTCGAAGCCTACAACCGCCTTCAGTCTGCCTCCGTTGCATTCGGAGAAAAGCTCTCTAATCCTGAGATCGTCACACTCGGAGGTCAATCAGATGGCAAAAGCTCGCTTCTCGAAGCGCTTCTTGGCTTCCGAGGTTGAAATGGGCACTCATGGCCCACTCATACTCCAGATGGTCCATGATCCCACAGCTCTATTTGATGTAAAAGATGAGAAATCATTAATATGTTTGTTGCACCTGGTGCAATTGACATTCTTCAGAGTGAAATAGAGTCACTTCAGAAGCACCAGAAGATGTTACATTCTTGTTTGACTGAATTCAAGACAGTAGCAACATCCCTATGATGAAGTCATGTGAGAAATTGCTTTCATCTTGAGCAAATAAAGCTGATGAACATTTGGTTGATGTTCCTTACATACATATATCTTGATTCACCTTTGAGATGATGTGAGAAACTGCTTTCATATCATGAACAGATGAATAATACATACATATCTTGATTCTCTTCTGTGTAGTTTTTGTTTTCTGATAAGTGCTCTTTGATAGAATTTTGATAACCAGTCGGCCCAAATCGAGACAGATTAAATCTCCAATTACAAAAGGTAACATTGATATAGCACTAATGTACCTAAAAACATGAACTTGCTAAACATTAAATAAGCTACTTAATGCAGAATATAAAGGAGATAAATTGTGCAACTCATCCACTAATTAATCAGTCATTATACACAATGTGAATATATCCCCATGGTTTGGTTTTTGTTTAAAGAGATTAAAACCGGGTTTGAACTAAAAACAATCAAAATCAGTCGGTAAACACCCTTAGCATCGGATAGAGCTTATAACTGTAAGTTACTAATAACCTTTTGTGACGATTTTAACTTGTGAAGCTCTATGACTTAAGGCTTTGGGTTAAAAACATTGGCAATCAACTAGGAACCTAAGGCAATAGGGTGTGCGTATGGCCATGATTTCATCTTATGTTACCTCAGCGTCATATCATTCTTTATTTTTCAATCCACCTTCGACCATGCAAATACCCACATTTCATCTGCCATCTTTTTTATTATTATTAATTTTTGACAATAAAGAGAGAGAACGCTTCATCCCGTTACTGCCCCTCAACCCTGAACGGGGATACCACCAGCAACACTCGGGTATTTATACCAGACGGTCTAATATGCATAGGAGTTTTAGGTGGCATTTCTTTTGATAAATGGTGACAGGTTTTGGTTAATGTTTGTGGACAGATGTTTTATTTTATATATAAACAAAAGTTATGAATTAGTATAAAAGGACATAATATGTCAATAACAGTCTGCTAATAAAAGAAAAACGTATATGCTTTTACATTGCTAAGGATGAGTCAATTATAGTTCGCTAAAAATAGTCACCTGCTCACCTTTAGTTAAACTTTTACCTTTAGTCGTTTGACATAGTGTCGTTAAATACATAATCAACTTCATAGAAGTGTGATAATCACTCACAAAAACACTTTACATATTGTTGTAAATGTGATGCACATAATTATCTCTCATACGTGTGATCAGCCACGTACAAGTGCTTATTATACTTTTTTACCTAAATTGTATACAATACACTCCCTTGATAAGTGAAATATATCAGTAGACAAAGCATATCATTTTTCTTGAACCAAAAAAAACATAATTGCACCTTAAATAATTTAATTTCCACACTTGTTAATCCTTTACATGACAGAAATCATGGGCTATCTTTGACTATGCAATAAAAAGTGCAAGAAGCACTAAAAGGATACCTTTTACTTTTTTTTTTCATTTTTGAAATTTTTTGATGAAAATTAGTAGAAAAGCAATCATCAAGTTTATGTATCAAAAAACAAAAACAACATGACAAGCAATTGAGATCTAACACCACACTACCACAGAACAGGTCAGTGGTCCTGAATGCAGAACATTATCTTGGTGGATCATGAATGCATTACATAATCAGGAACAAAACATGAATCTTCAATTAAGAACATCAATTTTCTTGATGGATTATGAATGCATAACATAATCAGAAACAAAACATGAATCTTGAATTAAGAACATCAATTTTCTTGATGGATCATGAATGCATAACATAATCAAGAACAAAACATGAATCTTGAGTTCAGAACATAAACCATAGTTATCCAGAAACCTATATCAAAACAGGACATCTATGACCTGCTAGAATAACATATGTGAAACCAAATATAACTGCATAACACATTTGCTATTGCAATACCAAATTACCAATTACATTTCAAGAATGTCTGCCTTTAGTGATTCACTCTGTTTTCTTCTCATCCTTGGAGTCTTTCTCCTTCGGTTTTCCTTCTTTCTCCTTCGGTTTCCCCTTTTTCGGCTTCAGAAAGCAGAAACAAGAACAACAAGGACACTGAAACAAGAACTTCATCTCTCTCTCTCTCTCTCTCACACACACACACACACACACAATGTAGCCAATTCTTGAAATTTCCTGATGAGGGACTTATTTAACCTAGATGTTACCTTACTTTACTTTACAAATAACTTTTTATAATAAAAAAAATGCAGCTCAATTATAGGATTCCAGTTCATCCCTTTCAGTATCAAAGTGGGGCTAGTAGCCATAACAAACATTACCCACAGGCTGTTACTCACTTCCTCGTGGGGTCATCCTTTTGGCCACTAGTATACAATATCAAAAGTGCTTTTAAGGGCTTTCATTCATAACATTAGATTAACCAACAACTTATATAATATAAGTATTACAACACCAAAGTTCTAAACTCAAACTATAGCAACATAATATTAAACAGTTACTCTCATAAGACGTTTTAAAGTCGGGATGACTGTTTGGATGATTTAAGATAATTGTAAACACCAATACCTCGTTTTCTGCCAACCTTACCAGCGTCAACATACTGCACCAGCAGCGGGCAGGGTGCGTATTTAGCATCCCCAAGCCCAGCATGTAGTACTTTCAATATGGACAGACATACATCAAGCCCAATAAAGTCTGCAAGTTCTAGAGGGCCCATTGGTTGATTAGTTCCTAACTTCATCCCTGCATCAATGTCTTCCTTTGTTGCAACTCCAGTATACAGTGCGTGAAAAGCTTCGTTGATCATTGGCATTAGGATCCGATTCACAATGAACCCAGAGTAATCCTTTGAGCAAACAACTGTCTTGCCAAACCTGTAATTATTAAACAAGATGAAAAAATATGAGCTCTATAGTTGATGCATTTGACCGTAACAAACTAACAATAAACAGTAAGCAGTTAACACCTCTCTGCCAAAGCTTTTGTTGCATTGAATGTTTCGTCTGATGTATCCGCACCTCGGATGATCTCAACAAGTTTCATGATCGGAGGGGGGTTCATGAAATGCATCCCAATTACCTAAAAACAAAAAGAACTTATTTTCCATGCAGCATAACCACATTGATCGATCGATGCACATAACTACATAACCTAAAAGGAACCTGCTGTGGCCTCTTTGTTGCAGTTGCAAGACGAGTAATGGAGATAGAACTCGTATTCGATGCCAATATCGCAGACCCTTTAACGATCTTATCTAGCTCTGCAAACAGCTTCTTCTTCACATCCTCATTTTCAACTATGGCTTCTATCACAATATCTGTGAATCGAAGATCTTCTAGATTCGAAGTGTATTTTACACGCGCTAATGCCTCAATTCCCACCTCCTGTCAGTTAATTCATACATCATGTTCTAAAAACCTAAGAAAATGCAATAAAAAATCAAAAAGAAAAAAAAACAGAACACAAATCAAGCATTTGGCAACAAATAACTGAATTTCTTTCAAAACAACAATCAATATGAAGTTTATGGCAGAACCCGATTATCTAAACATTAGAACGAAAACATTCGCTATATCATGAGGATTGAGGAACGAACCCTAATTGTAACTGCTATTAACCTATTTGAGGATCTATGAACACAAAGTCGGAAACTTTAGATTGGGGATTCGGGTTCAAAACCTTGGAGAGTTGACCTTTGTTGACGAAACGTTGAACGGAGTTAGAGATGGAGGCTTTGGCTCCGATGAGGGCTTTGGTGTCTTTATCGAGAAGCCAAACATCGGAACCGGCGACCGCCGCGAGTTGGGCGATGCCGGAGCCCATCTGGCCGGCGCCGATCACTCCGACCACCGTGAATTCCGCCATGCAATCGGTGGTTTAGTATCGATTTTGGTGGTTGATTATCAGTTAATTTTGGAATAGTGATAGGGTTGACACCTCTGAGCGTACAAATCGAGACAAAATCACAAGCAGACAAGAGTGTTGATGAACGGATAACGTGCTTTTTTCTAATGTCCCGATCAAAAAAGCCACGTGTTATGCGGACACTATTTAGAATTTTTTTCACGGCCGGTGAAGAACGGT
The DNA here is from genome assembly GCA_025506515.1 of Flaveria trinervia. Lineage (NCBI taxonomy): Eukaryota > Viridiplantae > Streptophyta > Magnoliopsida > Asterales > Asteraceae > Flaveria > Flaveria trinervia. The sequence continues at coordinate 79,423,043 of CM046449.1, read as the reverse complement.
TCTTACGGCTCCTATTTGTTTTCAAATATATCAAATCAATCAATTTATATTTATATCTATAACTTTTAATAAAATCAAAAAAATTTTGTCACTTATCATTCTTTTAATTATGTTTTTTGTCACTTTTTATTTTTTTAAACGTTCACACATTAATTTTCCATTCAAAAATATATTATCGTAATTTAAATATTTAAATAATTTCTTTCTCTTATTAAAAAATTAACTTTATTAATTGTTATGTTTCTCTCTCTTATCTATTTTTTTTAAATCAAACTAGCTTTTTTTAAAATAAATTTTATAAAGGAAATTAAAAAAAACAACTTTTATTTTAAATCTAAATAACAAAAAACTAAAGTTTTATATAATATGAAATTTTCTAAAACATTAAATATTTTCTAAACAAAATATTTTAAAATTATTTTGCTTTAAAAAATTATAAATAGGTGAAATATTTTAAAACTGTCTTATTAAAACAAACAGAATAATTACAAATTATTTTTTTAAAACAAGACTTTTATAAAAATACTTTTTATAAAAAAATCTTAAAACAAATGTTTAAAAATAAAATTATCTACATAAGAGAGTTAATGGTATAACTATTTTATTTCTTGAACTATTATCTATATATAGTTTTAATTATATTTTACATTAAAATATTATATTCTAACTATTCATGCTTATTTTAGATATATATTCTACATTAAAATTTAATCATTTTACTTAATGAGTGTTTAGTCTATCTATCTATCTTTAAAAAACTAAAATAAGTATGAAACTATATAGATCTCATTATACTTACTTTTTTATTTCTCTATATTATTAATAATAATATTAAATACTAATAATATTACTCATACTATTTTCAAATTAAAAATATATAACTTAATAAATAAAAAAACATTTTTTATTAAAAATACACTCTTTAAAAAAATTCATAATTATTTTATAAAATAAAAGTTTGAGAAAAATATATTATTACTTATTTACTTAAAGTAGCTATTTATATGCACTTATAATCATATTTTATTTTTAAACATGATTTTATAATGCATAAATTTTAAATAATAATTATTTAATCTTTTATTTGTTCAATCCATGTATTACACGGGGACTAACCTAGTTAACATATATATAAGAACATTTCTTATAACATGTGTTATTATTCTAACATATCAAATGATACGTGTCATTATTTTAACATATAAAAAATTATTTTCCCGTCTCTTTATCATAAAAAATACGGAATTATAAAAACAATCAATTTGACTTTCCTTTTAAACTAAAATATGTAAAACAAATATATCTACATTTGTGTTTTTTGTCTCTCATATTAAATGGTATTTATTTTAAATAAACAACTAAAATATTAAACAACTAAAATATTAAACAACTAAAATATTAAACATCTAAAATATAAATGTTTTTATTTTAATAATTTATTAATGTATACTACTATATAATACATCTCTTTGGATAGAGATGTAGTTTTGCCAAAAAATACAAGTTTTAAAGCAACATGTACAAATGAGTGCATCACATTTAAGAGAGGTAGAATGAAGATTTGATTAAAATTTTAAGACACTTTAGGGGTAATATGGTAAATTTATCTATTAAATTTTATAAAACTTGACATTTTTGCCCTTGTCTCTTTAATGTATTTAATAAACATTATTAATATACTATTTAATAATATTATATTATTTAATTCACTTCATTATTTTTTTATTTTATTTATGATACTATAAATTAACATTTAAATTTATATTTACTAATTATATTTTTATAACTAAATAACATTTTAATTAAGTATATATTTTTTTAAATATTTAAGTATATAACTTATATAAATCTTCATATTTATAATAACAATAATATTAATATTTGTCTAGGGGCATATTATAAGTTTAATAATTTTAATATTTGTCTATATTTTTTACAATAAAAGTGAGAGGAGGATAGAATAATAATTTGACATATGAATTAAGACACTCATATAAAAAGTAATGCTTAAATTTCAAAAAGTTAATCATTTTATTTCATTTATGCCTTTACAATAAAGTATAATATATAATTGCTTATAATACAATGCTAAAACATATACACGTGGTCAAACAAAATCGCCATTTACTTTCAATGTTGTTTCTATATTGTGATTGAGCACTAATCCCTTTTTCTCTTTCCTTTATAAGTTGTTAAGAGCTCAATAACAATCAAGATGATAATTTATGGTGATAATTATCCATTAACTTTTTTTGGTATATGCAAATCACCACCAAAAACTAACTCCGATGATCATAAAACTCTAACTTATATTCATAAAATAAACCTTCTTAAAATCTAGGTAATAAGTGATTTCAATCAAAACACCACCCATATTTTCAGTATTCTTATTGAGATAATATTATTGTCTTAAAGACTTTTGTAATATATGTAATTATTTTCTTTTATTCAATTTTTTCTATAATTATGTTTTTATTTTTTAATTTACATCATAGCGCACCGAGCCGATACCGACTAAAATCGAATTCCCAAAAAATCATGCAACAACCATACCGCCGCAACGCGCGGGCATTTCCAACTAGTACATACTAATATATGATTTCATATATATTTTATCTTTAAATATAGAGTAACAATTTCTAATTTTATTATGTGTTGTAACTTTTTAGTATTTATTATATTTTTATTTCACCGACAGCTAATAACATCTAGAAAATAAAATATTTATAAAACTAATTGTTTTGATATGTTTTGTTTATTTCGCCCATGTGATACATGGGCTCTAACCTAGTTTATAAATATTACGGTCCGTTTGATTGTTATCAATCAATACTATTTAGAATTTTTTCACGGCCCGTGAAAGTTCTCATGGCTCGTATTGGTTTCCAAATATATCAAATCAATCAATCTATATTAACATATATAAAAGAATGTTTTTATAACATGTGTCATTATTATAACATATCAAATGACATGTGTTATTACTAGATTAGCCATTTGACCAATCTGGTTTTGAGCAATAGCCTTTGACATATGTATTATCAAAATAGCAAACCAATCACGAATGTCCAAGTGCCACAATATCTCCAACCGGCGATACGAAAGCATGATATATCGCCATAAAGAACCAATCGGCGATACGTACACATGATGTATCGCCGGCGTATCGCCCAAAAATTAAAAAAAATTTAATATCGCCCAAAAATTAAAAAAAATAATATCGCCCACTAGCGATATATCATGGTTAGATATCGTTAAAACAAAAAATTTAAAATTTAAAATAAGGCCGGCGATACGTATCGTTGGCATATCACCTTGTAATTAATTTCAATTATTATTTCACTTAATTATAATTTTACAAATAACACCTATTTCTGATTTTCTTCAGTCTATTTGCATGAAATTTATTAAATAATACTCATTAGAATATTTAATTATCAAGACAATAATATGAAGAAAAAAACATCATACATAATATTACAATAAAATTATTACAACGTGCTGAATAAAAATGCATATATTAATACAAATATTAAAAACTTTTATAAATGATTTTGTTTTAAAAATCATTACAACTTTTCTTCTTATTAACAAAAACACATATATTACAATAAAAATGCATATATTTATTAGCCAATATTACATATCAGAAATAAAAAAAATCTTCATCATCTTTTGTTTTAAAAAATCTATATTATTTTGTTATAGTATATCTACATGTACTCATCTAATTGATATACTAAATGATAATATTTGTACAGTTTTTATAAATCTTATGATTAATTATCAAATTGTGTTTTTACGTGATAAGGTAGTTTATATCTTTATTATATATTAAGAAATTCAACAAATAATAATATATATTATTTTTAAATAAAAAACCGTCGATGATACACACCTGGTATCAGCCAAATGAAATTTATTTTTTCATCTGGCGATACACAAATGGTCTCGTATCGCTGGCGTATCTCCAGACAAAAAATAATAATTTTCAATTGCCACGTGGGCGATACCACATGCATTGGTATCGACACGTGTCGATACAATGGTTATTTTTGAAAACCAATTGGTCAATGGTTATAATTAAAAATACACTTAGTCAATTGGCTATTCTGGTAATTTTCCCATTATAAAAACAATCAATTTGACTTTCCTTTATGTTATTTGTGTTTTCTGTCTTTCATATTAAATGATAAATATTTTAAATAAATAACTAAAATATTAAACATCTAAAATATAAATGTTTTTATTTTAATAATTTATTTATACATACTAAGTTATATGATTTTATATATATTTAATCTTTAAATATAGAGTACTAGTTCCTAATATTATTATGTGTTATAACTTTTAAGTATTCATTATATTTTTATTTCACCAATGGCTAATAACTTATAGAAAATAAAATATTAATAAACTAATTGATTTGATATGTTTTGTTTATTCAGCCCATGTGATACACGGTCTCTAATCTAGTTTATAAAAAATTACGATCCGTAGTGATCGTTATCAATCAATTTATAAAATATTGGTTGTTACGGCCCGTAATGACTTTAACTTATGTGGTCGTAACGAGGCTTATGACCATAAGTAAAAAGAATTCTAATTTTTTAAAAAAATTCTTTATTTTTAATATATGTTTTTTAATTTTAAAATAATTAGGTTATAGTACTTTTTAGTTTACTTTTTTTTACTTTTATATATACCTTTAAAAAGTAAATCTAAAAATTCTTTATTTTTTATTTTTTTGCTTTTATATAAATGGTTGGGTACAAATTTTATAAATTAATTTATATAAACATATATAAATATATATATTGGTTATTAGCATATATATTCTTCTTTATCTCTTTCTTTACATACACAAACACACACACACACACACACACATATATATATATATATATATATATACATACACACGGAGAGAGAGAGAAGAAGAAGAAGAATGTTTTAATGTGAAGTCGGCTGGATCGATAAACATCCGAGCATGTTTTTGACGGAAGGATAAACAACCAAAACCAAAAGTCAAATCAATAACACGAACTATCAAATATTGGTTTCATTAATAAAACCTAACGATTACAAGCTCATTACAACATAAGAATCAAGACTCTTGGCAAGGGGAGATCGAACATGATCTCCCCTCTCATCCGGCAGCCCTAGGCTCCGGGCAAACTTCCTCTCAATCCCCTCATCTCTCTACACATTGAAACCGGTATATATAGGCCTTGACCCATATTAGATGCGACTTGGCCCATTGGTGCGATTGGACCATGCGTTTGGTTCATCGTACGACTGGACCATGGGTACGGTTCAATCGTACGACTGGACCATGCGTACGGTTCAATCGTACGACTGGACCATGCGTACGGTTCAATCGTACGACTGGACCATGCGTACGGTTCAATCGTACGACTGGACCATGCGTACGGTTCAATCGTACGACTGGACCATGCGTACGGTTCAATCGTACGACTGGACCATGCGTACGGTTCAATCGTACGACTGGACCATGCGTACGGTTCAATCGTACGACTGGACCATGCGTATGGTTCAATCGTACGACTGGACCATGCGTATGGTTCAATCGTACGACTGGACCATGCGTATGGTTCAATCGTGCGACTGGACCATACTTATGGTTCAGTCTTACGAATGTCCCAATCGCATCTTCTCAGTCGCACGACTAGTCCATTACCATGGCTCAGTCGTACGACTGAGTCTCATTCGCATATGTTCGTGCGAATAACCCCAGTTTCATGTGTTTACAACATATCAGGTGTATTACATTAAGCTTAGACTATTCGACAAGCGACGGACACACTATATATGACAATATATGCTCCAACATTTAATAACACAAATGAGCAATATTTTTTATGTAATTCACTTACAAACGTTCATATAATATAAAGCTTACACTCACAAATTATAAATAATGGAATGTGAATGCTCCAACTAAAATCTTTATTTATATAACTTATAAATAAGTTTTTGATAAAAGCAAAAAATAAAGCCAAAAAATATTATTAGTTAATAAATCATAAATGAATGAAAAATGTTAAAAGATAAAAAAAATTCAGAATCTTACTTACGATCATAAGACTCATCACGACTCTGTCATTACGGGCCGTAAAAAATCATGAATTGACTTATTTGAATATTTACAGACCAATACGGCTCGTGAAGGTTCTTACATGTCGTATCTTGGGCTTCCAGATATTCATCTGGGTGTATGTATAACATGTCCCTTTCTAATAAGTGTCATTTCTAATTTTGTTTGTTTGTCAAGATTAATCACAACTCAGAAATATTTACAGACATTTTTTATTTTAAGTTTATTTTCATTTAATAATTTTTTACTAACTGAGAGTTCATCTCGTTAGTTTTTTAATAATATGAACTGATTTTGTGCCCAAAACACTTGCGGTCTTCAAAAAATCAATATCCAAAATCCGATTCGTATCCGAATTCGAATAAACCGATCTGTATCCGAATCGGAATAAACCGATCCGAATCCTTATTCGTATATTCGGATTGGATCTCATCCAAAAAATTAAATTCCTTATTCTGATTTTGGATATTGCAATTTTTATTCGGGTTATTCGGATTATTCGAATATCAAAATAAGAAATCAATTATTTTTCTAGCCTGATACTCATTATTAACTACCTATTATGTTTTCAACTCAATACTAAAAAATCTTGACATATTTTAGCCCTTTAATCCTAAACAATTATTTAATAATCGAATATCATTCTCAATAATGTATAAAAGTCAGCGTTGCTGAGTGAGTTCTAATTTTAAAAGTAATACAATATTTTTGTAAGGTATATATATGAAAATACTCTTTTTGTGAAATTTCATCTCTTTATACGTGAGCACGCATTAACTATACAATCAGATAATGCTTTTCTCTTTACTGTATGCTTTGTTTATTCTTAATCTTTTATCTTTATCTTTCACTGTCTATGTGGACAATGAGCAATACCCTAAACTATGTGCGCGGGGGAAATGGTGTTAGCCCTCTATTCCCTCAATGGGCTCTGATTACTGTATACAAGGCTGGCCCAGTCACCTAGGGTACGCTGCAAAGGTCCGTCAATCTCAATTAATTGGCCCCGTGTGCATAATAGGGTAGCTAACCCGCATCATAGTTGAGCTAACGACAACATGGTCGTGCACCTCCTATGTGCTTGCAAGACTTGTTAACATTTTATTTAAGTTCCATTTCTCTTCTTCATTGTTCTTTCGCTTTATTATTAGTAATACTTTACGTTACGATAATAAACACACCACATAAAGCCATACACTAATAGTAATAATACTAATATGGAACAATCGTAATCATGCATGAAACTAAGCATTAATAAGCCCTAGTCAAACCTCGGTCAAAACCTTAATAGCACAGACTCCTAAAAATTTCGTAATAAATTCTAAGTGTTTAGGCGCACCAACACTATTTGGGCGTATGAGCCCTGTTTGGACGTTTCATTACTATGCAGGCGCATCAGCCAATACTTAATCGTTTCAACATTTGGGCGCATGAGCTATTCAGGCGCATGGATACTATTCGGGCATATGGTCCATTCGGACGCATGGACACTTAGGCGCATGGGGTTTGGGCGGTTGGGCATACTTAGGCGCATGGGCTATTCAGACGCATGGATACTATTGGGGCGCATGACCCTACACTTAGTCGCCCGACTAATATTCTAGGCGCATGAGGGTACTATTCAGGCGCATGAGTTACACTTAAACATTTCTAAGGCATTTCCAAGCGCGTGGACCTTATTTAGGCGCATGAACCTTCCGCTCAACATATTTTTAGGATATTTTTGAACCCAAACATCAAGCCTATTTTTTCTAAGTTTACCAAGGCTATTCTAACATGAACAACCTGTAAACATGTAAGAAACATCATCAAACATACATAATACATACGGGTATACATACATAATCATAATAAAAACCGTTTTAATACATTTTCAGCCCCAAAGAGTTTAAAGCAAGTAAAACCGAGGTCTAGAAACTCACCTGGTGCAACTTTGGGTGTATCTTCTTTCTAACCCGTATGCAAGTGAGTTCAAACACCTAGAAACCCACCAAACACACACACGAACACACACACACGAACACACACACACAAACACATAAGCACATAACCAAGACAAAACCTATCATGAACATTTAGAAACTTCAAATTCTTACCTGAATCCACCTCTTCTTCTTCTTCTTCTTTTTCTTCAAACCGAGAGTTTTCTGCTCTCTCTCCCTCTCTAACCGAATGAAAAAGGTGATGTGAAGTGAGGGTGGGCGGCCATGCCCACCTTTACACCAAATTTTTGTACTTTTGTTTTTTTGACACTTTTAACCCCTCATCTTGGGTTAAATTGCATTTCTTACTTTTATTCTTCATTTTTTATCTTTTTTTAAAGAATAACCGGGTATTACACAGAGCTAGGCTCATTTTATCAAAAAGACTAATAGGGATTTAATCTTAGTTAGTAAGAAAAATAAGCTCAAAGTTTGAAGTGACTGTTAATATTTTTTGAGTCGGGATTAATCCCAACCAATAAATAAAGGTATGTTATGGATACACCCAGATGGATATCTGGACACCCTAGATACGTCCCATAAGAGACTTCATGGGTCGTATTTGTCTGTAAATATCAAATCAGTCAATTCATTATTTTTTACGGCTCGTATTCTCCATTACGACCTATAATGATAGGGTCGTAATGAGCCTTATGACCGTAAGTAAGATTCTGAAATTTTTTTATTTTTTAACGTTTTCATTCATTTATGATTTATTAATTAATAATATTTTTTAGCTTTATTTTTCATTTTTATAAAATACTTATTTATAAGTCATATAAATAAAGGTTTTAGTTGGAGCATTCACAATCCATTATTTATAAATTTGTGGGTGTAATCTTTATATTATATGAAATGTTTATAAGTGAATTATAAAAAAAACATTACTTATTTGTGTTATTAAGCATTATTCTTTTTTTTCTTTCTATGTGTGTGTATGTATACACATGTTTATAATTAAAAACCGTGAAAACTACCACTACCCAATCACATAATTTATAATTGATTTAACTTTATAATTGATTTAACTTTATAATTGTTTAAAATATATTAAGTAAAATTCAACCATATTTTTCAAGGTCATTATACATTTTTCATATAAATTCCAAGTAACATCGATGATGACAAAACGACTTACGTATACGTAACTTGTAGGAACTACATCTACGTAACTCTTAGTTGTACACTTGGTAACATGTACTTACATATAAATAACCCATACATGCATGTAACTCTTAGTTGTGCACTTTTTAACACGTACTTACGTACATGTAACCCTTGATTTTCATGATTTTCAATTATAAACATGGTTTGCATTTGATTTCTCCCCTATATATATACATACATACATACATATATATATACATACATATATATATATATATGTGTGTGTGTGTGTGTATTTATGTATATATATGTATATATGTATATATGTATATACACATTTATGTATGTATACATTTGTGTGTATATATATACATATATATACATATATATACACATATATACATAGGGGAGGGATCAAATGAAAACCATGTTTATAAATAAAAACCGCGAAAACCACCACTACCCGATCATAATTTTTAATTGATTTAATTATTAAATTATTTAAAATATATTTAAGTGAGGTTCAACCTTATCTTTTGAAGTTATTATATATTTTGAATTTAAACTCCAATGAACGACAATGATAGCGAAACGACTTACTATACGTAACTTATATGAGTTATATGTACGTAACTTTTAGTTTTACATATGGTAATACACACTTACATATAAATAACTCATACATATATGTAACTCTTAGTTGTATACTTTGTAATACGTACTTACATATATATAACCCCTGGTTTTCATTTATAATATGGTTTTCAAGGGATCCCTCCCCTATATGTATATGTATATATGTATATATGTATATATAATATGTATTTATAATACGTTCTATAAACTAATTTATAAAATTTGTACCCGACCCTTTATATAAAAACAAAAATAAAAATAAAAATAAAAATAATTTGATTTACTTTTCAAAGGTATATATAAAAGTAAACAAACTAAACTAAAAATTACTATAACCTAATTAATTTTAAAATATTAAAAAACATTTATGGAAAATGAAAATTTAAAGAAAAAAATTTAAAAAAAGAAATTTTACTTACGATTATAAGCCTCGTTATGACCCCATAAGTTAAAGTCATTACGAGCCGTAACGACCAATACGAGCTGTAACATTTTGTAAATTGACTTATTTGATATTTTGCAAACCAATACGAGCCGTGAAAGAAATTTAAAGGGTGTTCGCATAACACCTGATAGGGTGTTTCTTTATCAGACCCCTAAATAAAAGTTGAGATTATTAAACTACAATTACCTTTTAATAATAATTTAAAACTAGTTATTTACCCCGTGTGTTGCAACGGTCTGAGTGTCAATGTAACGTATTAATGAAGGTTAAATACCACAATCACTACCAATCATTTATCGCTCGTTTATACCCTATATCGCAATCATCTATTTATCTTGATATTAACATTAAAAGATTAATAACTAACGCTAAGAAACATGTATATATGCTTATTTTTTTCTAAACATAACACTAAAATATAAGGCTTAGAATAAAATTAGTAATTATGATCACAACTTAAGAGTTTACATGCCATAACAATGAGTATATCATTTTTCTCATCATCATTGCTTATTTAACTAAGCCAACAGGTTCAAGATCAAGCTCGTCTCAAGAGTGCTTTGCCTCACTGTCATCGACAACAGTAATACACAATATCATCCCAGGCCAAGCACCATCATCGACAACAGTAATACACGAACATCATCTCAAGACAACTCCATCTTTGACAACAATAATTGAAGAACACATACATGCACAACCATAGCATCACAACGATCGAAGGTCACAGATCGGCGTAACGACACCCAGTGCCTTTATCACCACCAACAGGTGCACCAGATCCGACAAGGACGAGTAGATCAAGACAACCAGCAGTGATGAGTAGACGGCGATTGAACATCCATTGTGGCAATGGCCAAGCCATCGGTCGAACAAGAACCATCAAAGGCATCTGACATCAGTACATGTATAGTGCCTTAGGAATAGCACATATAACTACAGTATACTCCCTTACAAAAGGGGTTTGGTAACGACAACCATTGAAGAAGATGATGGCCTAACTGGACAATAAGAACCATTAAAAATACTAAACAATAGTACCTAGCACTTTAAGAAAACTTGCATTAACAATTTAAGGCAAGAACCACAAAAAGGAGAATAATATATATAGCCACAACAGAAACCAACTCTTGCATTGAGCGATAGCACCCAATGCAGTAGTAGTAGTACAACAACAATCCCCGTAAAGCATTAAACATTAGTATAGTTTTCTTAATAAATGGTATTTATAGCTATAGTAAACTCTCTCACAATAATGAGCTGATGTTTAATAGTAATTAAGTATAATAATTACTACTAATGTTAGACCACATGGCCCACAATGAATTTATTACTTTAACTAGTCATAAGTAATGTCAAAACCATTAATCTCAATCAAACATTTATCATTTTAACTACAAATGGTTTTTGACATTGGACCCAACCTCACTTTTACTTGTATTTTTTTATTATCTATTAAAATAATTATAATATAACCATTATATCTTTTTAATTATGTTATATATTTAAGTTCGATTTAATCCTTTATGTTTGACAAAAATAACTATTTTTCATCAAAATATTAAAAAACCAATTTATTTTCATAAGTCATTTACATCACATGGCCAAATTACACATGTAAGTGTTAGTGTTGTTGTTGTCAGCAACGTTATACAAATTGACCTTTCACTCATTTGGTCTTATCATTTGTCGATACTAAAAACTGTTATGCAAGCTTTCTTTCACTCCATTCGCAATTCATGTGTGTATTTTAAAGTTAATTTTGATATAACTTGCTTCTTGTGATGTTAAATTGCAGTAATATTCATGTAACCATGAAGTAATGAATAATTCGACTTGCACCTTCAAAAAGTTTTGTTGGAACTTAGAAAAAATAAAACTTTATCTAGTTTCTAACTCATCATTTGTGTTTTATTTGCATGTAAGGTTCAATGTAAATGAAACTTGCTAAAATTATGTACATGTGGAACAACCTTCATTCTTTTGAATAGATGTTTTTTTATATAATGCCAACTGAGGAAGAGGACCTAAGTATATGGTTTCTTTATCACAACTATCATGAGGTCATATTGCATAAAAATCAAATAGATATTAAGTGGCAAACTCATGAATTTGTAACTAGTTGCGGGCCATGAATTTTTTATTGGTACTATTGTGTTTTAAATTATAAATGTTTATCATAACTTAAGAAAATTTCTTCTATCGGGCGTCACCTATTATCCAAAATTTATCAAATTCTTAATAGTAGTGTAAACTTTCCGATTGATATGTTCATTTAACTTTTTATTTGAGTCATTACATTGTTTGTAACTTTCTTAGGTTGGAAGGAATATTAAACTCTTTAAAAAAATACATGATGATTTTGGTGGCTACTTGTACCATATGTTCAATATGCTTATTCTTATAACATTCAAAGATAAAACTATATCGATAAAAACTAGTGAATTTTAAAAAAATACTCATATCTCGTTATATATCAAGTGAGAATCACATAAATCAAACATTTAAGCATTAATAAACACATGTTGGTGATTTTAAATTTTATTAAGTTATGTTGGGATATTAGGATTCGCATAGTAACCAAATGAAAAATCATAATTAATAACAAACAAGCTAGGAAATATGATCTACCCAATTAGTGTGTGTTGTGAGGCGTTACTCCTGCTAGGCAGGCAAGGGCATGATGGGGAACACCACAATGAAAGGGGCCTAGTGGGTGTGATGGAAGGGGTAGGCGTGACATGGTGGTTGTAAGATTCAAAACTGCAAGCAGAAAGACTCTAATCATTGGAAGGAAGCTAAGTAGGAGCCATTCAAAGCTTCGAGTTACCTTAGTTTGAGAGCGCTAGATAGAAGAAGTTATAATGCATTCAATCCCCTATATAGATCCCGACGAGAAGACGCAAAGACGCATCGCCTTATCATTTGTTCTATCTTTTGCATCTTCTTTGAAGGTTATAGCAGATGAAGATGCGCGCAAAAGACATTGATCTAGTTATTTTTTTCTTTATCCTCTTTCTAAAGATAGATAAGCAAGGTTTTTTTACTACTGGCAAGAAGCCTTAAGAGAAGAACCTCTTTCTAGTGGAAGAGATTGGGCAAGCACATCAAACGCTCGCGATGACAAATTGACACAAATTCCAAAGGTTTTTTTGTACCCGATGAAGAACCTATAAGAAGCTAGCCATTTGAGGTTTTTTTCACGTATAAATGTAATTTACCAATTTTTGTATTACTCTATAAGTACTATCACTATCATCCCACCACAACAAACTTTTTAATCATTATCACCCTCCCACGGCACATCTTATATGGCGTCTAGCCATCACCTACGTGACACCATTTTTTTTAATGCTTTTCTAATCATTATCACACTTTCATACACGTAACGTCGTTACAACATCTCAACCCATAAACAAAGGATTCACCCGGTCAATTTCAAAGAATCAAATTCACACAAATTGCAATACGATTTCATATAGAACTTTTCTCTCGTCGTAGAAACCTTTTATCCCATCTTATTAGATATTTTGAAGCCACACCAAAATAACTTTAATCTATAGTGATTCACACTATTCGAAAAACTATGCAGAAAACTCCAAACCACAACACCTTCGCATGCCTTGAAGCAAATACACAAGGGAGTGTCATCATTTAAATCGTACAAATAAGTTGGAAGAACTTTACGCACCTTAATTGAAGCATTCTTTTAAATCCAGAGAAACAACAAACCTAGCAATAATAGACCTAATTAAATGAAAAAAAGTTAAAATAAGAAACAAAATTCGAACCTAATTGTGTTAACAAGAAAACTAAATCCATGTAAAAAATACAACCAAACCACGAAGATATATATGAAAATTTACTGTATGTATTGAAAATCATTATGCATCATGTCAATAATGAATACTTTAAAGTTAAATAAAAATTACAAACAAATCATAAACGATTTATGCCAGGGAAGAGAGAGATGGATAAATGAGAAGAGGAAGTTTATGATCGAGCCGATATGAAAATAAAAAATAATAGAGAGAGCGTAACCCCTTGACCACTAACGCTTTAAGGATGATTTGAAGATAATGGTGTTAATCACTTCGAGTATTTATTACACTTTAATATGATCAACATATGTATCATTGTCCGAAATATAAATGTCGCTCGATCCTCGTATAAAAAAACTATCACTTTTTAGTGATATGATGTCCCAATCGAATAGATGCTTTTAAATGATAAGTTCATGATTTTAAACGATAAGTTCATGTCATCAATATTTACAAGTTAAATAAAAACATAGTTTTTATCATTGTAAATAAAAATAATTATACTCGCTACAAAAATTTACAGAATCTTGCTTCAAGAAAAACAAAGAACACTAGAATTTAATGTTGTTTACCATCTTCCTTGTACCCTAAATAACGGCTTTCTTTTGTTTTTACAGAAATCAGACAACTTTTCATTTGTTTCTTTCTTGAATCTTGAATCTTGATCCCCTTTCTTCAACCCTTCAATCTCACACCCCCACTCTTCAATCCCCTTTCACAAACCCTAATTTTTGGTCCCTAACAAGTGATTCAATCGCAACACCTCAAGATCAAGGTAGTCTTTCGCTTTCAGTTTCTCATCTTTTCAAGATTCTCAAATCAATCGATCCACTGTCAATTTACTCCACTTCGATTCACCTAATCATCATCTTGATTGCATCTTCGAGTCTTTTGCTTCACCCATTACGATTTCATCTCACAAACTCGTTGATTTCACTCGATAGGTGCTATTGCTGATCGTTAAGGCGAGCTTTTTGTTTCTTTTGTCAATGGGTGTTTCAGATTTCAAGCAACAGTGATTTGACACCTAGCCCACTAACATTGTCAACTCCAAGTTGGAATTGAGGGATTTTTGATACCATGTGTTTGATGCAATGATATGCGTATGATTCTTTGAGGAAGAAGGGGATTTGATCTTGCAGTGACGATGGCAGATGCAGCAACTATCATGGAGGCTGCGGGATCGCGGTTTAGTGATTTGGAACTAATTGGGAGAGGGTCTTTTGGTGATGTGTATAAGGGGTAATTTCTTGAAATTCAGTCTGCAAGTTCTTGCTTTTGATTTTCTTTATGTGCATAATGCTGATATGGTTGTTGTTGATTTGCAGGTTTGACAAGGAGATCAACAAAGAGGTTGCTATTAAAGTTATTGATTTGGAAGAATCGTGAGATTTCGTTCTTAAAGTGTTTATTATCTATAAAGATCAATATGTTTATACTCAGATTGTTATAATTTATAAGTAATGTTTGGTTCTATGTATTTTACAGGGAGGATGAAATTGAAGACATTCAAAAGGTATATATGTCTGTGTGAATTTGTTGTGTTTCGATTGAATTCTTGAATGTTGAATAGTGATCTTTTACTGAAATATGATTCAGGAAATAGCCGTTTTGCAACAATGTCGATCGCCATATATTACTGAATACTATGGGTCATATCTACACCAAACAAAACTATGGATAATAATGGAATATATGGCTGGTGGCTCTGTTGCTGATCTAGTAGGTTATCTATTCAAATAGAATCTGCATATTGTTTAGATTTAGTTTCCATTTAAATATATTCTGTCTAGTGTTTTAGTAAAAGAACTGTTGTTGAATTTATATTCCACAGATACAACCAAATCACCCATTGGATGAAATGTCAATCGCTTGCATTTTACGTGACTTGCTGCATGCCATTGAATATCTGCATACCGAAGGAAAGATCCACAGAGATATTAAAGGTTTGAAACTGATAAATTAAATGCTTCAATTTCTTTCTTTAGTTGGAATATTTTTATTAGTTGTATGTTAAAATAGGATAACACTAAAAACAATTATTCGTTGTACACTTCTACTTTCTTACATTAGAACTGAATGAACAATATTTACCTTTTGCTTTTTTAGAATTTTTTTCTTTATTTTGCATTCTTGTAAATGTGGTGGTATAATGACAATGGTTGTCTTACATTTTGACAGCTGCAAACATCTTGTTGACTGCCAATGGTGATGTTAAGGTGCACTATTTTTTGTTCACTGTGCCAATAATGAGTAATACGATCTCTACTTCATACAATGCAAATGAATTTCTGATTTATACATTTGGACGTTCAACAGGTTGCAGACTTTGGCGTGTCTGCACAACTAACCAGAACAATTTCTAGAAGAAAGGTATTTTAGGTTCAGCCAAAACACAACATGTTTATTTTTTCTTTCCTTTTTTGATACTTCATAATGTTTAGAATAGGCAAATCACTGATATAATTGATTGTGACAGACGTTTGTAGGAACACCATTTTGGATGGCACCAGAAGTTATTCAGAATGTAGACGGATACAATGAGAAGGTCCACTTCATATTTTCACTTCTCAGTGTAAATTTCATGATGTTGGCTTTTCCGCAAACTCATTACTACGTTGTTTAACTTTGGTCGATACAGGCAGATATTTGGTCTTTAGGAATAACTGCGATTGAGATGGCTAAAGGAGAACCCCCACTCGCTGATCTTCACCCAATGAGAGTTCTTTTCATCATACCTAGAGAAAACCCACCCCAGGTCCTCAGTGTTTCATTAATTCTATTTCTTAATATTATGTGGTGTATTATGGTATTCATTTACTTGATTGATCCAGTTAGATTTAGCTTGATTTAGCCATTGGTTCTCTTTGCAGCTAGATGAACATTTTTCTCGTCCAATGAAAGAATTTGTTTCATTGTGTTTAAAGAAGGTGCCAGCTGAGGTATACTATTCACCTTTCTCAAATTGTATGTGCACGTGTCGGTTAGTTTCTTTTTCTATTTTTTTAATATTATTATTTATTTAATCTTCCTTATTCTATGCTCAGAGACCAAGTGCAAAGGAACTTCTGAAACACCGCTTTATTAGGAATGCAAGGAAGAATCCAAGACTCCTGGAGAGAATCAGGTGCTTCTTTAGTGCCATTAATCATTACATATAATAATTATGGTGTATGTATCACATTTTTTATTTTTTCACTTTTATTATAATTTTCATAAAATCATGTTATCTATTTCTTTCTATCTTGACAGAGAAAGACCAAAGTTTCAAATTAAAGATGACGGGGAAACACCTAGAAATGGTATGCAAGCTTTTGGGGAAGGATCTAATACTGTGAAAGTTACTAGGGAACCAAGAATTGATGAAACTGTTCGAGCGAGGTGGATAGCTAGATTGTGATTAAATTTATTACCCTTCTGTTTCTAAAGCGTTTGCTGACCCTTATTAATCACAGTGGGCCAGGTAAAACTCAGAGAAATGCCGGATGGGATTTCAGCATAGGTGGATCCGGGAGTACAGGTACAGTTAGAAGTGCAGTAAGGCCACCTCAAATTAGAGACCGAAAAACCGACAATCAAGCAACCCAGAAGAGACATATGGAAAGTGGCACCAGGCGTTTATTAGAAGCATCTAGAAGAGATTATAGAGAATCTGATCAAGATAAAAAACAAGATTCTTATAGGCATGATGATGATATTGTGTCAATGGATGGCACTGGAACCGTTGTTGTGAGATCTCCCAGAACTCAAACATCATCACTTTTCAGTGATCAAGGTACCATGGTAAGCATCATTTGTAAAATAAAGTTTTTCTTTTTAATTTTTGTTGCAACTTTCTTATGGTTCTTTTTGGGTATATCCACTATACTGTACAGTCAAGCAGCACATTTAGTTCTCTTGAAGATGCTTCCATAAGTGGTACTTTTGTCTACCGTGGACAACATGATGACTCGGATTTTCCACGCACTCCGAAATCAAGACTGGGAATCCAAGAAAAAACGTCAACCGCTACGCACGAGGATAGCGCATTAAATCTAGCAGAGGTTCCTTGCTATTTCTAATTATATAACGATGATGATTTAACGTGTAACATATCTTTTAATATATATGGTTATATGTTATTAGGCAAAGGCTGCAATTCAAGCAGGTATGAAGAAAGGACATGCGAAGGATAAGTCTGGTTTAAGCAAGGTAATAAAGATGCTCAAGAAAGTCGAAAAACAGATAAATCAACCAAAAGCTTGGAATCAGCAGGGTATGGTTTCTTGTGTAAATCAGATTTAAAAACATTAATATGGTTAAATTATTTTATTTATTTTGTTTATTAATTCAGACATTCAAGCGACTATTATGATGCAATAAAAGCATTTCCAAAACCTCGCCATGCAAGCAGTGATGATGAAGAGAGTGCCAGATCAGCTGCGTTGTCAGCATCCGCCCCCCTCTCTGTTCTCATAGTCCCTTCATTGAAAGAGGTGAATACTCATTATGTATATTTATATTTGCATATTTAAGGTTTATAAAGCTCTCATCAAGTCAAATAATTGTTTCCTGTGTGATTTTATATGAATTTAGGCAGTTGCAGATGACTTAGAGGCATCTGTGATTCGTTCAGTGATAAATTCATTGATGGATATGGAACACACAAAGCCTGGATCTTGTGAATTTCTTGTCACTAGGGTTCTTCATCGGTTAGCAAGGTACGTGCTTAAATCTTTTTTTTTAATTTTCTTTTTGGTTGTACATTTTTTCCTTATGAAAATACATTTCAGTTCAAAGGAGCCGTTGTTGAAGGATCTGCAAGAGGTGGCGATACGTGGATTTTCCAAGGGTAAAAAGGTATCAGAGTCAGAAAATGCAGATGCAAATGCAAGTGCAGAAGCAGATAACAAAAAGAAGCAGCAAAACAAGGAGACTGAGTCAAATGCCAACTTAAGCCCACTCGCACGGTTCTTGCTTTCAAGGTGTGTCGAGTTTCTACCATTTTTATAGTTAAAATCAAAGCACATACGGACATAAACAAGAAACACTAATGCTGTAAACGACATGAGAGATTTATAGAGGTTCGGTTGCGGCGTGCAACCTACGTCCTATTGGGACAACTAGGGTTTTCTTTTGTCGAGTGATAATGGATTACAAATACAAGAGATATATTTATAGGATAGAATTAGGCTTAATTCCTTAGTTAACAAGCTAACAAAAATGGGCCCATTTAGGGCTTGGGCTGGCTAAGCCTAACTACTCCATTCTAATTCATACGAAGCTTACACCCAACAAATCTCCCACTTAGAGGCTTCGATCCACGTTCAGTTGCACTCCACGTCACTGTACTTCTGTAGATAAAACCCCTCTTTGATTTTAGCACCTCTTAGTTACTCTCGTCTTCTCAACAATATTCTTGAAGGCCAACTGAAGCTATGCAAAGCTTCAGCTTATCCAATTGGTAAACATATTTGTTGGCAGTGTTGCAAAAATCGGCGCTAGGCGCCGACTAATCGCCAATTGGACTTTCACCTTGGCGATTTCACATAATCGGAGCCCCTAATCGGTAATCGGTCAAAATTGGTCAAAATCGGACCTAGGCGGTCTTAATCGGCCAAAATTCGGTGATTCCGGCGACTTTCCGGTAGGGTTCCAACGACTTCCGGCGGGATTCCGGCGACTTTAAAAAAATCCGGCAAAAACTTAGAAAATCTGGCGAAATATGTATATTATATATAAAACTGAACTTTTTTATTAAAATTACATTCTAAAATGTGTATTTATATATAAAACTAAAAATTATATATGAAAAAACCAATCCGATTAATCCCTAGTCCCTACCTAGCCGCCCGACTAGCGCCTAGCGATTTTTACAACATTGTTTGTTGGATTCTTCGCACCTGAGTTGTTCTTCAAGATGATTGTTCCATCATTAATCAATCCTCTAACAAAGTGATACCTCATCGCAATGTGTTTTGTTTTGCCATGATAGACTAGATTTTTGGCAAGTTTCATTGCACTCTCAATGTCACAATACAATGAGTAATCAAATTGTTGTTTGCCCAACTCTTCAAGAAAAGTCTTCAACCATACTAACTCTTTACTGCCTTCAACAATAGCCATGTATTCAATTTTTGTTGTTGATAAGGTCACACTTTTCTGAAGTTTGGATGTCTCACTGTTGTTCCTCCCACTGTAAAGACATATCGGGTAGTTCTTTTGAATGTCCCTTTATAATCACCCAAATCAACATTTGTGTAACCCTTTGCATCTTTCCCTTTGAAACATAACCCTTTTTTTATGTATGCTTTAAGTATCTAAGTTCGCATTTAATTGCTTCCCAATGTTCTCTTCCCAGATCTGATATAAACCGACTAACTACCTCAAAACTACAAGCAATCTGGTTAAGTGCAAACCATGGCATACATGAGACTATCGTTTGTGGATGCGTATGGAATATAGCCATTTTGTTTTTTCATCATATTTAGGAGACTTGATCTTTGGTGAGCTTTAAATGATTTCCCAATGGTGTGTTTCTAGGCTTGGTCTTCTTATTATTCATCTTAAATTTTTCCAAACACTTACCCAATGTATTTCTTCTAGACATTTTAGAGAACCATCCTTGTTTCTAACGATGCTCACTCGAAGTAAATTATCTTCGTCAAGGTCATTGTGTAGAAAAGTTGTCTTTACATCTAGTTGCTCAAGATGTAAGCCCTCTGCTGTTACAAGACTCAAAACCAATCTAGTGGTTGTCATTTTTGCAACTGGAGAGAAGATCTCATCGTAAGCAACCCCCTTCTTCTGCTGAAAACCCTTGCCAACTAAACGAACTTTATACTGTTTAGACCCATCATGTTAATCCTTGACCCTAAAGACCCATTTAAGAAGTAAAGTTCTTTTATTTGACTGAAGCTTGGTTAGAACCCATGTTTTATTTTTCATTAAAGAGCTCATCTCATCCTTCATAACATGCTCCTACAATATAGAGGTTTGAACGCGATGTGCAATCTACGCCGTCCTGGGGCAACTAGAATATTCATTTATTTAGTGATAATAGATTACAAGTATTAGCCATATCTATCTTATTGTTATATTTGAATACATGTTTATCTCATATTTAAACTAGAGATATATTGTGAGGATAGTAAGGATAGTTAGTTGATAAAGATGATTTGTAATCTTCCATATAAATAAGGCTTTTGGGTGTTAATGAAGATCATCGAGAATTATCATACTTTTATGGTATCATAGCCTCGACCCTAAGGACACCCGCATACTCCGAAACCTAGCGGTCGATATCTTTTTTTTTTTTTTCAGCCATCATGACCGAACCAAAAACCTCTACCAAGGATCTACCCACCACACCCGCAACCGCACCACACAAACCCACCCCTCTTCACCCAGCCTATTCCGTTACCAATATCCAGTCAAAGATCCGCACCCTTGATGGTTCCAAAGTAACCTATTCCTCCTGGACCAAACTCTTAAGCTACACGCTATCGCTTACGAAGTTTTGGCCCACGTTGATGGCACTACACCACCCGGACCCAATTCTGAGGGCTATGATGCTTGGAAGGAACTTGATGCTCTCGTTCTCCAATGGATTTACAACACCCTATCCGACGAACTGCTAGTTCGGGTCCTCGACACTAATATCATCGCTCGTAATGCTTGGCTCAAAATTGAGCAGATTTTCCTCAGCAACAAGGGCTCTCGCGCTGTAGCCCTTCAAGGCGAATTCTGCAACCTCACACTTGTAGCCTGCTCGTCTTTGGACGCTTATTGTCAACGCCTCAAGGAGATCGCAGATCAACTTGGGGATGTCGGCCAACCTGTCCCGGAATCTAGACTTGTACTGCAACTTGTTCGCGGTCTTCCCCGGGAATACGACCCAGTCGCCACATTCATTAACCCAAGCAACACCAACTGGGACACAACCCGCATCATGTTACAGTTGGAGGTGCAACGCCTTGCTGCCTACCAACCCAGCTCACCCTCGGTCCTTGCTACCACAAACCGATCCCTCGAGCCACCTACATCCCAACAACCTCCCAACATATACCCATCCAATACGCGGGGGCGGGGGAGAGGACGGGGTCAATCCCGATCAAATCGTGGCAGCCGCGGCCGTGGGCGCCACCCCAACCAACCACCCTACCACCCACACCCAAACTCCTCCCCGTATGCGAACTGGGCCTGGTGGAATACACCACCCTGCCCTTACCCAACATAGCCTGCGTGGCGCCCCCTACCCCTTTTTCGCACCACTCTGCCCACCTCCATCCCAAAGCCCACTTCACCCACGCTCCTGCCCAGTCCTAACCGATCACCAACACCACTCCCCCTCACCGCATCAACATTCGGCTTTGATGCCTTAAACCCCTCGGATCTACAGGTTGCTTTCACCAATATGCAACTTAATCAACTGGATTCTTCATGGTATATGGATACCGACGCTTCTTCACATGTCACTAATGAGCCCGGTAAGATTCTCAAACCCCAATCTTCTCGTGTATGTAATATTTTAATTGGCAATGGCACCAGTCTACCAATTAAAGGGTCCGGTATGGGCTTTCACAAACACCCCGTCCGCACCTATATCCTTCCCCACATCTTGTATAGTCCCGACATTATCAAGAACTTAGTTTATGTTCGTCGTTTTACTCGTGATAATAATGTCATATCTTTTGACCCTTTTGGTTTTACTTTGAAGGATCCCTTCACTGGCAAGGCAATTTCTCGACACAATAGCTCCGGCGATCTCTACTCATTCAATTCACCACAATTGCCGGACACTTTTTGCTTTCTTGCGTCTCCTTCCTATTAATGGCATAACCGACTTGGTCATCCCAGTGCTCAAGTCTTAGATATTTTAAGTCGTCGTTTTCAATTTCCATGTAATAAAGTCTTATTGTCTAAATTTTGCACTTCTTGTCAACTTTCAAATAATAAACGATTATCTTTTTCCGATTCCACTACGTTTACGTTTGCTCCTTTCAATATTATTCATTGCAATCTATGGACCTCACCAATTGTGAGTAAATCCGGATACAAATATTATCTGGTATTAATTGACAACTTCTCTCACTTTGTTTGGGTTTACCCTTTAAAATACAAATCTGAAACCTTTCCCAATATCGTAAAATTCCACCGTCTAATTGTAAAGAGTTGTTCAATCGATGATCTCATTCTCAATAGAAAACAGAATATATACAAGATGTACAACAACAACCTTCCTATTCTATGTAAGGAAAACATTGACTAACATATCCCATTAAATCAGTAATTGACACCTAAATTACAGCTAAATAAATAATACAATAAATGGTAAATAATACAAGTTAATACACCCCCTCAGCCGGTTCGGATGGAGGCCGAATGCACAGACTGGAATGAAAACGATTAAATAGGTGTCGAGGGAGCCCTTTGGTGAAGATGTCTGCGAATTGAAAATCTGCTGGAACATGTAGAACGCGTACATCCCCGATGCGCACTTTTTCTCGAACAAAATGGATATCAAGTTCCACATGTTTGGTTCGTTGGTGTTGCACTGGATTTTCAGACAGATAAACTGCATAAATATTGTCACAATAAACAAATGTGGCCTGCCGAGTTGGTACCAAAAG
This sequence comes from Flaveria trinervia, assembly GCA_025506515.1. Lineage (NCBI taxonomy): Eukaryota > Viridiplantae > Streptophyta > Magnoliopsida > Asterales > Asteraceae > Flaveria > Flaveria trinervia. The sequence goes on along the minus strand of CM046449.1, from coordinate 79,399,323 downwards.
ATCTAATAGTAGATTGCGAAGCCATGTTGTTTCGGCAACAACATTTGCAACTCCTCTATACTCGGCCTCGGCGCTGGATCTAGAGATAGTTGGTTGTCTCTTGGACGACCATGAGACCAAATTGTCACACAATAGCCGAATGTAGAACATCTTGAGTCGGGACAACCCCCACCCACCCACCCCCAATCAACATTAGAGTATGCAACAAGTTTGTGTGATCAAGAGGGAGTAATGTGAAGACCGTGAGCAATGGTTCCTTTTAGATACCTTAGGACATGTTTCAAAAACTAGAAGTGTGAGTCACGTGGTGCATGCATGAATAGGCAAATTTGTTGCACTGCATAAGTTAAGTTTGGTCTGAGTAAAAGTGATATATTGTAGTGCTCCAGTCAATTGACGATAGAGTGTTCCATTAGGCAACAAATGTCCAGTTGTGGCACTTAATTTTGATGTTGTGTCAACATGTGTGGTTCATGGTTTGCAATCGGACATGTTTGCTCTAGCAAGAATAGCTTCTGCATGTTTGGTTTGGGACAAAAAGAGGCCCCCTATAGATTGAGAGACATTTATCCCAAGGAAATGGTGGAGATGGCCCAGATCGGTCATGCGGAATTCCTTTGAGAGAGAGTGAATGATATGTTGAAGTAACTTATCTGAGGAGGCCGTCAAAATAATATCGTCAACATATAGTAAAAGATAAGCCATATCATTACCTTGACGGTAGACAAAAAGATATGTGTCTGTCAAAGTTGATTTGAAACCACATTGTATCAGATAAGAAGCAAATCGGTCATACCATGCTCGTGGTGTTTGTTTCAGGCCATATAATGACTTAGTTAGCCTACACACATGGTGAGGAAACTGGTTACTTGTGAATCCCGGCGGCTGAAACATGTATACCGTTTCGTTTAGGTCTCCATGCAGAAAAGCATTTTTGACATTTAGTTGACTTGAGACGGCAAGGCTTAAGACTGTACGAATAGTGGTTGGTTTGACGTCGGGGCTAAAAGTCTCATCACAATCGATGCCATTTGTTGACTTTTGCCATTGACCATTAACCGGGCTTTATACTGTTTAAGAGAGCCATTTGCATTAAATTTGTGTCGAAAAAGCCACATGCACCGGATAATATTAGCATTAGCAGGCTGTGGAACAAGTTCCCAGGTGTTATTGTCCATCAAGGCTTGATATTCTTCGGTCATGGCTGCATGCCAGTTTGGATCAGTGAGGGCTTTAAGGTGTGAGGTTGGAATGGGAAAGGAGGTATCGGTTTGGGTATGTAGGTTCACATGGGCACGGGTTTTAATGGTCCCATCTTTTGTGCGGGTTGTCATGGGATGACAGGGTAGAGGAACCGGTTTCTGGAGTGGGCCAGTGGGCTTATGAGATGACCCAGTTGGCTGAAAGGTGGGTTGTGAGTGAGTTGGTGGAGGGGATTGTCTAGATCGGTGGTGGTAAGTAAACTGGACAGGTGGTAAGTGTGTTGAGGCAGGAATGGAAGGGGCTGGTGGAGTGGAGTTGGTGAGGGCAGGTTGTGTTGTATTTGGGGCGGTTGTTGGGGAAGGTTGATAAATGAGAGGGGAGGGGTCTAGGAAGGAGTAGTTGTGGGAGGAGGGTGAAGCAGGATTGGCATAAGGAAAATTTAACTCGTCAAATGTGACATGGCGATTTAGGATGATTTTCCCGGATGAAATTTTGAGACATCAGTAGCCCCGGTAATAAGTAGGATAACCAAGGAATACGCAGCGGGTTGAACAAGGTGAAAGTTTAGTGGATCGGGTAGACGATGTGTTTGGGTAACACAAACAGCCAAACACCCGTAGGTGATCATAAGTGGGTTATTTAAGATATAAAATAGTGGTGGGAGTTTGAAAGTTCAGCACGGATGTATGTAATATATTGTGGAGGTAGCAAGCCGTGTGGAGAGCTTCCACCCAAAAGGTCGGTGGTAGAGATGCATGCGTGAGAAGTGTGAGCATGATTTCATTCAACCTATGAATCATAGGTTCGGACTTCCCGTTTTGCTGAGAAGTTTAAGGACATGAGAAACGGAATTGAAGACCATTTGAATTTGCGAAAGTTTTAAACGAGAGGTTATCAAATTCACCCCCTAAGTCACATTGAAAAGAACGTATGACAGTGTTGAATTAGGTTTTAATGTAGTTATGAAAATTAGAGAACTTAGTGAATGTTTCAGATTTAAATTTGAGGGGGAAGACCCATGTGTATTGTGTGAAATCATCAACGAGCACCATATAATATTTATAGCCTGTTTTGCTCGTGATTGGTGATGTCCACTAGTCACAATGCACAATGTCAAAAGGCAATATAGTATTAGACTTAGAAATGACAAATGGTAAACGTTTGTGCTTAGAAAGTTGACAAGAGTTGCAAACTAAAACGCTTATTACACGAAATAAATTTATTTGAAACAAGATAGATCAAAAACTGGAAAACCTGGATGGCCCAAACGATCATGCCAATGATCTTGAAAGGTTGATGCAAGAGCAGCAGACACAGCAGGTGTTGTGATAGGGTACGTGACGGGATAAAGGTGACTTGAACTATTGTGGCGTGTTAGGATCTTGCCGGTCTAGAGTTCCTTCACAGATAAACCGTTAGGGTCAAATTCAACAGAAACATTGTTATCAATTGTAAATTTTCGTACATAAATAAGACTTTTGATGACATTGGGTGTGTAAAGTATGTTTTTGAGGTGTAGGTCTCGGGTAGAGGTTGGGAGGGATGAGTGTCCAGATCCAAGAACCAGCATGCGAGCACCATTACCTACAAAAATCGAACCAATAGGACTAGATAACAATGGGTTTGTGATTTTACCTTGGTCATCGATTAGATGGTCAGAAGCACCCAAGTCCATATACCGCTGATTGTCTTCGGTGTCTAAAGTCATTGCTTGTAGGGCCTCACCAAGTTGGGTGGTTCCGGTGGGTCAAGAGTAGCTAAATGGGCCTGATTAGGTGATGAAGAGCTTGCTGAAGATTAGGCTACTTGCTTTGGGCCTGTTTTGGCAGATGAAGATGTACTCCAGGGTTGGGCCCAACCTGCCTGGGTTGGAAATGGGCAGGGTGGAGGTGTCTAGTAGGCCAATAAGGGGGCGACCCAACTTGCCTGTAAAAATCAGGGCAGTGCAGTGATGGATTTGTGTGCCCCCGACCACGAGAATTATTCGGAGCTGGGTTCATCGGCTACTATTGGCGGGCTTGTTATTCCCATGTCGACAGATTGCCGGAGTGGATCAGAAGGCTGGTGCTGGGACACGGCTGCCATGGCTGCGGAGGGTGAGAGGCTGTCACGAGTGGCTTGTCGCTAACTCTTGAGTTGAAGCATGTTACAAGCCGATTCCCAGTCGGGAAGATTTTGGTTAATGAGCGCACCAATAGTGTCAAACTCGGTCGGTAAGCCACGAACAAGTTGTAACACTAATCGCTTCTCATTGAGTGGACAATCAACGTCATTCAGTTGATTTCCGAGATCCCGAAGTTTCTGACCATAGGACTCGAGGGAGGGCATAGACTTGAGAGTGAGGTTGTTAAACTCATGCTCAAGGGCAGCCGCTCACAAGCCCTTGTTGTTAAGAAAGATAGTTTTGAGTTTGTTCCAAGCCGCATGAGCAGTGGAATCAGACTGAAGCACCCGAACTAGATATTCGTCGGATAATGTTCCGTAGATCCATTGTAAGACGACTGCATCAAATTCAGACCAAGACTCGTAAGCCGGATCTGTGTTGGCAGGGGGAGGGGTTTCGTCAATATGAGCCATGACTTTGTATTCGCGTGCGTGCAACTGGAACAATTTTACCCAGGCTGAATACGTGACCTTTGTGCCGTCGAGGACCTGGACTTTGCGCTGAATGTCAGTGACAGTATACACGGGATGAAGGGATTTAGCTGGTGTGGGTGCGGCTGGTGGTCAGTGGGTGGAGGGGTGTTGGATTCAGCCATCGGAGGTGGTTGCGGTTGCAAACGGGAAAGGAGATGGTTGCAAAATTGAACGGAAGGGGCTAGTTTGGTGCCTGGTCTCTTGATACCATGTAAAGAGTTGTTCAATCGATGATCTCATTCCCAATAGAAATTAGAATATATACAAGATGTACAACAACAACCTTCCTATTCTATGTAAGGAAAACGTTGACTAACATATCCCACTAAATCAGTAATTGACACCTAAATTACAACTATAAAGTAATACAATAAATGGTAAATAATACAAGTTAATACTAATTGCCACCCAATTTAACCGACCCATTAAAACGTATTTAGGTGGCGATTTTGATAACGAAGATTTGAAAATCTTTGCAAACACCAATGGCCTCCTCTTCCGGTTCTCTTGCCCTTAAACCTCTCCCCAAAACGACCGGGCCGAATGGATGATCTGTCGCCTCAACGACATCGTTCGTGCCCTCCTTATTCATGCTAACCTTCCACCCGCTTTCTGGGTAGAGGCTCTCCACACCGCCACTTACCTCTACGACATCCTATCTACCAAACGCCTAAACTTCCACACACCCAGCTTTGCCCTCTATCTCCGACATCCAACATACGATCACTTACGAGTGTTCGACTGCGCTTGCTATGCCAACACCTCCGCCACCCAACCTTATAAACTCCACCCACGATCCCTCAAATGCGTCTTTCTTCGCTACCCACAAGAACACCGTGGCTACTGCTGTCTCGACCTCGCCTCCGGTCGAGTCATCATCTCCCATCATGTTGTCTTCGATGAAACCGATTTTCCTTACACCACCCCATGCGACAAACGCACTTACAACTTTCTAGACGACACAATACCCTCCAGCCACACCCACACCGTCTCTCCTAACCATCACTCCCGACTCCCACCCTAAACCACCCATCCGATTCATATACTCTCGTAAACAAACGCCCAAACCGTCTGCCCCAACCCCTACAGCCACACCTCCCACCCCATCCCCCGTCGCTCCCAGCTACTCGCGCACCACACAACCGCGCCCACCCAGCCTACCCAACACCCCATGCAGACACGTTCCAAAACCGCAGCTGCCATTAGACCGGTTCATACCCACTTCCATACCTCATTTTCTCCAGTCCCTAAATCCTATACCCAAGCCTATGACGACCCAAATTGGTTAGGTGCCATGCAAACTGAATTTAATGCGTTACAGGAGAATGATACATGGGAACTTGTTCCAAGACCCCGGGACTGACCGGTTATTCGTTGCATGTGGTTGTTTCGCCACAAATTCAAGGCCGATGGCTCATTGGAACACTATAAAGCTCGGTTGGTCGTCAATGGGAAATCACAAATTGTGGGAGTCGGCTGGTCGTCAATGGACTTTCAGCCCGGTTGTCAAACCGGCGACCATCCGCACCCTCCTTTCTTTGGCGGTCTCACGGGATTGGCCTATACATCAACTCGATGTAAAGAATGCCTTCCTCTATGGTGATTTAAAAGAAACGGTATACATGCATCAACTGCCTGGTTTTGTGGACAAACGCAACCCGCACCCGGTGTGTCGTCTTAAGAAATCCCTCTTTGGTCTCAAGCAAGCCCCGCGGGTGTGGTACACCCGCTTTACCTTCTATATCACTTGTCATGGCTTTAAGAGCAGCGAGTGTGATACATCATTGTTCATCTACAACCAAGGCCGCGACTTGGCCTTTTTGTTGCTCTACGTCGACGACATTGTCATCACCACTTCCTCCGATGCCTTGTTAAAACACATCATTCTTACACTCTCTCGCGAGTTTGCTATGACTGATTTGGGGGTTCTACACCACTTTCCGGGGATTAAAGTGACGCGAGATACACATGGCCTGTTTTTGTTACAACCACAATACACAAAAGACATTATTGCTCATGTAGCTATGACCGACTACAAGCCCTGTGTCACACCCATTGACTTAGCAGCCAAACTCAGTGCCACGGACGAATCTTTATTCAAGGATCCTACCTTATACCGCAGCCTTGCTGGGGCGCTCCAGTATTTGACATTCATAAGGCCGGATATCTCTTATGTGGTAGAACAAGTTTGCTTGTTCATGCATGAACCGCATGATCCGCGTTTTGCTTTTATGAAGCGTATTATTCGATATTTGCAGGGCACAGATTATGGCATTCGGATCACTCGGTCCCGTACGCATGACTTGGTCGGCTATTCCGATGCCGATTGGGGGGGGGGGGGTTGTCCCACATCACGCAGATCAACTAGTGGTTGTTGTGTTTTTCTTGGGGATAATTTAATTTCGTTGTCCTCAAAACTACAATACACAGTCTCTCGTTCCGGCGCCGAAGCAGAATATAGAGGAGTCGCTAATGCGGTTGCCGAAGCTACATGGACCAGCAACCTATTGCGCGAACTACATGTGCCATTACTCCGCGCCACCGTTGTTTTCTGTGACAATGTCTCCGTGGTGTATATGTCGGATAACCTCGTTCAACATCAATGGACCAAACATATTGAAATCGACATTCATTTCGTGCGAGAAAAAGTCCGGGTTGGTCATATCCGCGTGCTACATGTTCCGTCCGCAATGTAATATGCGGACATTTTTACTAAAGGCATCCCGCGGCAATAGTTTCAATCCTTCCGGTCCAGCTTGAGCGTTTGTGCTCCTCCCGCTCAAATTGCGGGGGCGTATTAGCCATATCTATCTCATTGTTATATTTGAATACATGTTTATCTCATATTTAAACTAGAGATATACTGTGAGGATAGTAAGGATAGTTAGTTGATAAGAATGATTTGTAATATCCCTATAATAGGGCTTTTGGGTGTTAATGAAGATCATCGAGAATTATCATACTTTTAACAAGTACAAGAGATGTATGTATAGGCTAGAATTAAGGTTAATTTGTTAATTAACAAGCTAACTTAACTGGGCCCATTTAGAGCTTGGGCTAGTCGACCCCAAGTGCTCCATTCTAGTTCATACGAAGCCTACACCCAACATTTATCAAATTCTACTCCTTTTGGCATCGAATTGTGAATTACGTCGTTACTATTGTTACACAATTCTTTTACTATGCAAGTATAAGGAAACAATTGACGAAGTATTTATGCAGACTTATGTTAATGATTATACATTTTAATTCTTGCGTGTGCTGATGAACCTGGACTTTCAATTTTATGGTGCAGATGGCAAGGGCAGGTTTCAAGAGATTTGAACTCAACTTAGAGAGAGATGGTATGTCGATTATACTTGCGCTTTTCGGTGGATTTTGTGTTTATTATTACATTATTCAAGTGTAAATAACAAGAAGAGAAGATAGTTGCATTCTTTTCCTATTGAAATCCACATTGTTGTGTTTTTATAACCATCGGAAATACTAGAAATTTATGTATTTGCTGAAAATATCTTAGTAAATTTAATTTCCATTTTTCATTCCCTCAACTCCCTATCAGTCTCCCAATCCTTTTGTCCATGTGAAAGTGCAAAAACTAGTCTTGACCGCATCAGAACTACAGAACTAGATAGGTTCACACCCGAACCATATCGAGTCTGGTTAAGTCATGAACCAAAACGTCATTTTGTTGAAAATTTTCTATCCAGGCATGTGTTTACATCATTTTATTTTAAATTTCTAAACTAAGAGTCATTATTTCAAGAGATGTACATCATTTTATATTAGATTTCTAAACTAAAAGTCATTATTTGAAGGTATGAATCAAATTTAACGTATGTTGGCACCTTGACAACATACAAGTCATCACAAGTTTTATACCTTCAACACATTGGGCCATAATAACATGATAGGACACTGTCCTAGACAAATTCCACACATTGACTTTTATATCTCATATTCTCTTGTAAAATAGAGCATATGATGCAGATATCTTCATTAGTGTGAAAGTTAGGGCTGTCGTTAAACTCAAAACGTATATTGTGACATCTTAAGCAACATGAGAGATTTTGGATTTATAATGTTTTAAAGTAGCAACATTTGAGCATCTTGGTTAGTTGCACATAAACGAATTCCTTAGGTGCCCTTACGTTGAGGAAATTCTATAATTAGTGGCATCTTTGGAAGTTTTTACCCCTAATAATGCTAGCCTTAGATACAAAGACGTGAGCGCCTGCTTGCAAATCTGTATTTGTATGGAGCAAATCAGACAATATTTGTCGGTATAAAAGATGTCGAGGTTATATGGTTATATTGAGTAATGTGTTTGAGGATAATATCAAGTTACATACCGTTTGCGCATTGTCTAGATGAAAAATATTATTATCAGAGACTTTTGTTGATTAAAGTAGATGATAGGATGATGAACTCACCAACGGTGTCTACTTTTTTTTCCCTTTTAAAAGGACATTGACTCTCACAATCATCCTTTTCAAGACGCATATGTCGTCAACGGGACTTGACCTACATGCTCGTAGTTGTTTGTCCACTTTGATACTATCCCTAAAACTTTATAGAATCATAACGTATCATATTTATACGGACCTTTACTTATTTATAGAATTCCCAACTGCAAACCCTTATTAACCAAAGACCATCTTTCACAAAAGGATTTGGATCATCGCAGATACATCTATTTTTGGTTCCCTTTTGAGTTCGATACTTGCAATGATGAGACACATACTAATCAAATGAAGTTTTATACATATAAGACCTCCCTACACAAAACTCATGCTAACCCCCCAAAACTCATGCTAACCCCAAATGAAGAAATATGAATGAATAGGGAGTTATGTTATAAGTTTCCTTAATTATAACAAGGATTTCTATTATGAATAAAAGTTATAGTAAATTACTATTTTCATCCCTAAAGTTTGTTTAAACCAATGACTCTCATTTAAAAGTTTAAAAATAACTATTTTAGTATGATAGTTTCAATTAAGTAATGATTTCAATCACTCCGTTAACCTCATCCGTATATTCCATTAAAAAGCCACCCATGTGTCCCTCACATGAGGGATATTCTAGTCAATATAACTTAAAAAAACTTTATGTTTCCGAATTACCAGACTTGACTCGTCCATCTGATTGGCTTCACAACCTACAATCCTTTGTAAAATAGATTCACATCTTGCAACTCCTCATCGATCAACTTCACAAACCTCCGACTCCTATATCGACCGACATCACAATTGCGACTCCTTGTCATTCAGCTTCACAACCTATTAGTAGGGCTGTAAAAGAATCAAACAAACACAAACGGGTCTTGCTCGTGTTCCTTCATTAAGAAAATAATTTTTTCATAAATTGCTCACGAACGCTTACCGAACGAGATTTTTTATTTGTGTTCAGTCATTAAGGAAATGAATCTTTTAATGAACTATTCACGAACATGAACAAACGTAAACAAATGCAAGCGAACACATACAAATATTAATGGACATTAATGAATACAAACAAAATTTCCTAAAACAAACAAATATAAACCATCGTATATTGATTTTATAATTAAAATAAAAAATATTATGTAATATCCACTAAATATAAATACGTACTTAACATAACTATCTTAAAGATCATTTTTAAATGAACGAACATTAACGAATGTTAACAAACAAATTAAACTTTTACGAACATAAATAAGAGAACATGACCTCTTTTCATGTTCATTCGTTTAGCTAAACGAATGATATTTTCTTGTTCTTGTTCGTTCATTTATTAAACGAACAAACATAAATGAACTTCCTGCCGAACAGTTCGCTGAATGTTCGGTTCGTTTACAACACTACCTACGAGTCCTCTATCAGATAGTCTATGATGTTTTTGTTGGTCGATCTATGGGGAGTCAAAACAGGTTGTAATGTCGATCAATAGAGGATTGCAGGTTGTGAAACCGATCGATTTGCAAGAGTCGAGTTTTGTAAGTGCGAAGCAAAAAAGGTTTGTTATCAAATAAAGTTGACAAAAATGCCCATAATGTGAGGGGCAAATGGTTGGTTTTTAACAAAATTCATGGATAGAGTTAACAGAGTGGATGTAAATCGTTACTTAATTAAAACTATCAAACTAAAATTGTTACTTTTAAACTATTGGATGAAACCGTTATTATAAACAAACCTTCTTGAAATTAGTAATTTACTCTAAATTATCTAATTTCAATCATAGTTATCTCAAAAATTATTTATTAATTTATAACTATTAATATAATAATTTTATTCGTGTATTACACGAATCGAGTAAAATTATTGTATTAATTGTTTATAGAGTAATAAATATATACATATTATATTGTGAAGACTTTTGAGTTTGGGCTTTAAATTGACGACAAAGAGAATAAAAGATTGGGCCCATATTTACTTTCTTGCAACCGTGAACGTAGGTAGCATTTATCGAACCACGCTATATTTTGTGTTTTTTACTTTATTTTATTGTTCTTGTAATTGTGTGTGCTTGTGCGTTATGATCCATATTTCCATTGTGTTAACACTAACAGGATGTTATATTCTCGTTTATAATTTTCCAAGCAACAACTATATAAGAGGGAAAAAGGTCTTCATACGGTCATATATACCTTTGTGAGTGGTATGCGTTGTCATATCAATCGCTTTTATCATTTCATACAGCACGTATAATTATGCGATACATCTCATACAAATCATAAAACACTATAACCCTCATTTGGTCCTTGTAACATTGTGAAAATTACTTTCATACACACATAACCTTGTGAACACATCATATAGACCCTATAATCATAGGCCATGTAACTAATCAACGTGTAATTAGTATGCTCATGGGAGGCCGTGAGGGTGGGTAGGGTGGGCGACCGTCCAGGGTTCAATCTTATTACGGGCTCGAAATTGAAAAAAAAGATAGATTATTAACAAACCTAATAGCAATTTAATTATTTTTATCAATTGAAACTTAGGATCCATTAACATTTTAATTAGTTTAGTTGATCTGAACTAAATTCAAGTAAAAAACGCTAAGAGAGTCTTACGATTTGATGAAGTAAGTAAATTAGATTATTTTGCCACAATACTTTTATTTATTGGTAAAACAATTATTGTCGTATTATAGATTTTTAACATATTGGTTCTTGACACTATATTATTGAGCCTATTGTTTTTACTCGCATAGAGTTTAAAATTATTTAAAGACTCTCGGGACCGACCTGAGTATGCTATCAATGTATGTATAGTTCTACCAAATGATTTTTAACCATGTTATACATTCATATAAAATCTATTTATGATAACAAAAGAAGCTTATGTCACAAATCTATACCTTGTAATCAAATCTTTCCTTTCATCTGTCCTGATAAATAGTACCTTAAGATTGAATGTAGAATATAAATTTTCTTGTAAACTTATAAGTAGTAACCTTAATGTTAAATTTTGAAAATAAGTTTTCTTGAAAACGTTCTAATATAATGAGAATACTAAGTACTCAATACTCCTTTGGGTGTTGCTATTAGTTAATTTTGTAGCTCGAGTAGTAGTGAAAGTAGGGAGACTTCAAAGTGTCGTAGATAGTTACAAGACATGTTCTCGTTTAAGTTATGTCAAGTTAATTATTATTTTATCTGGTATAGTTATTAAGATTAGTATTAGTATACCATTATTATTTTAGGGTTAGGATTATTGTTAGGGTTGGGTTTTAGGTAGCCTAGCGTTAGTTAGACATGGACTGATCACCCATTCTTAAACAAAACAACGATAGCTAATATCCAACCATGACAATGACTAATTAGTTGTATCATCGCCTAACCTAGGATTACCTAAACTATATCAAGACCTTGAGATATCACTAGATTGTATTAGGAATTGATTATTAACTATTGAGCAACTGTTAAATAGGTGAGTTATTATGCCTGTTTTCAAAACTGTGATAATATACTCATTATGATTGTACTGGTAATAATTATAATACTTACAAATATGCACAGGTCGATAGAGGTATATGGGATCTCGATATATTTAACGGTGTGTGTCTAACTGGCTGAAAATAAGATAGGGTTCCTCATACACATCATACACACGCTCATACCTATTTAACGACCAGGAATTTTAACAAAGTCGCTATCAGTGGTTGTGGTAAAACAACGGAAGGCATTGTGCCTACGGACCCAAATATCACAACTCATATTGTAATGTTAATGTTAATTTTGTAAATTGTATAATATGAGCTTACTAGCATTAGCTTACGTCTTTTTAAGTATATGTAGCACAGGTAATTAGTGAGACTACTCTAGTAACAATGATGAGACTGAAATATAAAGATATAGAATTTCATAGTTATTTGATATTGTAATAAATAATTTATTATACTCAAAGTGTTGTAAGTTTTGAATAAAAAATTACTTTGTATCCGTTGTATGTTTTATCGATTGTGATTGCGTGACCATGTCATAGGTAGGGTGTCACAACTACCGTTTAAGCAATCATTCATGTTGCCACATCACCACCACCACTACCCCTATATTCATGACCACCGTATCCTCTACTCTATTCTACTATATTCTACTCTCTTCTTCTTCTTCTTTTTCTTCTTATCTCTCTCTTTCTCTCTCTCCCTCTCTCTCCCCCTCTCTCTTTCTTTTTATATGATAAAGGTGGTTCAGATATGTTTCATCACAACGGTGGCCGACACACCCACACCACCATCACTTCAGCCATCACCATCATCACTATGGGTTAGGTAAAGAGGGGCGGATGAAAGTTACAAGTGACTGTCGATAATGGCTCTAACCGAAGTTAGGTAGTCGAGGTCGGCTGAAGGAGGTGAAAGTGTGGTCTGGTCAAAGAGGAATGGGTGGGATTTAGGGTTTGGTTCAGATCTAAGCGAGTATTGGTGCTGGTTGCCGATGAGTGACGGTGTGGTTGCCGGTGAGTGGTGGGTGGTGGTGGAGGTGGTTTAGATGTGGTCAAACAAGAAAAAAATAGGGTTAAGAATTGGTATATTGGTGTGGACCAGGACCCATATTGTTTATTTGTATGATAATAACATTTTTAGTGTAAGGGTAATTTTGTTTTTCTATTAAAAAATTTAAAAGAAAGATTGAATGGAGGTAACGATTTAAACTTAATTATGACAAGATTTAAACCATATCGGTTAAATTGAACGTTTCCAAACTATTGAATAAAAAACGTTATAACCATTAAACTATAAAGACTAAAATCATAATTTACTCTAATATTTTATTTATTTAAGTAATATAACACACATTACTTAACCTAATTATGTATATATTGGTATGAACTAACATTGCTTTTCTTTCGAACAACGAACTCACATACATTATAATATACATCATGTGTATATAATAACACTAAAACCCTTAAACAATTTAAAAATAAACATTATATAACATATCCTCCTATATAAAGATTAAAAAAAACCTTTTTGTTTTTGGTAAATATACACTCTGTTTCAGATGATAGGTATATTTTAATCAAGTTCATTTATTCGATTTTCTGTCAGGACCGCACCCCCAACCTCCTTAAGATGAAACTCATTGCTAAGAAAACTCTTTTGTTTAATTCTAAGTAATTTTTTTTTAAATTAAGACTTGAACTCATAAATTTCTTTTTATTTGCATGTCATAGTTATTTTAGTTTAACCAGTTAAATTAAGGATAATGATTTTTAGTAGTTGTTTATATTTTTCTCATATATATCTCATCGAAAGTACAGGGAGAGACATTGACCGTTGGATTAGAAGGAGGGTAAATAGATCTATGGCCGTTGGGTTGTTTCCGACAGTCGGCGCGCATGTTGGTCATCATTTGCTCACTCACCAAATCAGCGCCTTCCTCTACACGTGGCCTGCCTTGTCAACTTTTCTCCTTTTTACCTTTTTACATCATCCCACACATTCAATTACAATTTTAAATTTATTGTATGTATTTTATATTTTTTTAAGTTATAATATTAAGACAACTATTATTATATAAGTCTAATATTACCCTATATACGGTGTAAAAGTATACAAGACATATAGGGTCGACGACACTGTTAAACAAAAGATCTTCAGGGGGTTGTCAGATGACTATACATCCCGTATAGTTATATACGACCCCTTATAAAACACGTATAGGCTTATACGATGCATAACAAAACTCGACACCTAAAACGAGTAAAATTTGTGGGTTGTCAAATAGGTTATACACATCTTACATGGCTATACGACCCCATATATTACGCATTAGGGCAGTACGACCCGTACAAAATTTCGCGGTGTTAATTTATAATCGATGGGAGTACTAATAATCAGACCCTTTTATTTTTAGGGAGAATACATATATCCCGTATAAATTTCATCAATTACATATATATCCAACTTAAACTTTTAATTACATATATCCCTTTGTAAAACTTAGTTAATTACATATATACCCAAATTAAAAGTTTAATTACATATATAACTAAACTAAAAGTTTAATTACATTATATCCGTGTTAGTAAACATAAATATTTCATATTTACTCATTAATTACTTTTATTACAAAATAACCTATATAATTAGTATTTTACTCTTATTTTATTAAACTATAAAGTTATGTTTTTATTTCATTACTTGCTTTTCGAGTTTTGATTATTTATTAATATTTATATACTAATGTTTTTTTTTATGTTTTTTTACCTTTTTATGTTATTTTTTGGGTAGAGACACTTCTAGTCTCATTACGCAAAATGAAATTATCTGTTCGAATCATGTTGCATAATGAGACTGAAACCGTCTCGTATAGTATTAAAAGTTAGCATAAAAAAGTAAAAAAAAACATAAAAAAATTAGTATAGAAATATTAGTAAATAATTAAAACTCGAAAAGCTAGTAAAGAAGGAAAACATAATTTCATAGTTTAATAGAACTAAGAGTAAAATACTAATTATATAGGTTATTTTTAATAAAATAATCAAATGGATAAATACGTAATGTTTATGTTTAATAAAACAAATATATGTAATTAAAATTTTAATTTGAGTATATATGTAATTAACAAAGTTTTAGAAGAAGATATATGTAATTAAACTTTTAATTTGAGTCTATATGTAATTAACTATATTTTACAAGGGGATATGTGTAATTAAAAGTTTAAGTTGAGTATATATGTAATTAATAAAGTTTATAGGAGGATATATGTAATTTTCTCTGATTTTTATTGTGTATATGTTATTTCTTTTTAATGATAACTCTCATCCCTATTTGAATTGCGATTTGCATGTTAATTTACTTTTACTTTTAAACTTAATCAAAATTTTAATTTCATTTTATATTAAGAGTTAAACTTTAATGTTCTTTAAGAATCTTTAACTTTACAATCAAACTAAATAGCAACTCACACACCTATACTTTTTAACAAACTCACACGTCTATCTGAAAGACTTTTATTTGAACACTTGCACATGTATGCGTACTTTGTTAGCGGTATTGCGAGTTGACATAAACTTGAGTTAAACTTTTGATATTTTAAAGAAACTTAAATAAATTTAAACATCTTGTACAACTAGGAGTAAGTGAAAATAACAGCAGTTATAAAATATAGAATGTTGTTAAACAGAGACAATATGGGTCTTAATATAGAGATACACACTCATATAAATCGACACCCTTTATACGTTGCGTATGAGTTTATACGCGGTATATAGGATCAAATACACTAAAAACGAAGAAAAATTCAGGGGTTTTCAGAGAGCTATACGCGCAATATAGCCTTATACGACCCCCCTATACGACACATATAGGGCTATACGACGCGTATAGTAAATTTTAACACTGACTACGAAAGAGGGTAGTTAGAGGGCTATATGACACATATAACTATACGACACATACAGCTTTATAAAACCCCCTCTATACGACTCCTATGAGATTATACGACACATATACAATTTTTAAGGTGTTGATTTAAAAGAGTAAGATATCTATTTAACAAAACCCGAAAATATGCAGTTGATATTAAAATATTAATAGTGGTCAGTTAAGCAGGTGACAGCAGCTTAAACCCAATAACAGCCGTCGGATGAGACAGAATATTATGAGATCTCGAGATTCGCGTTGAAACTGAAAGACCACACACATCCAACACCTTTTTCCTATTCTCCGACAGTCGCCGCACCCTGTTGCTTATCTCATCATCACCCCATCGTGCACTCTTTAACTTCTTCTTTCCTCGTATCTTTCAAACAAATTATTTCTTAAACCTTTTTTATTATTCTAAAAACCATTCAAAATTCGAAACTCCATCTACAAACGGATTAATATTTAATCATTTAAACACCATCTTATTCATCACCTATTTGGCAACAAGAAGTCAAGAAACTAACTCCTTAATCACAATAGTACAACTAACCAATCCCCTTTCCTTAATTAAGAGAAAATATTATATTTTTATCTGCTTAAAACCTTATGAATTTTTTACTATTATTTAAAATGATTGTGAATAAAGAACAAAGAAAAATTCATGTTAAATGTATAAAAAAACGTTATTTTACTAAATAAAAGAAGAAAATAACGATTTTAGTATAATTATACATAACAGAATGAAGATTATGAGCACATGAAAAAGTTATCATGCTGCATTAACTCCAACAAAGATATAAACTTTTATCTCCGTTATAATCATCAACTCTAATCCAACAAACAAAACGCAGAAACAAAAACTCCGATCAAACAACTTCCGGTGGAGGAAAATTCAGATCAAGATCAAGATCAAGAGTCAACGATTTCTCCCCTTTAATTCCACCAGAAGATTTTTCCGATCTGACAATATCCCGACGGTTACAACCGTCGCTAAATCTCACAACCAACGACGGAAATCCGGTGGGGTAGCGTGAGAGCGTGAGATCGAGGGCATCCGGCGGAAGGGCGGCCGCGGGGTCGTCGGAGAGGGATTTTGGTCCGCCGTGTGCGGCGGCGCTACGGTGGAAGTCGGTGGGGAATGGGAAGTTGGTTTTGGCTTTGCCGCCGCGGAACTGCCGTGCGGCGGCGTCGTAGGCGCGGGCGGCGGCTTCGGCTGTGTCGAAAGTGCCGAGCCAGACGCGGGTTTTCTTGCCGGGGTCGCGGATCTCCGCCGCGTAACGGCCCCATGGCCGCTTACGGACGCCGCGGTAGCGGGCTTCGGTGGCGGTGGTTATGGGTCTCATTACGGTGGTGGATGGGTGGTGTTGGTGGTGATGATGGTGGTTGTGGTGGTGGTGGTGGGGTGTGTGTGACATATTTTGGCTCCGACTCCGGTGCCTGTGGAAGAGCCTTTACAACACACCTGAACTTTACATGTGAATATAAATTTTGGGGATAAATAAAAACCGATATTTGCTTTTAAGGACACCTATTTTTAAAGAATATAACTTTTGGTTGATGGAGTTTTGTTTATTGAATTACTTTTGTTTTTTAGATGACAAACGGTGGTGGACTCGAAAATTTTACTAAGGGGTCGGATATTTTGGTTCTTATTAATGGTTATACGTTGCTAGATGTTATTGTTTTTTTTTTCAGTTTGGTTTGGTTAGTTGGTTCGGGTTGAGTCATACATTATAGCTGAATTAAAGATTTGTTGTTCAGAATCCGGTTGGGAGTATGATGTAATTGTGGACAAATGGGAGACTAGTGGCATGTGGTTTCAACATCAAAGTTTTGATTAAAAGTAAGCAGTTGGGGGTTTGGGAGACGATCTGATTATTTTTAACCGGATGTGTGACCAAACTTATATTCTATTTACCACTAATGTTATAATATTATAAATTGTAATTGAATTGTGTGTTAATTATTAAGTTAATTATTTACATGGTTGAGATAATGGAAACGAGTATGTAGTTTTTTTTAATAGTGATAGTAGGCATATGGTAGTTTGAGCTTAGAAGAATAAATAGAGTAATGTACTTAGTTATTTGTATAAGTTATTTATGTAGTTAATGGGTTTACAAGTTTAAATCTTAAATATGTGTAAGTGAGATTATAATAGATTTGTATTTTTAACAACTTTTGAGGCTCTGTGTCAATTATTATGCTTTGTTGTTGTACACAATCTTTTAGGGATAGTGTTAAAATTTCATGTAGGTCGATGTAATTTTTTTTCCAGAGTCAAGCAGGATTAGATTGTATATGTGATAACAAAATAAAACTTTCATGGGTGCAAAGGAACCCTTAAGAACCCCTTGGGTTCGCCCTTGACGACAACTTTCATGCTTATTTACTTTTATCAGGGCCGGTCCCGAGAGTTTTCAAATTATTTTAGACTCTGGACGAGTAGAAAAAATAAATCCTATAATATAGTGTCAATAACTAGTATATTAAAAAATAATCCAAAAGTATTGTAACAAAATAAAACTATATAAGTTTTATCACTAAACTATCAAACAAAATAGTATTTTGTTAACTATATATGTGAAGAATTATTATTGTGCTATAACTTTAGATTAAACTGCCAACCATAATTAAAATTGAAGAAACTAAACTGGTCTTGTAAAGATGTTATAAAATTTATTATGGATTGTTTGAAAAGTGAAAATAAGGGTTAGAAGTAACTAGTGATTATAAAATGTGTTTTTCTTGTCTCATTACATGTTTTAGTATATACCCTTTAAACCAAAGTGAATGTGTAAAAAATAAATTTCATTAAAGAGGTAATCAAATGTTAATTGATTTTTAAAAGTACTCTAGCATGTGTAAAAATGAAATTGAGAGTGATGTACAAAAAATATTTGCTGATTTTTTTTTTTTATTTCTACGTTACTTATAAGACAATTTCTAGTGTATGGACATTTTTCATCCGAAAACATACAGTCACTTATATTAAAGCAGATAATTTTAACTTTGATAACAAACATAGTTTGGTTTACTTGTTAGATAAAGGTTAAATCCAAATTAATATTGGCGTATGGGTATCATTAGGATAATATAGATTACGGTTAAGAAGTTTGAAATAACCTCTTACACACCTAAACGGGCCAAAGGGAGATTCATATTAATATAATCCTAATTTTATAAAATAATAACAAATTTTTAAAAGTGTTTCAATCAGGTAATTTAAGTTTTAAAAGTGTTCTTGATTAGATCATGGAAGTTTTATATTTTATATAAATTAAATGTATTAGCATATTTTTTAGCATATTATGCTTTTGTTTTCAATTATAAAATATTTTTTTTATCTGTTGATACTGATATAAAACGTTGACGTAAATTTTAGGTTTTTTTTTTATCTTTTTTTCATAATTAGCATGTTTTTATTATTTTTTAATATAATTTTATATATTGAAAATTATGACCCTCATGTTTTCTCCATCGTTACTTTTTTTATATAAGAAAATTTAATAATGACTCGATTTGATCGTTTGATGGTCCAAATTAAAAAAAATATTAATAAGTAATTACACTAAAATAATTTTAAAACTTAGTTACTGTTATGTAATATTTTTTTATTAATTAATTGCCTACCTAGAGAATATAAAAGTAGCCTAGAGCATTAAGACAATTATTGAACTCTTTGAGGACTTGATAGCAAAAGTAAATGATTATAATACGTTTGTTGACGACATAGGTGTTCTGGTTGCGTGGGAATAAATAAGAAATTATGGACACACAACCAAGGGTCCCACTGCCCCTAATATTAGACACACGGTGATGTAGTTTTTATAGGTATTTATCGTGTTTTATATATGTGTGTGATTGGTTCCAACTCTTTTAGCAATTTTCAATATATTTTATGGTTGCTATATGATAAAATATTATGAGTGATAGAAACAACTAAAGCAACGTTGATTAATTGATAACCACGTTGCCCCTTCACTGAAACCTCCTGGATCAAATCCTTCATCCAACAATTTTCAACAATATTTTGTTTCTTTTTACAGCTGAACAATGTTACAAGAACATTTACAGTACGTTTCTTATTTTTATGTGCGTGTATGTCCTATATTTACAAAAGATGATTGTGACTTGTGAGTGAAGAAAAGTGACAATATTACTATTCATTCCATATACGAGGAAACACGGTATATTCTTATTTTTTTAATAATATTTTTAAAAGTGGTTGTGAGTGAATAAGAGTAAAAAGGTAATGATAAAACTATGAAAAAAATATTATCTAATTTAAAGAAAAAAAAAGTAGTAATTTTAATGTAAATACGAAGACGGGAAAATCAGAGTACAAAAGCAAAAGAAATGCAAACATGACATTCATGTTGATTTAGGGGGTCGCCATTTCAGGTTAGAGTTGGACCAAAAAATGTTCTGGCAATCAAAACCGGCGGCTTGACACAGACCAACCTGGACGTCAGACCGGTCTCACTCCAATTCGGCTCCAACCCGATGCAACCCGTAGGTTTGAGATCTGTTCTTAACCTTACTTGGTGAAACCGGTTTCAACCTAGCAAGACTGGAACCGAGCTGGTTTCAACCCAATTTGACCCAATTTCATTTACGTCAATCAAACCAATTTCAACCTGGTTTTGACTTTTGTTGACCCGCAAACTTATTTCAAACCTGATTTGTACATCACTAGTGAAGCTGTGAAGCTATGTACTGGACATAGCACAGCAAGTATAGGCCCAACACAATAGCCCATTAAGGTTTGTCCTAATCTTTCCTTATTAAAAATAAAACTCATACACACCAGAAGAAATTAGGCACCCCATCTCTGGCTCTATGCTTTATACCATTCACATATGCACCAAGAGTGATAACATGAATACTAAGTTGACCGTAGGAGTGTCCGAGGACTTCGGCTCAATGGACCTTCTAACATGTTGTTTATGGTGTTTACCGCTCAAGGATGATGAAAACATCACAACACTACCACCAAGACTGCTGTGAATGATAAGCAGCTTTTACCCTTTCACTGTTGCACAGGTCTAAGCCAGCTGCATGGATTATTGTAGCGGCATTGGCCAAATATGTTGAAAGTATCCCCAAGTTAATTTTAATGTATAAAACTTTTTAAATCATTTGAAGATTTAAGTTACATCAAGACAGAGTAATGTTTTTAGAGTTGTAACTAACACATCATATATCAGTTATTCAGTTACCAAGACCACTAGCACAAGTCCACAAGAACAAGAAATTGAAATAGGGACCCTATGCTTGATCTGTCACAATTTTCACTACAGCAGGCCTGATTCAAGATGATTTTCTAGATTCTTTTTTATTAGTACAGAATTTTGTCCTAATTCCTTAAACAAACAAGATGCAAAGTAAATTACAAGCGTCGCATTAGATTGACAAAATGTTGGTGGTGGCGATACAATGGCGGAGGGTGGTGTCCTCCCTTTAAAGTTAGCAATTTATAACCGTGCCCCAATCGAATAAATTGAGTAGATGCAAAGTGACTCGCTTTATAATTTTAATAGACCCAAACGAACACATAGCAAATATTTTACCCAAATCAACTCATTTCTTGATGAAATGGTCATAATTGCCCGGTTTAGACTTGAACAGTGAGTATGAATTTTGACTCCTAAGTGAAGCATGAAGGCAAGTTAAACACACAGATAATCACCAATGCATCAAACTAGTCATAACTCTTTATATAAAATCGGTGAAACCATAAACAAATCACAGTGCTCAATAGCTTCAACAATGACTATGAGTTTTGCCAAAAAACCTTAATCTACAACAGCACACATGCCAAAAGATAATGACATCAAACAGTGGATGCAGCAGGTGTAGGTTCAGGTGCATACCAGCCATGGTGAATCTCCACAGCCTTCTTTCTTCTCGCGAGCCGCGACTTCCTCCGCGCCCCAGTGTTCTTGTGCAATGTTCCCACCTGAATTGCTTTATCAATCACAGAATAAGCCTCTGCAATCAGCTTCTCAATCCCAATAACTTCTTCAGGCTGTGCATCAGTCTTCTTCCTCAGTGCATCCAACTCCTCAAGCACCTGCAAAAACACCCACCCAACATTAGCTCAAATCCAACTATCATCAGTCATCATACCAATATGAAATTAGAATCGAAATTGAACCCTAACTGATGTTAAAAATTGAAGCTTTCACCTTCTTCATTCGAGTTCTGATCTCCGATTTACGAGCTTTATTATACAAACGCCTCTTCTCAGCTTGACGAGCTCTCTTCGCTGCAGAATCAGCTTTCTTCCCAGCTTCACACACAATCGAAATCAACCGACCATTTTGCTTTCCGACAATAGGGTTTACAGCCACTAAACCTGTAAATTCAACCATTCGACTTCATTTTTCAACCAATTAACAGAGGGTTCTTTGTATGTGAGCCGAATTGAACCATTTAAAAGCAGAAAGATGGAAATTAACGGCGAAGAAGACGTACCGGTGGAGAAAGCGTTGAATGAGGTGTTGGCGGAGGAGCTGAGGGGCTTGAAGGCGGTGAGAGAGGGGCGTGAAGATGAAGAAGATGATGAAAGAGAGATGGATTGAAATCTGCAAGAAAGATAGAGGCATTGAGCTGCTGCTGTTGTCGCCATTGTTGATGGAGCTTGTGGATTGATGAAGGTTTGTTTGCAGGTTTTTGTGAATGGGTCTTATCTTATCCACGTCTCCACGATGAAGGTGAGAAGGTTAATATGATCAAAAACAATATAAAGAAATTATTACAAAAATTATAAACAAATATTCCTAAATAAATATAAACTTTTATACTTTTATTAAATTTTTTTCCTACTCTCCTCCCTTTCCCCTCTTGCCACCGTTGCTGCAACCATGTCAGCGCCTCCTTGCACCGCGGCTAGCATCGTTGGATTGCCGATGTGTGCGTTGCTGTCTGGGCGGTGTTCATGTATCGTTGTCTTGATTCTTGACACCGTCACTAGATTGAGATATTTTTGGTGATCGTGTTCGAGAGACAATTAAGATAGAGATCCGGATTTGCACAACAATTAGGGTTGGTTTTTGTTTCGTGAGACCGGATCTAACGATCGAGTTGTTATCATGTGGTGTCTCGGTTTTGTTGTGGTATATGAATTGTTATGAACATTATAATATCTTAAGCATCATATGGTTGTGTTTAATTGAATATTTGTTTGGATTAGGACTTTTGGTGGATGGTCTAGGGTTTGACCTAGATCGAATCATTCATTCATTTATTTCGTTGCGTTTGCATCAATGCATCTTATTAGTCAACTATATTTACATGTATTTTTTTGTATTGAAGTATATGCTAAATTTTCACAAACCACAATACACGTGCTTTAGGTATTGAATTTATCTTTCGATATAGTTTCTAAAAGATTCAAGATGTATGTATATGCTCTAATTTGATCATACCAGAAGTAGAATTTATGGCATGAATGTGTTGATAATGTTTTATATTTTAATTTAATACTCACAAGTATTTTATAACAATAGTTTTCTTACATGATGACATGATCACTTCATCATCTAATGACGAATAACTTTTAGCGTATTTTATCATGTCATTTATATAACGGTGTTGGTTTAAACACAAGCACACGATATATTGGAATCAATAAGGCCGTATGCTTACTTTGTTTGTAAGGATTATTTTTTAACGACTAATTGGATCAACGATGAACCACTATTTTATCCAATTATCTTCATTACTCAAGTATGAAACTTAAGACCACTATCAAAAGAAAACTTACATTAAGTGAAAAACCTTCTAGCCCATCTGGAATCTTATTTATTTTTGTTACAGGTGGAACATCTTGAACCCAATAACCTAATATCTTCACTTACTTTTATGAGATTTTGGAGTATCTAATTAAGTAATTAGGGTTGTTACGAGCCGAGCCAAACCGATCAAACCTTTGCTCGTGTTTGGCTTATTTCTAAACCGAACTGAGCTGATCGGCTTGTTTTTAACCGAGCAGAATATCGAGTAAGCATTTTATGAGCATTATTTTTTTAATCGAGCATCGAGCAAGCGCAAACAATCGTCGAAAAATTTGTATATATAATCTATCTAGTGTGTCATTTGATTTATATTGCAATGAGAGATGGTAAAAACATTAGGTCTTAGATTAATAACTTAAAAAACATCTATATTTCATAACATAATATTTTCATGAATGATAATATGTTGTGGCTGACGATGAGTCTAAGGCTGTAGCCGATGTGGGGGTGAGGATACCGTAGAAGATGATACGTGAAAGGGAGAGATGATTGACTAAGAGTAAAAGTGGGGTCAAAAAATTCTCATAGCAATTTAGGATTTCACTTTAATGTTTAGTGTTATTTTTTTTTATTACGTTGATTGATCTAATATGTATAATATAATTGTATAGTAGTATATAGTAGGTCGAATCTATTCAAGTGTTTGGTATATACTATATATATAAAATAATAAAAAAGAACTAGAGCCGAACCGAGCCAAGCGGACCTTTGCTCGTGCTTGGCTCGTTTAGAAACAAATCCGAGCCTATTGGCTCGTTTACAACCAAACAGAAGTTCGAATAAACATTTTTCGATTAAATTCCGAATGAGCATCGAGCGAGCGTCAAGTGACGAGCGCTATAAAAAGCTCTACCTAAGTATATCATATTAACCATTTAAGCTAAACATCATTAGTTTTACGAGAACTATTTAAATTGAAACATTTTTCCCATATTGTAGAATATGATTTAAAAAATTACAATATTTAGCAAACTAAACTTTGTCAAGTTTAGACACAATTGTGGGAGGGAGAGCATTGGCAATGCTTCTTCTCAGGTGCAAATGAAAACAAAGAAAAAACTCTTCAAATCTTGACTTCCCAAAAACAAGTGATGTATTAGAAGTGATAGAATACAAAATCTAAACAAAGAGAATTTAAAATGAAACAGAATAAAATATTCTAAGAGTACCCAAACATCTATGAGCACTAAACTCTTACAACATAATGAAAACATCTATGAGTACTAAAGTTGCAGTATATCTTCACAAAAATGAAAACTTTTATACATCAGAAGTACTTGTAATCTGCAGCTTTAGGAACTCTACCTCTATCTCCAAACCACTCCTCTTTCTCCTCTCATCCTCCAACTCTAATCTCAGCTTCTCAATCACTTGCATCAGCTTCTCTTCTTTGCTATCTCCGTCGCACCCGACCAACCCGAGCATATATGTCACCTTCTCTCTTTGATCATCCAAACTCCTCTTCAATGCCATTAAACTCCCCATCACAACCTCCTTATCAACACCATCTGTTACAATATTATTATTATTATTAACCAATTCCCCTTTGTTTAAAGACTCTACACTTTCACCCACAAGTGTCATTTGCTTCCCACTGTCATCCTCTCTACTACTTGAACTTCTTTTGTTGGTGGATACACCTGCATGAAAGATCAAGACAATCTTCATATGATCTCATGTATACTTTCAAAATTGACTATTAGAATACTTGCATGATTAGGGTAAAGTGCAATGAGAACCTGTGTTCTTGCGAGAACTTGTGAAAACCATCGACAAAAATCATTATTCTTTTTGTTGAAGTGATATTATTAGACGTATAAAAGATTAAGGTCTTTTATTGATTAGGGTAAAGTGCAAATAAGAACCTGTGTTCTTGCGAGAACTTGTGAAAACCATCGACAAAAATCATTATTCTTTTTGTTGAAGTGATATTATTAGACGTATAAAAGATTAAGGTCTTTTATGTATATATGTAAATTCACAAGTATTAAAAAGTTAACATTGATATAAGTTTTGTTAAAAAAATTAAAAAAGATATTTACATGTTAAGTAAAACTTACATTAGTGTTAATTTTTTTATTGTTGCGAATTTACACATGTACATAAAAGATCATTATAGTCTATTACATGTGTAATAATGTTATTTCAACAAAAGAAAAATTATGATTTTTATCGATCTTGAAAGGTTAAAGTTATGATTTTTATCGATCTTGAAAGGTTTTCGCAAGTTGTCGTAACAAAATAGGGTTCTCGTTTTAACATATTCCTACTAGATTAAAATCATACCACTGATTGAGTCCACTACAGGATCATGTTCACAGGCATCTACACTGAAATTCCATCCACTAATTCTCCTATGCTTCTTCACATTCAAGCACTCTTCTGCATCTTCATCTTCATCATCATCATCTTGTTTACTCTTACTTTCTTTGAACCTAATCTCCACAGAGGGCAATCCATGAAGCAAATTCTTCACAAGAAAATCACACCCTTTACAGTTCTTAAAGAAGTAATGCTTCAACAGTTTCTCCGCGGTCGGCCTTCGCGAAGGATCTTGATCAAGACATAATCCAACCATCTCCTTGAAGTATCTTGAAAACTTTGCTTTCTTCAGCCCCTTTTCTTCCTCTTTCAGGTACTCAGAAAACCGCACCCCTCGCGCGATCTTCATAACCAAAGACTCCGAGAACCGAAGGTGGGACAGTGGAGGTCTCCCTTGTGCTAACTCAAGTGCAGTTATACCAAATGACCATATATCAGCTTTGTAACTATACCCATTATATGAATGTATAACCTCAGGTGCCATCCAGTATGGTGTTCCTGTGATCTCACTCAGGTTAAGAAACCGCGAGCTTGATTCATAAACAGAAGCTGAAACACCAAAATCCGCTAACTTGATCGACCCATTCGAGTCCATTAAAATGTTACCAGCCTTGATATCTCTATGCAGATGCCCTTGATCATGAAGATAGCACAAGCCCATTAATGTTTCTTTAAGAATTATCGAAACACACGCCTCCGAAATCCCATTTGGGAAAGATGAACTCATGATTGACTGCAGAGAACCTGCAGACATAAACGGCATTACCACCCACAGATGAGGACCCACAGTGAAAGAACAGTGGGCTTTGAGGACATTGGGGTGGGACAAAAGGGACATTGTTTTGGCCTCGCGGCGGATGCTGTCAAAGTCAGCGGTGGTGACCGGTCAAGGTCAATGGACTTGATCGCGACGACTGTGGAGGTGGTGGTGCATAAGGCTTTGTAGACGATGGCGCTGCAGCCTCGGCCGATTTCGTGGAGGATTTGGTAGCTGTTTGGGTCAAGTGGGTAGTGTGGTCTTTTGATTTTGGGGTCATGATGTTCATCATCTGGAGCCATTATGTTTTGTGGTGGATTAAACTGAACTTGTTGTCTGTTGATGTTGGGTTTAATTTGAACAATGCATGTGAATTTACAACTGTTTGAAGTGGTTTTCTTGTGAATCTTTAATTTAAGACTCACTGCTTGATAGTGAGGACATGCATGCATGTGATTATACAACTGTTTTTTTATAAAGGCAACAGTGTCTTTGTTGCAAATTAATTCTTAAAAGATCTTATTTTATCCTACACCTTGATCTTAATTTCGGTTTTGATATATCATATGTCGTATCAAGAGTGGTTTATTTCGGGTCGGGTCATTTATTTTTTTATCAGGTTGAAACAAGTCATCTGACTTCTTTTGATCGTTTTTTACCTTAATTTAAGTATTAGGTCGTGATTAAGTTGTCAAACTTGGTAGATAATACATTGTAGAGTGAATTTTCGTTTTTTATACGTGGTTTTGATCATATTTGTTATTTTTATCCAAAATGTTTTTTTCTTACATTTGCCTCCCCAAGGTTTGAAATAATTGTTTTTTTCATCCAAAAATATGAATTCCGTGATAAAAAATTTTATTAGCAACACGTAAACATAAATTAGGATTTTGATTTTATATAAAAGTTTAAGTAAGTATCCTTTTAACGATGAATATTTAACATTTTAAAACAATGAAACTAATATTTTTGGATGAAAGTGGCAATGTTTCTCAAACATTGAGGAGCAAAATACAAAAAGAAAAATATTTTTGGATGAAAATGACAAATATGTCCAAACCACAGGGAGAAAAACGACAATTTATTTTTATTTTAACAGTAGATAACTTTTTTACATTTTGCTTTATTAATATTTAACTTTATTATTACATTTTGCTATAGTTTTCTACTTCAATATTAAATCCTAACTAGTATTAAGCCTCCAGCATTGCTTACTTAATATAAAAATATTCATTTTTTTATAGGGAGGAAAATAACAATTCACTCTACATTTTAAATGAATATTTTTATCTTTTAAGTCAATATAGAGTTAGATCAGCTTGCTTTCTTAATATGTGTTTTGAATTTTAATTTAGAGGCTCTTGTTGATGCTCATAACATGGGTCCCTTTCCAGTTTAAAGAAGTTGTTGGGAGATCGATAAGTTTAGCTTAGATATAATACTTATGTTAATGCATGAAAATAATTATATCTGTAACAAATGGTTGTGTTGTAAGTCATAAGATAGTGTCGGTTAAGGTTGTTGGTTATTCCCGTCAAAACTAACTGCTGATAACTGCCATTTGGACAGTTACAATATTGGTTGGGTATTTAACTGCCTAATATGTACGTATAAATAGGATGATGTATCAAACAAATACGTGTTCGAATGTGGTATCATTATTGTATCAATTCTCTCTTTAAGAGCAATTGTGTGTAAAGTGTATGTGCATTCTGATTAATAGAAGTGACTATGAGAATGGTACAAAAGGGATAATGGCTGATGATAAAACGTTACAATCACCACATCATAGAAATCATGGTGAGTTATGATAAAAAAAAGAATAGGAATAAAAATGAGTGTCACTACTTACCTTTATTCATATATGAAAGTTTTACTAGCATCATAAAATTTTGCAAATAATATGTTAATACATGTTTGTGAAAGAGATGAATTGGTAGCTTAAACATTTTTAGCATCTTATTGTTTCATGTGAGCAACTATTTCATTAGTTGTTCTTTAGGTCATGTGTTTTTATACATCAGTTGTTTTTACTTCTTTCTAATACATCAGTAGCAACAATAGTAGCATTTTAAAGTTCCTCATGTGGTCCTTTTTATTCATTTGGCTTCATTAACAGTTTTTATTAGTTCCAAATAGCACTAGTCAGGTGTTTCTGCAATATTATGGCTACAACAGTTGATTTGTATATCAACATCATTAGGTAACACATGCACTTCAACTTTTGTATGTATTCTTATGTCATTTAAGAATTTTTTTTAATATTTAGATGCTTTACAGATCTATAAGTTTATATTGTTGTAGTTCGGATATTGGTGAATGCATTATGTATAAACGTAATATAAAAAAAATAAATTGTTTTTAAGACCACAAATACTTCAAAATCACATTCAGGTATTTATAAAAATATGTCTAACTAGTGTTTGTGTTTTACGTAATAAAGTGATTATATCATAAGAGAAAGACGTACATCATGAACACTCATATTATCATGACCTATAATTGTCGTTGTTATGATTTTAGATATGTGTTGTCTTCGTTTGTTGTTGTAAAGTTTCTTAGTATTTATGTTTTTATGTTTTTTAAGATCACTCGTAAGCTCTTACGTCAATGTCTTTGTTGTTTTCCACTCCGGTCTAAATAAGATTTATCATAACTATTATATTAATTATAACTAGAGTTTATGATTAGGTTGTTTTTTTTAAATTTATCCAGTTTACTTTTATAGATAGTTAATAAATAATAGAAAATAACATTTTGGATTTTGTTATTCTATAACACACACAGGACGAGAGACCTAACTTAGAATGATGTCATTTGACAATGACATTCATAAAATCTTTTTAAGTACAATATATATAATCAAAACCCGAACGACATTCAAAGGCTTTTGAACCGAGACGCCATGAAATTCTTTTGCCGATGGACATTTAAAGGGTAGCTTGAAACTTGTATTTACAAGTTTGTTCTTATTAAAAGCAAATAAACAAAACATTGATCATGTTTAAATTATCAAATATAACGTCCTAATAGTTAAATTCACTACCTAATTACTCATTAACTCATTGTCCATTAGCCACTATCAATTTACCTAATCATATATATATAATTTAAAAGCCCTTTCTATATTAAGTTTTAATACCATTGCTGGTTACCGCTTTCTAGTCTTCTAACATAGCCAAATAGCCTAGGAAAACACTCTTCTTATGTACTTTTTGTATATTTTACTTAACTTGTTTTTATGATTATTAGAATATTATAGTTTAAATGATTACATGAATGTTAAGTATTTGATTTCGTCATGTTTGTATTAAATAATAGATAGCTAAAGGTTGAGTTCCTAGTTGAATTATATTCTAAGCGTTATGTAGTTAGTTTATTAATTAGTTGGTAAGCATTAATTTGTTACTTGTTAATTTTTGGCAACATGAAAAAGTTAGAAAAATGAAGTTATTAACATATGAAATATTTTATGAATTTACGAATTGTAAGAAAAACGTTGATCTCTACACTCAAATTATTTAGATAGATATATATAACACCGACAATCTCCAGCACTCGCGGAAACAAATTCTTGTTTACGACACTATTTACTTTACGTATATAATAAAACACATAAAAGTTTGAAAAAGAAATGAATTAACAAAGGAGAGACGTGAAGGACATATGTGGTGAGTCATCGTGGTCGATTTGGAGTGATCAAACGTTATCCAATAATAATTCCCAAATGTCGTGGAGTTTTATCTTCAACAACTATCAAACCTCCATCCCCTATATATAATTACAATCACACATAACATACACACACATACATACACACACATACATACATACACACACATACATCACATATTCTTTGAGACTATTGAGTCGAAGGCCATTATTAATTATTGTAAGTTTTCTTTCTTTTCTTTAGCATGCTTATGATATATTTTAAAAAACCAACCTGATACATGTCACACTTTTATGATATATGTCACGGTATGCAATAAACTAATTTATTTATTATTTGATGAAACACGTTATTATTTTATCCAGTATTCACATCAGCTTTTCAATCTTTATTTTTTAACTACAACAAAAATTATTATTATTATTCTTTTTTTAATTAAATAATATTATTTTTATATATTTATCATTAATTTTTCTTTCATCTATTCACAATCATTTTTTAAAAATACTAAAAACTTAATAGGGATAAATAGTGTCTTATCAAACATACAACGAACAGTAAATTTTATTTTTTATTTACTTACAATCACTTACAATCATTCTATCTAATATAATAAGCACGCTCACAAACATATTAGAAACATACTGTGAATACTCTTAGCTTTTATGGCACAAACACTTACTATTTTACTACTTGATGCAACTAACATTCACTATGAAAAATTATACTCGGGTGTGATTTTATGATGGAAACCTAACACGAAAATTACGGGTTTGGGTTTAGTATAAGCGGGTTTAGGTAAGTTTCGGGTCAAACCCGTTGAGCTAAACAAGTAATGTTTGTCTCAACCAGTCGGGTTGGACCCGCCAACCGATAAAAACGACCTATTTATCACTGTTAATAACAATAAAGGACATGCATTCATTGGGTCCCATTGACCCAACTTCCCTACAGAACCAAAATAATGGTTTGGAGCCAACTGGGCCTGCATCTACATGTGTTCATCTTTTAGGTTATAATTCATATTCACCCATGACCCATGCATTATATAGTTTTGTTGCAGAGACAAGTATACCCCTATATCTGTTGAAATGGA
Source organism: Flaveria trinervia (assembly GCA_025506515.1). NCBI lineage: Eukaryota > Viridiplantae > Streptophyta > Magnoliopsida > Asterales > Asteraceae > Flaveria > Flaveria trinervia. Next base: position 79,367,968 of record CM046449.1, on the reverse strand, counting down.
AAATGGGATGATGAACATGAAGACACCAACAAATGTGACAATAAAGGGCATCCTTGGTACTTTAATGGCAAGTATTGATGAGGATAAGAAGAAGAGGGTGATTTCTTTAGGAATGGGTGACCCAACTGCTTATTCTTGCTTCACAACCAACACTGTTGTTCAAGATTCTGTTGTTCAAACTCTTGAATCCAAAAATTCAATGGTTATTCACCTACAGTTGGCCTTCTCCAAACAAGAAAGTATGTTTCTTTTTTCTCCAAGTGTATCAAGTGTTTCATGTTGACGGATTGAATTGTTTAAACCACACATCACCAATACATTTGGTTGTGTCAAACATCAGCCCTAACTCAAACACACTCAAAACTATGTAACCCCAAAACCACCTTTTTAACCAATTATATAAACCCGTCGAACGGGTTGAAGGGTTGTAATCAAGCTTTTTATTAATCGAGTTGGTGGGATGTAATAATTGGGTTTAACAAGTGCTAAACATGTCAAACCCGAACACAACCTATTTATTAAAAGGGTTTGTTTGCGTGGTTTGGGTTATGTTAGGGACTGCGGCCCCCATTTTCCTTATATTTCCTGCAATTAGATCTCCATTCAAAGTCCACCGTTGACTTTTTGTGTCAAACAAGTTGGTTTTCTAATCTCAAGAGTCAAGACTGATATAAATAACTAAAGCACAAGCAATATACGAAATGTAGTCGTATAGAAAGCGTTTCAGAACTAAGATTGCAGAAAAGAATCAGTAAATTTAGTATTTCAAGTGATGTGGAACTTAGTTTTGTTCTTTGTTAATGATGTGTTATCAGGGCAATATCTGAATATTTATCCATAAATCTTCCATACAAGTTAACAGAAGATGATGTATATATAACAGCAGGCTGCACACAAGCTATAGAAACTGCAATATCAATTCTAGCAAGACGAACGCAAACATATTGGTTCCAAAACCAGGATTCCCAATTTACGAGCTTTGTGCAGCTTTTAGAAATGTAGAAATCCGACACTACGACCTTCTTCCTGATAAAGGCTGGGAGGTTGACCTTGAAGCCGTCGATGCATTGACCGATCAAAATACTGTTGCTATTGTAATAATAAACCCTGGGAATCCTTGTGGCAATGTCTATAGTTATCAACATCTAAATACGGTAACACTTGTTCATAATCATTGACTTACTACACTACTAATGTGTATGTGCTAATTCTAGGTTTATTATTAGATTGCTGAAACTGCAAAGAAGCACAAGATTCTTGTTGTAGCCGATGAAGTTTATGGACACTTAGCATTTGGGGAGAACCCGTTTGTGCCTATGGGTGTTTTCGGGTCCACAGTTCCTGTTCTTACGCTTGGTTCATTGTCGAAAAGATGGTTGGTGCCTGGCTGGAGGCTTGGGTGGTTAGTTACCACCGACCCTAATGGCATCTTTAAGAACGCGAAGGTACAGATCACTGAAAACAATTTTTTTTATAATCCCTGGATGTTAGCGACAAGTATACTAAATTCCAACTATCTTTTGTTTGTTTTAGACTGTTGAGCGGATAAAGAAGTACTTTGATATATGTGGTGGTCCAGCAACCTTTATACAGGTTCTACTTCCATAATTCTGTATATTCAATCACCAACTTTCACATGGTGCTCCTAAAAGAGCCCTAATTTCTGTTTTTAAAAAGTGAGACTTCATAAAGCAAAAGAATATTAGAAAAACATACCTGGTGTTTCAGGCAGCTGTTCCTCGAATTCTGGAGGATACAAAAGAGATGTTCTTCACAAAAACTTTATGTACACTGAAGCAAACTTCAGATATTTGTTTCAAGAAAATTAAGGAGATTCCTTGTTTAACATGCCCACAAAAACCTCAGGGAGCTATGGCTGTTATGGTAAGAATATAGAAGATTCGCTTTAAATTCAAACGAAAATCATTCAAAAAGTTGTTAAACTCCTTAGTTTTTTGGTTTTTTTGTTTCGGTTTTGCAGGTCAAACTAGATGTTTCTTTACTAAAAGATATTAGTGATGATATCGAGTTCTGTTTCAAGCTAGCCAAAGAAGAGTCTGTAATCCTTCTTCCAGGTGATAAGCACAAAAAATGAAGCTCTTTCAAGATACGATAAAGATGTGTACAATATGCTTACATATATGTAAATATTTTGGGTTTTGCAGGTCTTACAGTGGGTCTAAAAAACTGGGTTCGAATAACGTTTGCTGCAGAACCATCTTCTCTTGAAGAAGCTCTACACAGAATCAAGTCTTTTGACCAAAGGCATTCCCATCAACAAAAGGGTGAAATTAATCCAACATAATTCAAACAACACATCTTTCTTCAGTATATGTCCAAGCCAATACAACCATAAAGCATATTCAATTTTATTTGCTATTCATAGTTTCATACTGCAGTATTCAACTTATTCAATTGTTCATAAACACTTAGGTGTTCTTGGCTCTAAGTGTGTGTTTAATGGCATTCTTTTTATACATTTAGGTGTTCTTGGCTCTAAGTGTGTGTTTAATGGCATTCTTTTTATACATTCAAAGATTTTCTCTAATTTGAACGCAGTTCAAACCAGAAATAACAAAACAACATGAATCAGTAAACAAAGATTAGCACAATAAAGATTCAATAATCATATAATATAATATATATCAAAATAGGCATAACATTCCCAGTTGAAATCTAACCAGCATAATATAACTTTTCATATAATATTCTAATCTTATCCACACCTTGTACTAGATCAGGCTACCAGCATAAACCAAAAGCATAGTTAAACCATAAGAAACACCATATGTTCAATTACTTACTCAGCAACATTCACCAGCTCATACTCCACATTAGAAAGATTGTTGTCCTCTTTGACTTCAAATGTGACAGGATCAGTTACCTCAATACGACCCCACTTGTCCACCGCAAGCCTCATTGAGCCCTTGAACATGTCGATCTTTCCATTCCGAATGATAACAGAGGTACCAGGTTTCATGAGATCAACTGCAGAAAAAAAATAAACAAAAGACTTTCACATAGTTTCCTTGTCTCCTCATTCCCAATTGTTTATATCTAATAGTTGTAACATAGAACCCTAAAAACTTTCAACTAAAGACTTAAAAACGGCCCAATTGACCCACAAAGTCAAACGAGAAATTGTATTTTTTCTTCTTTTTGACAATTTGATGCAGTACCCACGAAGCTTAGTGAGAGCCGGGGGTGCTCTTTTTCGTCAGTAGTGTTCATTTCCGTCCCCATAGTAAATTTTCAGCCTGATAGTGTAATTTTTTTAAACATATATAGAGTTCCCCTAAAATAGTTTACTTTCGCCCCACCCCTTATAGTGCGGTTCAAGCTCTGCCACTGATAGTAACGAGCAATTGAAGGACAGGCTTTAAAGCAAACTATAAAGTCGTTGCTTTGTGACATTAAGGTCATGGTTTAAACCATACGAAACAGCCTCCCACACAAAATGTAAACCAATTATGTGTACATCGTATCGCGAAACAATTGCGCCCTTAAGGAGCAATTAAGAACATCAAAACCACAGTATTCATCACGAAAACACAATTACAGATCTCCAATCCACATATCCCCAAAGACGAACAATCTATGATGAACTCACGCCTAAGGTTCACACAAGTTGAATTTCTAACTAAAAACCTAAAACACAACTTACAAACAAACCACACCACAATACGATCCATCTACTCTAAACCAACCCTAGGGTTTCAAAAACACAAAACAAACTCAAAACGCAAACAAAACGAGCCGATCTTACCCTGATCGTTACGAGCAGTAAACAGAATACATCCAGTTTCATCACCAACGAGACATTCAGCAATGCGAACATTACGGAGGTTCGGAGACACCGCACGTCCCTTCTGGAGCACAATTTCGGAGGTGATGACCTTAGCAACGAGCGTGAGACCTACGGCACCGGGTTTAAGGTCATCGACCTTGATGAACACCGGCTTTCGAAGAGTTGATTTGGCGGGAGTTGAAGATCCTTGAGGCTGTGAGTTGTTGGTGGCCATTGGAGAAGATTAAGAGGTGAATTTGAGGATCGATTGTGAGGGTTTTGAACTTTTGATCACCAGTGATGAAGATGTGAGTGTGATGCATAATTGATATTTGAAGAATGTTTACGCAAATGCTATTTTGGGAACCTCAACATTCACGTCTCTTTTCGTCTTCCAGTGCTGTATTTGGATACATGGGGATAAATTGGGGTGTAAACGGGAGGTTGTTTCGACTCGTTTATTATATTAGTTTTGGATGTTGAGTTTAAGATCGGTTTGTTGAAAGCTTAACTAACCTTATGCCTTGTTGAGTCCGTATGTTAGTTTTAATAATGTTTTAATTGTGGTACTCTTAAACAAATTGATGTACAAATTTGAAATTAAAAATTTGGCATGCAAAAAGTCATTGTTTTGAAAACCGGATCGGGCAAGTCCGTTAAACTAGTTGGACTGGGAACTAGACTTAATCTGGTTTGGTTCAGTGCTGAAAACCGTCATTAAGTTGAACCAATGGTCGGAGTGATCTAACCGGGGGTCAAACGGGGAACCAGACGAGTTGAACCAGGGACGGGTTGAATTGGTTTTATATATATATATATATATTATATATATATATATATATATATATTAATTTTTTAATATTTTTTACATATATTTATTAAAATAATTTTAATTTATTTATTTTTTATATCCAGTCCTACCAGCGACCGATAAAACGTTTGGTTTATTGTTCGATCCGGTTCTAAAAAATAGTGCAAAAATACGTAATTATAAATTACAACGGTTATAATTATTGTTTACTCTCTATTTCTCTTGATAGAGAAAAACCTGCCACCATTCTACTCTTTCACACAGTGTAAATAGTTCATATTATATTTAAGGTATCATGGGTATGTTTGTTTATTTACGATTATAGTTTAATGTATAACTAAAAGGTGTAATTACTACCGGTTCACTCTTAGTACTGTTGATTCTTTTATTCTTGGGTTAATTCACTCTTCTATATTTTTTATTTGTTTTCTATTAGAAAACTAATTCACATTAAAATTAATAATTAGTATATATATAATATAAAAATAAGTACATGTTCATTATCAATTTGAATATCAGACTTATAGTAAAGGTTAAGCTTAAAAAATATCTTAGTTTTTTGTTATAATGTGTAAATATTAAAATTTAGAATTTAATATAAACAAGCCAAACGGAAAAGCTACAAGTGAGCCATCAAGTTGAGTTTACCTCGTAAAATTTAAAGCGAAAAATTGTAAAAGATGAAAATTATATGCAATCAAAGTTGAAATTGAAGAATTTTAGAGGTTTAGTTATAAAAGAAGTAAAAATATTAGGGCTAAAAGTAAAGATATTAAAAGAAACAAAAATAAATATTATCTATTAAACCTAAAGTACAAGTACAAGTCATAATGCAAAAACATTTGATAAATAGTATTATATATAATTATAAATAGTATTATATATAATTATAACATTTTGTTCTCTTTTCAACAGTTTGACGCTTACCATGTTGTTAAGTTTACACATTCTCACATTTTTCATAAGGCAACCAAAACTACAATAAAATGATAGTGATTCATTTCCTTTTGTTTGTTCATTCCATTTAATTGTTCATATTAGTTTATTTCATTATCTCTCCAATCATAATTTTAGGTGCGTAACCGACAACAAATTTTGAAAGTCAAATTTCAAAAGCTTAGAAAGTTTACATGACAGAATAGCTAATAACGCACTTCAAACATTTTAGAGTTTAATTATAATTAAAGTTAATTACATAAATAGTCCATGTAGTTTATATAAAATAACAAGTTTAAGTACTAAGCAAAAAAAATAACAGGTTTTAGTACTTACTTTTAATTTTATAACAAGGTTGAGTATTAACACTAACAGACGTTAGATTTTTTGTTAAGTTCAAGGGTATTTTAGTCTTTTCATATTATAAAATATTATTTGTATAACTAGAGGAACTATTTATGTAAATTAATTAAAATAATATGTTTATTTATCATTCCCTCTAAACACACACACATATATGTACACACCGGTAGTCACCACAGGCCACCACCGCTGACCATCACCACCGGCCACCGTCGCCGACCATCACCACCGGCCACCGTCGCCGACCATCACCACCGGCCACCGTCGCCGACCATCACCACCGGCCACCGTTGCCGACCATCACCACCGGCCACCGTTGCCGACCATCACCACCGGCCATCACTGCCAGTCATCAACGCATCATATTTTTTGTAATCTCATCATCATCACCATCGACCCTTCATCCCATGTAAAACCCTAATCCTCAACAAACCATCCACCACCCACCAACAGCCGCCGCCACCACCATCTGCAGCTACTAAACCCTCATCATCATCATCGGCCATCATCACCAACCTACCTATTTTTGTCTCCCTCCCACTCCCAAATTAGACCACCGCTCACCATCACCACCATCGCCATCAAGCCACCACCATCGCTCACCATCACCACCATTGCGTCCACCCACACTCGGCCGACAAAACCACCACAACCGGTGCCAACCACGCCGTCAGTTCCCCCTATCTTAACTTTTTTCTCAAAACCCTAAAATGGAATTGGGGATTCTTGGTTTTAGGGATTGTATGTAGATGTAGTAATTCAATGGAGATGAAGTAGCGTTGGATTTTACGATGAAGATGGTGTTGTTTCATTTAAATAGTTGAAGAAAATGGTGGTGGTGAGGACGATATGAGGGGGTGGTGGTCGATGGTCAGGGTTGTTGATGATGGTGGCTGACAGTAGGGGTTTTTGGTGATGGTGGCCGGTGGTGGTGGCTAGTGGTGGCCGACAGTGGGGGGTTGGCGGTGGTGGCAGCCGGTGGCAACCGGTGGTGGCAGGCAGTAAGGTGTTTTGAAAAACCATAGTAGTTCAATATTTATGTATGTATGTCTGTATATGTATGTATATTAAATACCAAAGTACTCCCTTATATATACTAAATGACATAAATAGTCATTTTACGTACATTAATAGCTCATGTAAAGTAAAAAGACAAAAATGTCCTTAGGTTTAACGAAAAAGTTAACGCCCGTTAGTATTAATACCTTAACTCGTTATGAATTGACACCACAATACCCAAACATGTAACAAAAAACTCTTAATATTCAAACTTGTTATTTTTAATAAACCACAGGGATCATTTGCGTAATTAACTCTTATAATTATTTTCCTTATTTTTTAATTTATCTTTTCTAATATTTAAAAAATACTTTTTATTTTCTTTTCATTTTTCATAATATGATATTAAAATAACAGAACTATATAAAAAGTTTTACCTGAGCTTTATGTCAAAAGTTGAGGTTAATTCAAACCGGTCAAGCTAACAAGCAAGTCAACGTTGGTTCGAGCTCGACTCGTTTACAACCTAAGCCAATTTTAAGCATAGACGCTCTAATCAAAATTCATAATATCATTTGAAAATTTATCAAATATTATAAAATCTTGATTATCTATTTTTATTATAACTAGCGGCATGCTTTATTACAAGAGTTTACTACATTATTCCATGTCAATGTATTGTAAATTAAAAAAGGCAATACTTTTTAAATTGTAATATAACTTTAAAAAACAAAAAAACGTATCATATGTCACCAACAAATGAAGGTGGTGGTGAGTAAACCCAAATAGGGATTATTGGAATTACATATTCATTTTTATTTCACTCAAAAATCCATTTTCTATTTTTAATTCTTTAGATGCATGCACAAAGATATGAGATTAGCTAAGAGTAGGGACACCGCACCCCTCCAAATTGACACCTCTCTTTAATTCAACACACACTATGAATATTAGAGGTTAATAGTGGGTCAATCAACTTGTGTTATTGTTTGTAGTTTATATAAAAAATGGTCTTGATTTATAGTTGCTAACATTTCTAGTTTTGTATAACTTCAGCCCTCAATGAATCTTTTCCATCTACAAGCACTCCTCATCCTTTCTAATAAAAATTACTCATTTAACTCATATGTAACTTTGTAACAAAACCGTCAATTGAATTGGGCGAGTGTGAAAACATATGACGTACGTGATCGAGAAAAACTAGTATCATTGTAAATCTTACTGTGAGTTCTTCTTCCAATCCTTTATAGGTTTAAAACAAATTTTTGGTCTTCCGGAAGTACTTAACATGTTCGTGTCTACTATCAATGGCTTTCTGTAGACTTTCATTTTATAAATATGTCTGTCATGCTCAAAGCATATGATACACATGTTATCGTTTCCATCCTTCTTTTTTTCTTCATTTGTTTCGAGACACTATAAGTCATTAAGGATGGTACCATGTGTATGAGGCATGAGCAAGTATCCACGTTTGGAATCATGTATTGAAAAGCGTAAAAGGATCTTATCAAAATATGCCTTTTGACTCTAGTCGATAAGTCGATTCGATCCATCTCTCTATAGATATTTATTCGTAGAATCTATGTAGCTTTGCCAACATATCTCATTATGAAATCTTTTCAAGTCAAGACTTAACAATGGTAAGGTTGGAATGTACTTATCTATCATCTATGAGGAGTATAATCTTCATACATGAACATGAAAACAATTAGCTCCCACTAGCCTTCTTGTAAATGTCTCATCTTCATACTTGGCAAAATATTTTTTTGCCAATTTTCTCATTAATTGAACATTCTTACTTCGACATGCTTGTAACAAAAAAATAGTTAAAGATGAAAATACAAAAAGAGAGGATCTAGTTGTCATTGTTAGCTTTTTCATTTACATTTAGTTTACAAATCTTTTAATACAATATCTAGCCCCAAACATAACAACATCTTATCAAGCACATATACATATCTTAATATTATTGATAGTGGTCGAATTTACGAGATAGAAAGGCCAAAAGTGGATGTCTAAGTTCATTATACTTCATGTATAATCTTCATTTTGTATGATTTATTTAAAGTGTATATTGATCATTAATTGGATAACGATTGGCGTTGATATATTTAATTAGACTCGTGTAGGGTCATATCCACGTGAACGCCATGCTCCAACACCAAGTTTAATCCTCATTCTTTTATAAAAGAATATTAGCATCTTACTATAATCTATAGTTTAACTATTTACTACTTTTTCAAAAGCAAATAAATAGTTAATAGTGATATAACCATCAAAACCATTTATCATATGTTTTTTAGGACCGTAGTTATAACATATTAAAATTTATGAGACTATTTAAAAGGTATTTATGAGTTAAATCAACAACAAACGTCGATTACTAGCACAATCATCACAAATGGGGAGAGGAAAGATGAATGCATGCGGTTTTGTTGACGTAGACGCATGAAGAACTTTGATTTTAGAGGACTAAAGCTCATAGACTGTTCATATATTATAATAAACTTAAAATATCTCGTCGTCAAAATTTAATATTCTTGGGTTGACTTTATTATAACATTATCTTACAATCAACCATATGGTACGTGAAAGTTGGAATCATAACATTTTTTTGTTTGAATTTAGGACCACATGCATAGATTTTAGCATTAGAGTTGACTTTTTCATGACGAAATGTGAGGTTCATGGTCAATCTTATAACAATGGTGAATGGTCAACAAGCATGTTCATAAAAGTTATGGCATACCATATTAACAGATTTTGTAATTTACCTTAAGTTTGAATTGGCTAACGAATGTAATCCCTATGTGTTGAATATGTTTTTAACTTTTTATTCACATGTGACTTGACATTTGTTTAAAGTGTTCAATTAAAAACTCGTGATTTAACTTATTACCTCAAGTAAAAATAAATAAGCATAGTTGATCGACTCTGCTTAAGCACTTTAGCTTCGTAAAGTTAATAAATTATATTTCACCGTGGTTTCAATTCACGATAATCTCATAAAACGAAATCAGATTGAGATGCGACTGAAGTCTAATCAAATATCAACCCATGTGTGAGAAGGATGAAGAGACCAAGGTATTTTTACATCTATGTTATTTGAACATATGTATTTTTGGATAAAATAAAATAATATGTCTTGTTTTTCTTTTGACAAACTTTTCAATGATTTCAAAAGCCACCAAATACTTACACTTGTGGACCCAAGTCTCATACCATAAATAGAAACAACCCTCTCACTCAATCCACCATCACCACCCCACCCATTCTCTATAAAGAAAACAATCACACAACACCCAATCATGGAATACTCATCTTTCCATCACCAAAAGACCTCCACACCAAAACAACATAAACACACTACCAAAAGACTAACAGAGGACCAGGTCAGATTGCTCGAGTCGAATTTCGACTCGAGCAAAAAACTTGAGCCAGAGCGAAAACATCAGCTTTCACGCCAGCTCGGCATCCCTCCTAGACAAATAGCCATCTGGTATCAGAACAAACGGGCTCGTTGGAAAAATCAAAGCCTAGAGCATGACTACTCCAGGCTTCAACTCCAATTAGAGGCCACGTTAGTTGAGACCAGACATCTTCAAAAAGAAGTTGAACGACTTCGAGCAGAACTTAACAAAGTACAAGCACAACCACACGAGTATTACAACAACAACCATCAACTTCCTATGGATTATTCGATCTTTGTATGCGGTGAGGATGTTGGGAGTTCATCAAGGAGCTTGGAAGATGATGTGAACAATATATATTGTTTTGGTGAACAAGTTTTCGAAGAGATGTATGTTGGAGCGTGTATTGATGGAATTTGATCTTAGAATCGTCGGGTTTAGAAAAAACTCATTTTAGTTATATAATTCTTGGCTTATTGAGTCGACTACAACTATTTTAGTTATATAACCGTCTTATAACATTTATGTTGAATTAATCGATCGATATGTGTTTTCTATTAAAAACTAATGTAATACTATACATAAGTAGTACATATTAGTTAAGGTAATTAACTGCCGGTCAAAAAAAATAAAGCTAACATTTAAGTGGTCTTAATTGTTGGTGTTCCTATTTGATGGTCAAATGTATGTCTTAAAAGCCATCATGAATGGGACCAAATAATGAAATGCTCTTGTTTTAGAGGGTTGGGTTGTGTCATCTTACGGTAATCTTCTTTCTTGTAATTTTGATATCTATGATTACGTAACTTTTAAAAGTAGACATTTATAAAAACCGCATAATTCTCATATATATATAATGTTAACTACATAGTGGATTAAATGTTCTTCTACTTAAATTGATTATGTAGTAAATGATATTCTTGATATTATGAATAGATAACTTGACATCGAATGCTAACTTTTTGTTTATAGAATATATTGTGATATTTTTATTAGTACCATTATGTTTAACTTTAAACTCATAAGTTATTTACAATTTCTTGTTGATCAATACGTTTGTGGATATGAATATCTCATAAAGAAATGCTACTGACATGAGTCCCTTGATTAGTACTTAAAATCACACTACACAAAATCAATGTTCATGCATCATCGTTTGACTTTAAACTATTGTGCCCTGACTTTGAGACCCAGAAATTAAACTGGAGTGATATAATTAATGTTTGAAAAAATATTATTAAAGATTAAAATAATTAACGATATGTATTAATATTTCATTGCATATTTATTTTTAAGTTTATATTTTGCAGCATTTGTTATTGTTTATGTAAATAAATGATAAGTTGATTTCTAATTATTTAAACAATCACTTGATAATAATTCATGATACGGTCAATAATAATTTTAACTTTCATTTTATTTTCAAAAACAATCTTAATAAAATAATCATCATTGATTTACATTTTATGTCCACTCCATTTAATTTTATGTTTCCCTATTTCATTAACAATTATCATCGTGAGCAAAATCGAGTGAAAATTTAGTGTAAAACAATAAATGATTATGCTATTAAGATTGTTTTAGGCAACAAAAATGAAAATTAAGAAGGATTATTAAGAATAACTATTTTTTTCAAATGATTAAAAATATTAAATTATCTCTAAAAGTTTCATAAGTTGTTTCAATTTCATTTCAAAAATTTTATTAGTTATTTCAAATAAAATCTAAAATAATAAAACTTTTGAACTAAAATCGAAACAAATCATTAAACTTCTGGAAGGAAATTGATGTTTATAAACTTTTGAAAAAACATAGTCATCTTTTTTCGAACCTAGAGACAAAAATTAAATTAACCCCTAAGAATATTAATAATAATTATGATTTCTTTTTACACCTTTTAATTAGATTAAAAAAATCGTTTTACTTAAAAATATACCAGTTACTCAGCCCACTATCATAAATTATGAAGTGAAAAACGTAGTACATGGTAAATTATTTTTTGACGTTTAGTCCATTTTCAAAATATATGGTAATTTAATTCGCTGATTATAGATATATAGGTGTTAATATATAAAGTTATACTATATAAATAATTAATTGATTTAATACATAAAACATTATTTGTAAATCTAAAGAAGCGCATTATTTATATGCTTTATAATAACTTGACTTATCTAGCTTTAACAACAATTTCTAGATAACACCACAAAATTTGCACCTTACAAATTTTAAGGCTTTAAAATTTTAACTACGAATACATCATTTAACCATCAATATATCATTGTAAAGATATAATTAGTTGATTTATAGTGATAAAACTAATACACAGTACATTATTATAAAGAGCTAAAATAGCTCATATGTATATTTTTATAAAATATTACTTGATTAATGATGGGTAATATGAAAAAGAAACTGTAAAGCAGTTTACTATATTTATTCAAGTATACATACCTATTTCATTCATTGATTTATTTATAGTTTGTACGAACAAAAACATATTTAAGTTTTAATTTGATAGATAAAAAACTACCACTGTTATACGGAGTTAAATTTATAAATGAAATTTAATGCAGATTAAATAGAACACCAGTTAGCCAAGCACATATAATAGATAACATTATCTCATAATAAACAGATAATAACATAAAGTATTAAAAATACAATTAAAATTAAAATTATATATAAAGTTGAATGCCTTTAATAGATTTATAATCATGTCATCCCCAATAACCATGATAACTACATCTTATAAAGACTATTTTAGAAGTTGTTAGAAGTTGATGAACGTACGTAATGTCCCACATAAATAAGTTATCCATCTCCCACCATCATTTCAAAGTCAAAACCTGCATTTAAATCTACGTTAAAATCTCCATTTTTAGTAAGACTTCAAGACAATATAAAAATGGAAATATCTTATATATTTTACATTTTTCATTTGGCAAATGATAGCTGATTTGTTTTATTATTATTATTATTATTTTTTCATTTGAAAGTTGCATGTTCCTCAAAGTGAACAATTGAGGCTGAGCCTTCTTTTCGCACTATTGCGGATATAAAAAGAATGTGAAAAATCGGTCTTTGAAGTTCACTTGATTAGAGTTTTATATCCTTGATCTATTTATGGTTTGTGCACATTAAACTATCAGCAGATGATGATTATTAGTAAGGTGTAATTAACATTAAAACTGAACCTATAATTGATGTTTTGATTTAAGATATTTTTAACCGGTCGGTTTTGATTACAACATTAAATGACTCGGTTTTTAGGTTATAGAGTCAGCTCGGTTATGAGACCGAGTCCACTCAAGATCATTAGGGCTAACAAAATTCAATTCAATTATGTTCTGAATCAAATAAAAAAGTAACATGTCTATTAATTTATGACAAAGAATAAGTCATTTTAGTGATAGTCGACGTACAAGTCATGCCTTTCATTTAACAAGCCAGTCCATGCAATTCAACATTCCCACTTTAACCCCTTAAATGTGTTTTATTATGTTTGTGTTACACCTAGAACTACAAATAACTTAGTTACTTTTTTTTTTATTGAACTTTGAAGTTATTTCGGCAATACATAAATCATAAATGCCTAATACATATACGCTAATCCCAGTTCTAACAAATGATTCATTAGTCTTTGTTTATTACTCAATTCGTACACATTGTTGGCGCTACTTAAAAGTGTTAGAACTTCAAACATTAAATAATTATATTTATATATTTTTATATAAATAGTTATTTATTATTGGTTTAAGTTTTCGTTTTGTAACGAACTATACTGTGTCCAAACTGAAACTAAGATGAATTAGATATCGATGCTTGAAGTTGAGTGGTCGGAATGAATAAAGTAAAACTTGAGTGATTATATTATGAAATTGTTGCAATTTCTTTGATAATGTTAATAAAACCATGTATTGATTAACATGAATGTTTTATGTTTTGACCAAGTCTTTTAATAAATATTATGAATATTTATTATGGATCATAATTTTTAATTAAAATTGATATTAAACATGTCATGAATAAAATGATAGTTTTAATTTGGTCTCATAAAAAAATTCATAAAATCAAATGGAAGTTTTTGTTATGAATCATAAAACTCACATTAATGTGAACTTATTAGCATGAGTATATAAACAAACTCATGATAAGAAAAGAAAACAAGAAAGAAGAAGAAATTTATTCGTTTTAGATTCAACAAGTTTTATAGTAATTTAGAAAGGAACACTCTCTAGATTGTTGTTCATACACCATCATCTTTAATATTTTTTCACATAACATCATAACACATATTTTTCCTGATGATCTCTTGGGCCGAGACATTTTTCGGCAGTATATGTTGCTTTGACTATTGTACCTTGGGAAACAAACGTGCTGTCTTGAGTAGAGACGCGAAATTTGTTTTAAGGGACCCGTGTCTAACACGATTCCCAACAACAACCGTCAATATTTTGTTTGTTAATTGTTGCAGTCAAGGGTAGTTGAAGATTCTAACACGATAAAGATTTAAGTCAAGAATATTATATGAAGACTCGTTGAAGTATATGCTAAAGACGGATATTTGAATCAAGTTTGGTACATAAATATTGTTTATATTTATTTCCTATTCGTATGTGTAAACAGTATTTTGTTAGAATATTTTACATAGCTAACGAGAGTATTGTTAAAATTACTATTTTTTAATATATTCAAGATGAAATTAATAACGACCAGGAAACATTTGCTATTTGTAATATTATATTCATACAAACACATGTGCAAAGAAGGATAATAAATTACATGGAGCCTACAAGATTTTCTAAGGTGTTGAAAATTGATCGCAAGTGGTCTTGGTTCAAGTTTTGCAAAGCCAACTTGGTCATTATTCATGACCAAAGTCGGCGTTCTACATCCTTCTATATATATATATATATTTGTTGGTTAGAACTTAGAAGTATCTGATTATTGAAACAATATTTTTATTATGACTATTTTAAAAGTTTGACACACATTTATGACAAAGTTTAAATAAAATAATGAGAAAATTACATAAATGGCCCTTGTTATTTAATCGGATTACATGTTTAGTCCCTAAACTTTAAAAATTATAAAGTTAGCCTAAATTTTTTGTGATATTTGCACATTTAGTCGGTCCCTAATATTAAGTTTATTCAATTTTTATACATTTTATAAAGTTTAAACTAACTTTTAAATATAACTTTAGAGACTAAATATGTGACTAAAGGTGCAACATCCACATAAAAGTTTGAACTTATTTGTAATTTTTAAAAGATGAGGATACACTTGTAATGATTATATGAAAGTTTGGACTAAGGGGTTGTTTGACAACTTCTGAATGATTAAGTGAACCAATAAGAGATCTAAACCAATAAAAAATCTGAACTATTAAAAGGTCTGAACTATTAAGTGTTGAACCATTAAAATATTGAACCATTAGAATTTAATATATCGTTTAACTATTCAAATGAAAATGTCTGAACAATTCAAATAAGAGGTATTAACCATTCAGTATTAGATTTCCCAACTATTTAGCACTAGTATAATGTTTAATCATTCAGAGGCAAATGTTTGAACTATTCAGATATTTGCTCACGAAACAAACAGTCTGAACCATTAAAATATCTGAAATATTAAGAGGTTAATTAAAAAACTGTCAAACAATTCTTAACTTTATAAATTATAAACTTGAATAAACCACATGTATTATTTATGTAATGTTCTTTGAAATAGAAGAATTGTCTTGGAAGATGTGATTGGTTTTTTTCATTTATTTCCACCGAAGATGCTATACTTGTAAGCGATTGATCGGTTTCAAATATGCAAGTAAGGATTATAAATTGTTTTGTTTCTTTATGTCTCAGGTTGAAAATAAATATGCATAAATCAAAACCTTTATAGAGTTAGAATAGTTAGTGAAGAGGTTAATGTTATTGCTTACGTTTACCAGATGCTAATTGGGCCAGTTCCCATTTACATATATAGGTCTTTCTGTTGAAACAAATATGTGAAATTGATGCAATCAGAAACAAAAAGATAGATAATTGAACCTGTTGATTCACGAGAATAACAATTCTTCTAACTATCGATGATTCACAAAGAATACCGATAATCAGGGTTTACACTAACACAAACCGTGATAGAGAGAAAAAACAGTTTTTTTTCATAAACTTCAATGATATTTCATCCATCCCTTACAAGCATATAAAGAAACAAAACTAAAGTCGAATGGGCCATAAAACATAAACGGGTCAAAAACTGGGCCAAACGCAAAGTCCAACAAAATGTAAAAATAAGACAAAAATTGAAATAACTCTTAAAATAAGCCATTTTTGGGCCAAAACGCAAAGTCCAACTGTCGTTTTGACTGGTCCCGGGCCCAAAACGAAGACTTCTAGCCCAAGTTATGGCCATTTCAGTGAAACCCCTTTTGATAAGCGATCTTGGGCCTCCAAAAAGGTTAATGCTTGCTCATCCACACTTGGGCCCACATCACAACTATTAATAGTTGAGATGTTAATTGTTCAACGGTTTTGAGTAAGGCTAGATAAATGGACGGGTTTACTTTCTATTGGTAATTGGTCCTTGCTTGTTATTTTTGATTTTGTACGACTAAGGTGTACTGCATGTAATAAGTCGTTAAAGTGATATCAACTTTACATGAAGATTGAATATTATGAACATGAACCATTGTAAGGTATGAGACTTATCTCATATCGGTTGTATGGACAAATGATGTAAGATTTATAAGCCAAACGAATTCCTTCACCCATCAGACTAGTCTTTTGGATTGAGTTCTCCCTCTTGGTTTGTAACATTGGATGGGGGTACTTTCGAATATAGGACATAGTGCGTGGATCCGTTTATGGAAATCAATTGGTAAGTTAGATGAAACATGATTATTCCATACTCGGTGATATCTAGG
This sequence comes from Flaveria trinervia, assembly GCA_025506515.1. Taxonomy (NCBI): domain Eukaryota; kingdom Viridiplantae; phylum Streptophyta; class Magnoliopsida; order Asterales; family Asteraceae; genus Flaveria; species Flaveria trinervia. The sequence continues at coordinate 79,350,734 of CM046449.1, read as the reverse complement.
TGTACTGGGAGGGGGATTGGACTTATTTTTGAAAAGACATGTGGTTTGGTGACGTATCTTTTGATGTTAAATTCCTGAGATTATAGGTTTTTCATGTTTGGTAATCTCAAAGGGTGAACAGTGATGGTTGGTGTTAGCATCATGCGGTATGTGGTGGGGCTGAGGTTTTGTAAATATTGACCTTGTCTTCTTTATCATCTCATATAGTTCTTAGACTCCGGATTAGTAGGTTTGAAATGCATTTGATGTCTTCTTTGTTAAATATGTTAAAAGGTTAATTGATGAATTATTATGGTCACACTAGAGAATAAGGTATGTCGGGTGACTGGGTGAGTGCCAAGTAAAGGACTAGAAGTGGATCTTGACCACAAGTACTCCATCGGCTAAGTCATGGGCAACAAAAACTGTTGGCGTGATTGAAGAGTATAAGTGATCGATTGAGGAACAAAGCTATCTACACTTAAAGTCATATAACTAATTTATCCAAACGGATCAAATGAATTTCAAGTGGTACACAAACTATAATAAAGTTGTAAACAAGTTAAGTGGACTGATGGATTATAAACGAGTGAAGGGTTTGCCGTATGAAATATATTTTTTATTTTAGTTAAGTCAAGTTAATTGGTCAATATGTTTAATTAAACAAATTCAACATTTTAATCTTGCACGATCGTTAAAGGGTGCAAGTTACAACACAACAACACAAAGAGGAGATTAACTAAACTTTAATCAAACAGTAAACTGGATTACCCAAGTTGAGATACTAAGAACACAAATAATATAAAAGACAGAACACAAGTGTATGGTTTTCAAGAATGCAGTATATTGCTTTCTCTATGTTCTATTACAAGTGTTACAAAGCATATTAGAAAAATACAAGAACATGAGATACTTATACTACATCCTACAGCCGGCTATACTTTGAAAGCCAGCTGTATACATATGACTAGACACAAAACAAAATCAATTGTAGAGTCAAAAGGCAGATTGCCTTTTGACTTGTGACTATGACATGCCATAGCTCACATCCTTATCTATTACAAAAAGGATAAAGTACATAAAGTAGAAAGTTACAGACTCAAGACCTCAACATACAGTTACCAAAAGCATGGACCTTTTCACCAACTCATGTAAGTTGGTGACATTACAGAGGTGCAGCGGAAAGGTGTTCAGCTTTATGAAAAAATACATTAGATAAAACATGTATTAAAAATTTTCGGAAGAAATCTGTCTTCATGAGTTGAAGCTTCGGAAGACTTTGTCTCTGAGGCTTCGGAAGACTTCATATTTGGCTTCGGAAGATATTGGTCTTGGCTTCAGAAGATTTTACACTTAGAGTATTTTATGTTGCATGTGTAAAACTTCCTAAGCATTCTTCTTCAATGCACTTGTGCAGCATGCAGGAAAGACATTGGGTGTTTAGGTTGCATCAGCCTCTTCATTAATCTCTACAAACTCCCCCTAGGCTGATGCTACCAAAACACTTAGTAGACTTCAGATTTCAACAGTCCTCGTTAGGATGATCACCAATCCTTTCTTCATAAGGTGATCAGGATCCTTCAGACTATCAAAGTGTCTTCTCATATCAAAGAGGTCATGCAGAGGCAACTGAAACATATCTTGCCATGTTAATGTCTTCAGTGCCTTGATCTCTAATGACATGCCATCTTTCTAGATTTGTGATGTATGTCCAAGACAAGATGGGTCTTCATGATGCTAGAGGAGCTGGTTGAAGTGGAGTTGATGTAGCATCCTCTCGCTGCATATCCTCAAGATGTTCTGACTCATCCTGAGGTGTAAAAGAGGGTGCAGTCTTCTTCTTCTTTGGCTTTGGTTTAGAAGCCATCCTCTGTCACACCCCAATCTTGACGACGAAAACGTTGAGGAGTGAGAGTTAAGATCATTCACAGCCACATAACGCTATTAATAATCCCAAATGTATATATAAATCATAATTCTCACTTATACCATTACAATCATAAGTCTCAAAAAAATTAAAATAAACATAATAAGTCATTTATTTCATTTGTTTATCTAGGTCTATTCCTAGATGTGTAAGCTTCAAAGAGTAGAAATCAAGCTTGAGTATTTTCTGAAACATGTTAAAAATAAAAGGTCAACAATAATGTTGATGAGATTTCCATAGTTTGCAATACATAAGTATATAAAAGATGGCAATTCACGTTGTAAGTTAGAGAACAAAATAAACTAGGGATGTAAGACAGAATGCACAATCAAACCTTGACAAAGTTTTACAAGTCTCAAACGTTTACAAGCATATACGATTAGCTAAGTGTACTTGGATCAACCAAGCAGGCTTGTCAGGCCCATAGTTCTATGACGTCGCCAGGCTAGCAATAGTTAATGATTGTACATATAATCGACATTACATGGTATTTACAAAGGTCATCTAATCACAACATGTATGTAATTGATATTAGTTACAAGTATCAAACGAGTTTACAAGTGCAAAAGTTATAAGTAACATGTTTCACCCCAAAGTGTAAAATAAACTAAAAAGGGGTATGAAAATACTCACCTGGTTAATAAGTATATAGTTGATGAATAAATAAGAAATAATAAGCAATAAATCCAACGAAGTTCTTCACAAGGTACCTAAGTATGAATATATTTACAAGATTTAGATTAATAAGATTAATGATTTATCATGATCTAGGGTTTCGATAGGAATTTGGGACTTCTTGATATATATATTTAACAAAAAGAATTATATTCATTTAATAAATTATCATAAATACATAAACTTTGAATCGTTTGATATGGTTAACAAAACAAAATATAAAGTGTAGGTACCCTTTTTGTTTATATTTTGTTTGTAAAAATTATAAATTTTAAACAATAAAGTGTGAGCCAATAATAATTTCTCTTTTTTTATGATTTAACTCATTATTTAAAGTTTTCTTTATATTAATAAACCAATTATAATCCTTGTTTTACAAAATATTAAGTTTATTTAAAGAATAAATTTACAGAAACTTGTTAAAGTGATTTAAAAATAAGTAAAGTTTATAGAATTACTTTTAATACTTTTTCAAAATTTTTATATATATTTTTAAGGCTGAAAAAACCCCAAAAGAAAATGTGAGGTTGCCCGGGTTCGAACCCGGGACCTCAAGGTTGGACTATGGGTGGGTGACCAATGAACCAAGGCCTTAGCCACGGTTAAACTTGGTTTCCAAATCTTAAAAGCATCATATACAAATCACCCCCAAATCTTATGAACCCTAGGTTGATTCGAGCCAAAATTAAAGATCAAATCAATGTTGTTAACGATCTAGATCACGGGGCTTTTGTTTCCCAAGTTAATACGAGTGTTTAAGTGGATTAAATTACCCGTTTGGTGACGAATCAAAGGTATTCAACATGATGAACAGGTCGCAAACTTCTTGTGCCCAATCGATGATCAAACGTTTACGGTAATCTAATTCGTTGCACAGTAGCTTCAAATGATCACTGAGATGAAAAGCCCTCTATTTATTTCGAGTTTTAAAACCCTGATGATAGTGCTCTAATAGTTGCAGGTCGTGATGCAAGAGGTCGACGGGATTTGATGATTTTGTTTGTTTCAGGTGCAATTGAGTGTTGTATTAGATTAAAGATAGTTAGATGCTTGTTCAGATTCGTTTAATTAGGTTATTATTAGTAGTAAATGTTCGAACGGTCATGGGGTTTATGTCACCGGTTACTTGATCGATTGGACTTGTAACCGGTGGTTTAAACACCATTGATTCATTCATTCAATGTCGAACCATGTACACGAAGGGTTTGGAACGGTTTAGGATTCAAAGATGGTCAAGATATAGTGTTTTTGGACGTCGCCGGAGATCGCCGGATCTCTGCCGGAAAGGTGGCCGGAAATACAGGCGATTATAAAAGGGGTTGGGTTGGTTTTGCAGAATTTACACATATGGTCCCTGAAGATTTTCATCTTTATTATTTTATGCAAAAACCTTTTGTTTAATGTTTACAAAATGACAATAAGGCCCCCTTGACTTAATTAAACTTTAAGTTTCACATAGTTCCATTTGTTAACTTTTATAACTTATTATTATTATTATTGTTATTATTTATTATTATTATTATTATTATTATTTACATTATTGTTATTATTATAACTTTTATTATTATTACTATTATCCTTATGGATATTGTTATTAGAGTTATTATTATAATTATTATTTTTCAATTAATAGTTATGCTATTAAGTTTTATATTAAATACTTAATGACCAATAAACAAATAAACATAAACAACACACAATTTCATAAAGGGCATAAATAGTCCTTACAAGAATAAACGAAATAAATTATTAGTTAACAAAAAATACAAGTTGTTACAGTTTCCTCAACTTAAAAGAATTTCGTCCTGAAATTAAAAAAAATAAGAACTAAGCGAACAAATGCGGGTATCTCTCCTTCATATGATCCTCACACTCCCAAGTGAACTCAGCTCCACACTTATTCTCCTAACGAACCTTAACGATTGGAGTAGTTGTGGTTCTCGTTATCTTCATAATGCGGTCCATAATCTCAACAGGTTTCTCAACAAAGTGCAATGACTCGTCGATCTGGATGTCTTCCAATGGAACATGCAGACTCTCGTCGGCCAAGCACTTTCTCAAATTTGAGACATGGAATACAAGATGAACTCCACTAAGGTCGGAAGGTAGTTCCAGCATATAAGCCACTTTCCCAATCCTTTTCAAGATTTTGAAAGTTCCTACAAATCTTGGAGCTAGTTTACCCTTCTTTCCAAAGCGAACAACACCTTTCCACGGTGACACCTTAAGAAGAACCATGTTGCCAACTTGGAACTCCAATGGCTTACGACGCTTATCGGCGTAACTCTTTTGTCGACTTCTTGCCACTTCAAGGTTCTTGCAGATTGTGGAGACTTTATTGGTCGTTTCTTGTATAAGTTCAGGACCCGTGATGAAATTTTCACCAACGTCGGTCTAGCAGATCGGTGATCGGCATTTACGACCATACAAAGCCTCGAATGGTGCCATCTTGATACTTGAATGATAACTATTATTATACGAAAATTCCGCGAGCGATAAATGCGTATCCCAATCACCACCAAAGTCAAGGACACAAAGACGCAGCAGATCCTCGAGGGTTTGGATTGTTCGTTCGGTTTGACCATCGGTTTGAGGATGGTAAGCCGTACCTAAATCCAATTGAGTACCCAAGAGTTCTTGCATCGAAGACCAAAAGTGTGAAGTGAAACGAGCATCTCGATCGGAATAATGTGTAAAGGCACGTCATGACGACTCACAATTTCGTCAATGTAGATTCGAGCCAGCCTTGAAACCTTGTATGTATCTCGTATGGGTATGAAATGTGCTGTCTTGGTCAAGCGGTCAACAATGACCCATATACTATTGTGACCCCGAGGTGTACGAGGTAACTTGGTTATGAAATCCATGGATATATGTTCCCATTTCCATATAGGGATTTCAGGTTGCTCAAGTAAACCACTTGGTCGTTGATGCTTGGCCTTGACTCTTGCACACGTGAGACACTTGGAAACATAAGACGCGATATCCTTCTTCATTCCAGGCCACCAATATTGACCACGCAGGTCCATGTACATCTTATCGGAGCCAGGATGAATGGAATATCAGGTTTGATGAGCTTCGTTCATAATGAAGTGCCGAAGGTTATCACGATTCGGAATCCAAAGTCGATTCAAAAAGTAACACATGCCATTCGGTTTTGTCTCCAGTCGTGACCGAATGTTAGGCATCAAATCTTCATCTTTCCCTTCGTCGGTTAGTGCAGCTTGTTGAGCCTCGCGAATGCATAACTCAAGGTCACTATCGATCCTTATGTTTTGAAGCATGATAGTAGCCTCGTTGACATCCACATGAGTCTTGGTATCAAATTCTCCTAGTGTATCAAACCATTGCCTTCGATCTCGAATTTCTTGGAGCGAGACAGTCTTTTTATGGATCTTGCGACTCAGCGCTTCGGCTACAACATTCGCCTTTCCAGGGTGATAGTGAATGTCACAGTCGTAGTCGCTAATCAACTCGATCCAACGTCTTTGTCTCATATTGAGATCCTTTTGGTTGAACACGTGTTAGAGACTCTTATGATCAGTGTAGACTATGCATTACGTCCCATATAGATAGTGTCGCCAAATCTTCAATGCGAAAACCACGGCACCAAGTTCAAGATCGTGAGTCGTGTAGTTTACTTCATGAACCTTCAATTGCCTCGACGCGTATGCTATAACTTTGCCTCGTTGCATGAGAACACAACCAAGACCTTGATTAGAAGCATCGCAATACACAGTAAAGTCATCGTTTCCATCGGGAAGTGTGAGAATAGGAGCGTTACACAACTTGCGTTTTAATGTCTCGAAAGCCTCTTCTTGCTCGGGTCACCATTCAAAGAGTCGATTCTTTTGGGTTAGCGCCGTTAATGGTTTAGCAATCTTTGAGAAATTTGCTATGAACCTACGGTAATATCTCGCTAAGCCAAGAAAAGAACGAACCTCGGTTGGTGTTGTGGGAACGCACCAATTCTTCACGGCTTCGATTTTTGCAGGATCAACGTGAATTCCTTGGCTATTCACCACATGCCCTAAGAATTGAACCTCCTCCAACCATTTTTGCAGGATCAACGTGAATTCCTTGGCTATTCACCACATGCCCTAAGAATTGAACCTCCTCCAACCAAAATTCACACTTGGAAAACTTGGCGTATAATTGCTCCTTCTTCAAAAGTCCAAGAACTTGTCGCAAGTGCGTCTCGTGATCGATTTTCATCTTGGAATAAATAAGAATGTCATCAATGAACACGATCACGAACTTATCCAAATACGGTTTACATACTCGATTCATGAGATCCATGAACACGGCAGGTGCATTGGTCAAACCAAAAGACATGACCATGAACTCGTAGTGTCCATATCGAGTACGAAAAGCGGTTTTTGGGATGTCATCATCATGAACACGTAGTTGATGATACCTAGAACGTAGATCGATCTTTTGAGAATTGAGTTGCTCCTTGAAGTTGATCGAAGAGATCATCGATTCGAGGAAGAGGGTATCGATTTTTAATAGTAAGCTTGTTGAGTTCTCGGTAATCGATGCACATACAAAATGAACCATCCTTCTTCTTCACAAACAGTATAGGTACACCCCACGATGATGAACTAGGGCGAATAAAACCCTTATCGGTCAACTCTTGCGATTGATTAGCTAGTTCTTGCATTTCAGATGGTGCAAGACGATAAGGTGATTTAGCCACAGGGTTCGCACCAAGGATTAAGTCAATCTTGAACTCAACCTCTCACACGGGAGGTAACCCTTTAAGATCCTCGGGAAAAACCTCGGTAAAGTCCCGCACAACAGGAATGTCTTTCAACTCCTTACCCTTGGCTTTCGTATTAACTACATATGCCATGAAAGCCATGTAGTTTTTACTTAAGCATTTGCGAGCCTTGATGCAAGACATGAGTTTGAGTCTTTGGGATGATTTCTCCCCAAAGACCTTCAAAGTATCACCAGTCGATAAAGTAATTCGGATACACTTCTCGAAACATAGAATTTCGGCACGATGCTTGGCTAACCAATCCATACCAATGATAACATCAAAGCTTCCCAATTGCATAGGAATAAGGTCGACGAAGAACTCGTGTTCGTTAAGGCTTAAGGTTCAATCACGTATTACGACATCAACGATAATAGATTTTCCATCGACGACTTCTACCGTGAAAGGTCTTTCTAGGTTAACACGCGGTTTAAAAAGTAAAGGCTTGAATTCCAAGGACACGAAACTCCTATCCGCACCCGAATCAAACAATACAGATGTATAATGATTATTTACAAGATACATACCTGTTTGGTAACAACCCATTATTGGTATGATGAACACAGATAGGAATTTTTATTTATAAAACAAGAAACGATTAAAAGAATTTCAACGATGTACCATTCACCACATCGTTGTTGGCTTGGGCTTGATTGGCATTGATGTTGAAAGCCCTTCCACGAGCCGGTGGCACAGTTCTCGCATTGCGAGGACATTGCAGACGAATATGACCAGGTTCGCCACAGTTATAGCAGGTTCGGTTGGTAAGCATGGTAGTGTTGTTTGGTGCACGAAGACATGTAGCCACCAAATGACCATACTTCCAACTAGAGGTGGCCAAAAAAACCAGTTCGCGAACCGGTTCGGCCAAAAAAACCGAAACCGGTTTGAGGCCCAAACCGGTTTCAAACCGGGCCCGAACCGCCGGTTCTTGACCGGTTTAACACCTCCTATTTCCAAACCGGTTTCAAACCGAACCGGTTCCAAACCGGTTTCCAAACCGGTTCCAAACCGGTTCCAAACCGGTTTCCAAACGGTTCGAAACCGGTTCCAAACCGGTTTGCAAACCGGTTTCCAAACCGGTTATTGTTACCCAACGGCTATATAGCCGTTTTTTGCAATTTTTGACCGTTTTTTTGATGTTTTTTTTACCATTATACCCCCACTAGGTTACTATATATATGTATTTGATGTTTTGGTTGAATCACAACAACTTATAACACTCTCTACTCTCAAAAATCTCAAAAACGCTCTAAAAAACGCTCTCCACAAATACTTTCGTTTAAAACGCTCTCACAAAAATCTCTGAAATGGCTTCAACAAGTGCTCAATCATCCGTTGGTTGTGAAGCGTCTTCAAGCAACGTGGTGATAGCAATCCTTCCTACGAATAGGAACCCCGAAGTATGGTCCAATTACGATTTATGTCAAATGGCTAGCGGTCCAAACAAGGCTCGTTACAAGTTTTGTCATAAGTTTTTCAAAAAAGATGCAAACACAACGTTGAAAAACCATATTGCAAATAAATATTGTAAAGCGTTAAAATGTGAACCTTCTCAAGGTCAAGATTCGATGACAAACGAAGGAAATATTTGGGCTTATAACGTTTGTCACACCCCAACCTTGACGGCGGAAACGTCGAGATGTGAGGGTTACGATTGTTCACAGCCACATAACGCTATTTATTAAATCCCAATGTATTAATCATAAGATTGAATTGCAACATTACAAGCGAAAGTTTCAACAAAGAATACATCATGTACAATTGCTACAAATAACATGATCATCCATTTTATCTCTAGGTCCAATCCTAGATGTGATAAGCTTTAAAGAGTAGAACACATACTTGAGGTATTCCTGAAACATGTTAAAAATAAAAGGGTCAACATAAAAATGTTGGTGAGCATTCCATAGTTTTCAATACATAAGTATATAAAAGATGGCAATTCAAGTCATAAGTTAGTGAATAAAGTGATTAGGGATGTTATGAACAATGCAACAATCAAACCTCGACAAAAGTTTTACAAGTCTCAAACGTTAAAAGTATATACGATCAGCTAAGTGTACTCGGATCAACCAAGCAGGCTTGTCTTACCCATAGATCTATGACTTCGCTGGGCTAGCAATAGTTAATGATTGTACATATAACGCCATAACATGGTAACCACAAAAGTTCAACTAACCACAACTTTACAAGATGAATTGCCATAGGTTTACAAGTCTCAAATAAGTTTACAAGTGCAATGATAATATGTTAACATGTTTCACCCCAAAGTGTGAAAATAGGAAAAAAGGGGTATAGAATACTCACATGGATATATGCATTACTAGATGATATAAAAAGTCAAAAGATAATCCAAAGTATCCATCACAAGGCACCTAACATATGTATTACAAGTTTAAGGTTAATAATAAGGTTAACGTTCAAACAAGGATTAGAGTTTTAATAGAATTATGGGGGTTTTTAATAAGTAATAAGTTTATAAAGTAATTATTTACATTTTTAACTCATTAGAAGAATTATATATGTAAATATTTTAGAATTGAAATTTAAATATAACAAAGTTGGAGTTCAATATGTAATTAATTCTTTATAGCTTTCTAAGAATAATATAACATTATCATAACTATAAAAGTAAACCTTTAAAGAATAAAAATGTTATTGTGCCCATTAGTATTTTAAATAATTTTTAAATTATTGCATCAAGTCCATATTCATGTAAATAATTATTCAATTATTTAAAAAAAAAACATTTAAATATATAAAAGTTAAATGATCATAAAAAAATAATTAAGCCTTTTTTTAAAGAAAAGCATTTGGATCAATGTTTTATTAAAATAAACTAAAACAAAAAAAAAAGAATCCAATTGTATGTTTGAACATGTAGTGTTTTTATAAGATAAATAATATTTAAATTCTATTTAACAAGATATTTAACTAATTATATTCTTTGTTTTAATAAGTAAGTAAATAATAAATTTTCAGAAAATAATTGGTTAACCTTTAAAATAACTAGAATTTATAAGATAGATTTTTAGAATTTTTTTGAAATTTTTATATCACTTTATATAAGCTGAAAAAGTCATTTTAAAGAAAATGGAGGTGGTCGGGTTTCGAACCCGGGACCTCCAAGGTGACATGAGAAGACTTAACCGGTGAACCAAGGCATACAGCCGCGGTATCACCCGGTTTTCAAATCTTAAGAACACAACCCCTATGAACTTCCCCCAAACCCATAAACCCTAGATTTGTTTGAACCAAAATTGACAACCAAATCATTGTTGTTAACACCGAAGATCATGGGGCTTTTATTCCCCATGTAATTTCGAGTCTATGAAGGTGTTTAATTTACCAGTTTTGAAGCGAAACCGATATGCACGAATGAAGAACAAGTCGCGACTGACGAAGCGATTGTTCGATATTCAAATGATGATATTAATCCAATTCGTTGCACAGGAAGCTTCTATAGAACCAATGAATGAAAACCCTTTATCAATTTCAGATATTGAAATACGAAGAACGGTGTTCGAATAGCAGGTAGGTCGCGGCTCAAGGGTATTCGAACTCGTTGTAATTGTTTGTCTCAGGTGAAATTGAGAGTTTTGTTTGATTAGGTATAGATAGAAGTTAGCTCTGCTTGAAGTAATTGGGTTATTATTGGATTTTAATGACCGAACGGTTAGAGGATTAAAGTGGCCGGTTATGAATTCGTTTGCTTTTAGTAACCGGTGCTTTAAACAGCAATTATGCTATGCATTCAGTTCGAAACACACTCACGAAACGTTTAGGAGCGGTTTGGTTTGAAAATTGATGGTTTTTAATGAGTTTCGGGGGTGGCCGGAGCTCGCCGGAGCTCGCCGGAATTTCCACCGGAAAACCGGGGAAAGAAATGGGGGGGGGGGTTTAGTTTTAGTAAATTACAGTTTGGTCCTTGTGGTTTATGTTTTTGTTATTTTGATTTCAAAGTTTAATTTTTAGTTTCAACCAATTTACAGTTTAGCCCCTGAAGTTAAAATTATTATTATTTTCTGCATGAATTATTAATTTCAAGTTTTAAGATCATAGAAACTTATATTATTTTTATTTATTTCAAAGATTAATACTCATTATGATTATTGCTATTATTGTTATTATTATTACAATTTTTAGCTTTATTATCACTTAAATTTTATAATAATAAGCAAACATTATAACACTTATAATGTTATTATTATTATTATATTAATTTGTTAATCACCAAATTAATTATTAAGTATAACAAACCCCAAAGTTTCAAAATGGCATAAAAGGCCCTTTTAAGATTTAACAAAGTTACTTCTAAGTTAACAAAATTAAGTGATGTCACAACGTTGATGCGGTTCGGGAGCAAATGGCGCAATTTGTAATTCAAGAAAGCTTGCCATTCAAACATTTCGACAACGAACGTTTGACTCGACTCATTCAACGAACTCTCCAACCGCGTTACACCAATGTAAGTCGTGCTACTCTTCGAAGAGATTGTTTAAAAATGTGGAAAAAAGCTAAAAATGAATTAATATCTTATTTTGAAAATTTACAAACCGGTGTTAACTTAACTAGTGATGTTTGGTCGACACCTCACGGTTCACCGGACTCGTACATTTGTGTCACCGCCCATTGGGTTGAACCCGATTCGTGGCAAATGATGAAACGTACGATTGCGTTTGAATTGTTTGATTATCCTCACACCGGCCAAAACAATTTTTATCTTATTGATAAAGTTATTCAAACGTATAATTAGAAACAAAATATTTTCTATATCTTTTGATAATGCTTCTGTAACATCCTGTAATTTTTTTTCCGTTCTTATATATATATATTTTTTTATGTTGGTGCGTGGCCTCGTTAGTAATGTAAATATATATATATAATATATAATAATAATAATAAATAATAATAATAATAATAATAATAATAATAATAATAATGATAATAATAATAATAATAATAATAATAATAATAATAATAATAATAAAACTTGAATAATTAAGGCTTAAAAAGTTGAGGGGGTCTTAATGCAAATTTTGAAACATCAAATTAAAACTTTAAGCTTAATGTTATGAAGCACAAAATGGAGGGACTAGTTGTGTAAATAGTCCAAACTCAAATCGGGTTTTCCCCCGATTTTCCGGCTGCCGGCTCCGGCGAGCTCCGGCCGAGCTCCGGCAAGTCTCCAAACCCCATTTTAAAAACCGATTTGATCCAATTAAACCGCCCCTCGTCTTCGACTATGAGTTTCGAACCCAAACCCAACTCCAATTTTAAATCCCCGCTCGTTTTCTTCAAAACCGAACCCGTGTCTAAACCTTGCCAAAATCCGAATCGAATCTTGCCAATTTCACGAAATTGAAGCAAATTAATCATTTCTAAACTTAAAACGCATGCTAAACAATCAATCAATCAATTATAATTACGCAATTACAGCCCGAATCTCTCAAATTTGGTAAACGGGAACGCGGTCTCAAAATCAAACGAGTTAAGCTCGAATCCATGAAATCAAACCTATATATTGTGGCCTTTCGGTTCATTGTGGAGTTCCTAAACTCCCTGAACCTCCAATTTCACTAAAAACCTCCTCGATCAAGAAGCCCCAATTCGCGAACACCCGAAGTTTGAGTCGATCTTGAAATCACACAAAACTTAATCGAAACAGGTAATTAGAACCTGTTATTGACTCGATTTGGTCCAGGGATCAAAAGCCCCATGATTATTTGGGTGTTTAACATCGAATCGGAGGTCAATTTTGACCCTGTTGAACCTAGGGTTCATACGATTTGGGGGAAACCAGAGAGGCAGAGGTTAAATTCAATACAAACCAAAGTGAAACCAAGGCCTTGGCCCTGGTTCACTGGTTCCCGCACTTCAGCCCTCCAAGGGAGACCCGGTTCGAATCCCGGGCAGCCCCTTTCCCCTTTTTCTTTTTATTTTTCTGATTTTTTTTTTCTTCACTTCTTTTTAATTATTTAACTTTTGTTTTTTTTATTTCTATTCTGAAAATTTCAAAAAAAAAAAAAATACAAAAGAGATGTGTGAACATAATACTTGTATATTTATATATATTATATATATATTATATATTCAAACAATTAAATTGTTTAGTTATTTATACCTATATATATATATATATATATATATATATATTTACATAGCTCTTAATAATAGCTAAATCACTTATTATAATATACAATATTATAAACCGATTAAACGTACAATTAAATCAAGTTGTACTTATCCTTTCTCGCACGCGCAAATAATTAATTATTTCAAAGTATAAAAATCCACTCGTTCCATTTATCCGATCGCATCAATAACATATAATAGATACGAATATTATTAAATCCTATTAGACCTACAATTAATCATCAAACAAATTATAACGCGCTACTTTATTTCGTTTAGGTGTGTTGTGACGTTTGTGTTGGAGCTTATTCGTGGTTATTCTTATTTCATCTTCAAACCCTTATTAACAAGTGAGTTCTTATGCCCCATTTACATATATTTTACACCTTTCGGGGCGAAACATGTTGGTTATACAAACATACTCCTACACGCTTTGATACTTATTATGCACGTGCAATTCTTTACATAGTCGTGGTTAATTGAATGTGTTGAGTTATATATGAGATGTGTCATATGTGTGCAATCATTAACTAAATCTAGCCTGGCAAAGTCTTAGATCTTTGGGCCTGACAAGCCTATTTGGTGCTAAAGTCGATGTATTGCCGACTCCTAGGAGCCGTATGCTTGTGCACTAGGGAACCAAATACACTTAGCTAATCATGCTTATTCACATGTTGTTCAGTCAAGGTTTGGTTGTAACTATGCATGTTCTATATACTTGCTTATTCTGTGACCATTGACTAGAATTGCCACATTTTTTTTGGTATACTTATTGTACTTAAAACCATGAGAACTCACCAACTTGTTAGTTGACCTTATTTTCAACATGTTTCAGGAAATGTGCAAGCTTAAAAGATGATTGAAGGAAATGCTTAAGCTTAGGACATGGACTTAGATCTAATAAGAACTTTTGGGATTTCTTACTGTATTGTTTGTGTGATTTTGAGACATTGATGTATGTGGTGGTTGAAAACAATTAATTAATGGCATTTACATTTAATCATAGCGTTATGTGGTTGTGAACAATCTTAACCCTCACACTTCGACGTTTCCGCCGTCAAGGTTGGGGTGTGACAGATTGGTATCAGAGCCCATAACTATAGGGATTTAGGTTATTAGAAATGGTGACCTAGACTATAGTTTATGCATGATCCTTATAGAATAGTATTCTTATGAATACATACATATGGTTTGCATGCTGCCTAACGCTATGCCTTATGTGCAATGTGATGCTTTAGCATAGATGCCTTTACTTGCATGAATACATATGGTTACTCGTCTCCCCTAGACTTATCTTAAACGTTGATTCACCCCGACTGTTGCTACTTCTTAAACTTATTCTCGTCGCCGAGTAGAATCTATTGATAGGAATTTTTCAGACTTTATGTCTAATCTTATCAACATCTCATCAAGATTTTGATTCCATGGACCATAGAGCTAGTGTGGTACATAGACACCTGTATCCTGGTTTTCCTGGCAAAAGGCCTTCGGGCTAAGGTAAGCATTTCGTATAAATCCTACGGGACCAGTCATGCTTACCTGGGGATTTCCGGGATGAGTGTTAAACTATGGCCATTAAAACACTAGTTTCTGAGGCAAATGGGTCAATTTATCTTGACGTGTCAACGTCTCCAAATGGTGATGCGTCATCAAATGGAATCATTCCGTATGACTCTTATCCATACTTTAACTGTTCATCCTTACTATTCTTTTAAACCTATCCTAATCCAATTTGTATTTTTCCAGCATGTCTCGTTATCACGGAAACCGAGGAAGATCCGACCGTAAGCTTGCCGCCATGATTGCCCGGCAAATGGCTGCGGTCATCCCGACTATGGTGGCTGAACTCAGCAGCACCATGATTGCAAACGTCACGAACAACAGCAACGGCCAAGGAGAAGCTAGTGCAAACCAAGGCCGTAACAACCAGTCGTGCACCTTCAAACATTTCAGTTCATGCAAGCCTCCCAGTTTCAGTGGCAAGGAAGGTGCCACCGGTCTCCTAGAATGGTTTGAAGGGATGGAAAACACTTTCGTCAACTGTGAGTGCCCCGAAGCACTTAAGGTGAGGTATGCCACCAGTATGCTGCAACAAAGGGCCTTAACTTGGTGGAACAGTGAAAAGCGAAACCGAGGTCCCGACGCGATCTTGGCTTTAACTTGGGAGGAGTTCAAGAACATAGCCATCGCCAAGTTTTGCCCGAGAAGTGAGATCCAGAAGCTAGAAGAAGAATTCTGGAACTTGAAACAGGATGGCGGGAACCATCTAGCCTATTCTACCCGCCATCACGAGCTGAGCATACTGTTGCCCCACATGGTGGATACTGTTGCCCGTAACGTGGAAAAATTCATTAAGGGTGTGCCGCCCCAGCTCCAGGATGCCGTGGTGGGCAGCCGACCCGCAACCCTGGAGGAAGCTATCACTATTACTGCACAGTTGACAGAGAACCACATCCGAGCAGGCACCATGTCTGCGAAGGGTGCCAAGAAAACTGAGAAGACGGTTCCCGAGGAGGTCAAGGTGGATAACAAAAAGAGGAAGTTCGTACCGGCACGGAACTACGCCGTGGCCGCTCCTAAGCCACCCCAGAGGCAGTGTGTTCCCGGGGCTGCACCGGCAGCACAAGTGCCCGTGGCAAGAGCTTATGCAGGTCCTCTACCGTTGTGCAACACATGTAAGTACCATCATCCGGGGAATCTCCCGTGTCGCATCTGCACACTATGCGGCAAGTATGGGCATCTCGTGGCAACGTGTCGCCGAGCACTGGGGAACGCAGTGACGGAACCAAACCGGGCATGCTACAACTGTGGAGAACCAGGTCACTACCGACCCCAATGCCCTCGCCTTGTGGGCAATATTCCACAAGCTCGTGGACGTGCCTTCAACATCAACGCAAACCAAGCTCAGGCAAACAACGATGTGGTGAACGGTACGTAATTTCCAACCCCATCTCCGTAAAATTTCAAAAAAAAAAAAAAAAAAAAAAAAAAAATAAAAATAAAAAATAAAATATATATATATATATATATATATATATATATATATATATATATAATAAAATTCCTGGTCTATGCCCTAAGTGCCTTTTTTTTTAACCTACACAGGTATGTTTCTTATTAATGATACCTATGCTTACGTACTATTTGATTCGGGTGCCGATAAGAGTTTCGTTTCCTTAGAATTCGAACCGACACTTGCTAAAACTCGTGCGAATTTGGGAAGACCTCTCACTGTAGAAGTTGCCGATGGGGAACCAATCACCGTCGACGTGGTCATCCGCGATTGCCTATTGTGTCTCGACGATCATAAATTTCTTATCGACCTCATTCCTATGAAGCTCGGGAGTTTCGACGTTATTATTGGCATGGACTGGTTATCGAAGAATCATGCTGAGATCGTTTGTTTTGAGAAGTGCATTCGCATACCTTTACCGTCCGGGGACACGTTGAAGGTGTTCGGTGAACGGTCTTCCAAAAGACTCAAGCTTATGTCATGCACTCAAGCCCGAAAGTGCCTGAGTAAGAGTTATCCAGCATTCTTGGCTTACGTAGTCAACACCAAAGTCAAAGGGAAAGAACTCAAGGATGTTCCAGTTGTACGAGAATTCCCTGAAGTTTTTCCTGACGACCTTAGTGGGTTACCTCCTATACGGGAAGTTGAATTCAAAATCGACTTGATCCCGGGAGCGAGCCCCGTGGCCAAAACACCTTACCGACTCGCACCATCTGAAATGCAAGAACTCTCTAGCCAACTCCAGGAATTATCCGAGAAGGGTTTTATCCGCCCTAGTTCTTCCCCTTGGGGAGCACCTGTCTTATTTGTGAAAAAGAAAGACGGGTCGTTCCGCATGTGTATCGATTACCGGGAGCTCAACAAGTTAACCGTCAAGAACCGGTATCCCCTTCCTCGTATCGACGACCTCTTCGATCAACTTCAAGGAGCTGCAGTCTTTTCAAAAATCGACTTGCGTTCGGGTTATCACCAACTGCGAGTACACGAAGACGACATCCCAAGGACCGCATTCCGCACTCGGTACGGGCATTACGAGTTTATGGTTATGCCTTTCGGCTTAACCAATGCTCCTGCAGTCTTCATGGACCTTATGAACCGAGTGTGCAAGCCATACCTAGATAAATTTGTCATTGTGTTCATCGATGACATTCTTATCTATTCCAAATCCTGCACCGAGCATGAACTTCATCTCCGGCAAATCCTCGAACTGTTGAAGAAGGAACAACTATACGCAAAATTCTCAAAATGTGAGTTTTGGCTCGAAGAGGTGCAATTTTTGGGACACGTTGTGAATAGCCAAGGAATTCACGTCGACCCGGCGAAGGTTGAAGCCGTTAGAAATTGGAGTGCTCCCACGACTCCAACAGAAATTCGATCGTTCCTTGGTCTAGCCGGTATTACCGACGATTCATTGCCAATTTCTCAAAAATCGCAAAGCCACTCACGTTCCTGACCCAGAAGCACCAACCTTTCGAGTGGAAAGCCGAACAAGAAGAGGCGTTCGAGACATTAAAGCATAAGTTATGTAATGCTCCTATCCTGGCTCTACCGGATGGAAATGACGACTTCACGGTATACTGCGATGCGTCGAAACAAGGCCTTGGTTGTGTCCTCATGCAACGAGGAAAGGTCATAGCTTATGCCTCGAGACAATTGAAGGTTCATGAGGTAAATTACACGACGCACGATCTCGAGCTCGGAGCGGTGGTCTTTGCTCTAAAAATCTGGAGACATTACCTATACGGCACGCAGTGTATAGTTTATACGGACCACAAGAGCCTTCAACACGTTTTCAACCAGAAGGACCTCAACATGAGGCAACGTCGTTGGTTGGAACTAATTAATGACTACGACTGTGATATTCGGTACCATCCCGGCAAGGCAAATGTCGTAGCCGATGCGTTGAGTCGAAAGACACATCAAAAGTTGGTCTCTATACAAGAGATTCGCGACCAACGGCAATGGTTCGATACATTGGTGGAGTTTGACACCGAAGTCCGACTCGATGTCGACAATGCAACGGTACTACTCCAAAACTTAAGGGTCGACTGTGACATCGAGTCAAGCATTCGGGAAGCCCAGCAAGAGGTGCAAAACGAAGAAAGTATGAAGGAAGAACTTGAGCCAAACCTCCTAGCTCAATTGGAAGCGAGAGCAAATGGGTTAATGTATTTCGCAAACAGAATTTGGATTCCCAAACGCGGTAACCTTCGGACTTTTATCATGAACGAAGCTCATCAGACTCGTTATTCTGTCCACCCGGGTTCCGATAAGATGTACATGGACTTACGTAGTCAGTATTGGTGGCCCGGAATGAAACGAGACATAGCAACCTATGTTGCTAAGTGCCTTACATGCACGAAGGTTAAGGCGGAACACCAGCGTCCAAGTGGATTACTCGAACAACCCGAAATTCCTATGTGGAAATGGGAGCATATATCCATGGACTTCATAACCAAGCTACCCCGGACTTCTCGTGGGCACGATAGCATATGGGTAATCGTCGACCGATTGACCAAGTCGGCACACTTCATACCCATACGCGACACATATAAGACATCGAGGTTAGCTCGGATTTACATCGACGAGATCGTAAGCCGCCATGGAGTGCCTCTCCATATTATATCCGACCGAGACGCTCGATTTACTTCTCACTTCTGGTCCTCCATGCAAGAACTTCTAGGAACGCAATTGGATTTAAGTACGGCTTACCATCCCCAAACCGATGGTCAAACCGAGCGGACGATCCAAACTCTGGAAGACCTGTTGCGTCTTTGTGTTCTTGACTTTGGTGGTGACTGGGATACCCATTTACCACTCGCAGAATTCTCCTACAACAATAGTTACCACTCCAGCATCCAAATGGCACCGTTTGAAGCACTTTACGGTCGTAAGTGTCGCTCACCAATTTGCTGGACCGACATCGGTGAAAACCTTATCACCGGTCCCGAGCTCATACAAGAGACGACTGATAAAGTCACCATCATCCGCAAGAACCTGGAAGTGGCTAGGAGTCGACAGAAAAGTTACGCTGATAAGCGTCGAAAGCCACTAGAATTCCAAGTTGGGGAGATGGTCCTTCTCAAGGTCTCACCATGGAAGGGTGTAGTTCGTTTTGGGAGAAAGGGCAAGTTAGCTCCGAGATTTGTAGGACCTTTTAAGATCTTAAAAAGGATCGGGAAAGTAGCCTATAAACTCGAACTACCCCCCGACCTTAGCGGAATTCACCCGGTTTTCCACGTCTCGAACCTGAGGAAGTGTTTGGCCGACGATGACTTGCATGTGCCATTGGAAGACATCCAGATCGACGAGTCCCTGCATTTCGTGGAGAAACCAGTCGAAATCATGGATCGCATTATGAAGAAGACTAGGACCTCTACTACCCCAATTGTAAAGGTTAGATGGGAAAACAAACGGGGAGCAGAATTCACTTGGGAGCGTGAAGATCACATGAGGAAGACTTATCCTTCTTTGTTTTTGTAACTTTCGTTATTTGTAATTTCGGGACGAAATTAAATTTAAGTTGGGGAGACTGTAACATCCTGTAATTTTTTTTCCGTTCTTATATATATATATATTTTTTTATGTTGGTGCGTGGCCTCGTTAGTAATGTAATATATATATATATATATAATAAAAATAAAAAATATATATATATATATATATAATAAAAATAAAAAATAATAATAATTATAATAATAATAATAATAATAATAATAATAATAATAATAATAAAACTTGAATAATTAAGGCTTAAAAAGTTGAGGGGGTCTTAATGCAAATTTTGAAACATCAAATTAAAACTTTAAGCTTAATGTTATGAAGCACAAAATGGAGGGACTAGTTGTGTAAATAGTCCAAACTCAAATCGGGTTTTCCCCCGATTTTCCGGCTGCCGGCTCCGGCGAGCTCCGGCCGAGCTCCGGCAAGTCTCCAAACCCCATTTTAAAAACCGATTTGATCCAATTAAACCGCCCCTCGTCTTCGACTATGAGTTTCGAACCCAAACCCAACTCCAATTTTAAATCCCCGCTCGTTTTCTTCAAAACCGAACCCGTGTCTAAACCTTGCCAAAATCCGAATCGAATCTTGCCAATTTCACGAAATTGAAGCAAATTAATCATTTCTAAACTTAAAACGCATGCTAAACAATCAATCAATCAATTATAATTACGCAATTACAGCCCGAATCTCTCAAATTTGGTAAACGGGAACGCGGTCTCAAAATCAAACGAGTTAAGCTCGAATCCATGAAATCAAACCTATATATTGTGGCCTTTCGGTTCATTGTGGAGTTCCTAAACTCCCTGAACCTCCAATTTCACTAAAAACCTCCTCGATCAAGAAGCCCCAATTCGCGAACACCCGAAGTTTGAGTCGATCTTGAAATCACACAAAACTTAATCGAAACAGGTAATTAGAACCTGTTATTGACTCGATTTGGTCCAGGGATCAAAAGCCCCATGATTATTTGGGTGTTTAACATCGAATCGGAGGTCAATTTTGACCCTGTTGAACCTAGGGTTCATACGATTTGGGGGAAACCAGAGAGGCAGAGGTTAAATTCAATACAAACCAAAGTGAAACCAAGGCCTTGGCCCTGGTTCACTGGTTCCCGCACTTCAGCCCTCCAAGGGAGACCCGGGTTCGAATCCCGGGCAGCCCCTTTCCCCTTTTTCTTTTTATTTTTCTGATTTTTTTTTTCTTCACTTCTTTTTAATTATTTAACTTTTGTTTTTTTTATTTCTATTCTGAAAATTTCAAAAAAAAAAAAAATACAAAAGAGATGTGTGAACATAATACTTGTATATTATATATATATTATATATAATATATATATATATATATATTCAAACAATTAAATTGTTTAGTTATTTATACCTATATATATATATATATATATATTATATATATATATATTTACATAGCTCTTTATAATAGCTAAATCACTTATTATAATATACAATATTATAAACCGATTAAACGTACAATTAAATCAAGTTGTACTTATCCTTTCTCGCACGCGCAAATAATTAATTATTTCAAAGTATAAAAATCCACTCGTTCCATTTATCCGATCGCATCAATAACATATAATAGATACGAATAATTATTAAATCCTATTAGACCTACAATTAATCATCAAACAAATTATAACGCGCTACTTTATTTCGTTTAGGTGTGTTGTGACGTTTGTGTTGGAGCTTATTCGTGGTTATTCTTATTTCATCTTCAAACCCTTATTAACAAGTGAGTTCTTATGCCCCATTTACATATATTTTACACCTTTCGGGGCGAAACATGTTGGTTATACAAACATACTCCTACACGCTTTGATACTTATTATGCACGTGCAATTCTTTACATAGTCGTGGTTAATTGAATGTGTTGAGTTATATATGAGATGTGTCATATGTGTGCAATCATTAACTAAATCTAGCCTGGCAAAGTCTTAGATCTTTGGGCCTGACAAGCCTATTTGGTGCTAAAGTCGATGTATTGCCGACTCCTAGGAGCCGTATGCTTGTGCACTAGGGAACCAAATACACTTAGCTAATCATGCTTATTCACATGTTGTTCAGTCAAGGTTTGGTTGTAACTATGCATGTTCTATATACTTGCTTATTCTGTGACCATTGACTAGAATTGCCACATTTTTTTTGGTATACTTATTGTACTTAAAACCATGAGAACTCACCAACTTGTTAGTTGACCTTATTTTCAACATGTTTCAGGAAATGTGCAAGCTTAAAAGATGATTGAAGGAAATGCTTAAGCTTAGGACATGGACTTAGATCTAATAAGAACTTTTGGGATTTCTTACTGTATTGTTTGTGTGATTTTGAGACATTGATGTATGTGGTGGTTGAAAACAATTAATTAATGGCATTTACATTTAATCATAGCGTTATGTGGTTGTGAACAATCTTAACCCTCACACTTCGACGTTTCCGCCGTCAAGGTTGGGGTGTGACAGCTTCAAACAACACTCTTGCGATAGATCATTTGAAATTAAAATATAAACCAATATGTGAGGGTGTGTTTTTTCATAGTCGATGTGTTGCGCACATCATAAACTTAGTCGTGCAAGACGGTTTAAAAACGATTGAAACAATTAAAGATTGTTTTAAAAGAATGTTACGTGATATTTTTAGTAACAACCAAAGATATACTAAATATCGCAAGTTTTGTAAAGACGCAAATACTAAATGTTTAGGTCCGAATTGGGACGTACCAACACGATGGAATTCCACATGTAACATGTTTGAAAAGGCTATTGAACAGAAAGAAAGTTTAA
Organism: Flaveria trinervia; assembly: GCA_025506515.1. Lineage (NCBI taxonomy): Eukaryota > Viridiplantae > Streptophyta > Magnoliopsida > Asterales > Asteraceae > Flaveria > Flaveria trinervia. The sequence goes on along the minus strand of CM046449.1, from coordinate 79,327,942 downwards.
TAGCCTTTCATAATAGTATGGTAAGTCGGGGAAAGGCAAATTCTTACCATCCATCGGGTTGGGCCATCATCGAAGAAGTAACAAAAATGCTTCAAGTTTTTAAAAATGCAACTATATGTCTTTCTGGAGTTTATTACCCAACGAGTCCGTTGGTACTACACCAAATTTATTTAATGACTTCAAAATTAAATGAATTGTCGTGTAGGGGTAGACCTTATTCCAATATGATACCCCCAATGAAAGAAAAACTTAAAAAATATTTTGAAGAAATGCCTCCCGTTATTACATGTGCCGCTGCTTTAAACCCTTGTTTAAATTTGTCGGGGGTTGAAACTTTACTTGATAAAATTACTTTTAATTTGGATTTAGAAGTTGGTAAACCAATGTATAGTAAAACTTTAAAAGCGACTTTCAACAAACAATTACAACAAATGTATGATGTTTATTTATTAAAATACGGGGAAACATCACAAATCCATGATGCTTTAAGGCATGCGGCAAATGCCGAATGTTCGAATGATCCAATGTTTGATTTATATAATACTTTAAGGGATGAATGTAATAAACATCAATGTGGTAACACTCCGAGTAGTGAACTCGGGAGGTATGGTCTTACAAACTTTCTATCGACCATGACTCCACATGAATTTAAAATTTTTGACTTGTTGGCTTGGTGGAAAGGTAAGGAAGATCAATTTCCCATCCTATCCACCATGGCCCGAGATTTACTAACCGTCCAAGCTTCTACGGTAGCTTCGGAATCTGCTTTTTCTGTTAGTGGCAGGATTATATCAATAAGACGAACTCGACTCACTCCACAAGCAGTTGAAATGTCAATTTGCTTGAAAGATTATTTGGATGCCGCGGAAAGAGTACAAGACAAACGATCGCTTGAAGGAGAACTGGAATACGAAGCAGAATTATACGAGGACGAGGTAGAGAGCGGATTGACACCAGGAATGACTGATGATGAAGCGGCATATGATGACTACCTTCGTAACAGTTCCGGTTCTGGTGGCGAGGAATAAACGTACAAGTATAATACGAACGAAGAAACGACTATGTTAAATGTTTAGTTTTAAATGTTTAAATTATTTAAATGTTACGAATTGTTAAAATGTTTAAATTGTTTATAAATGATATAAATTGTTTATAAATGTTATTAATTGTTAAAATGCTTAAATTGTTTATAAATGTTAATAAATAGTATATATATATATATGTTTATAAATGTTATAAATTGTTTAATTATTTAATTGTTTAAATCGTTTAAATGTTTAAATTGTTTAAATCGTTTAAATGTTTAAATTGTTTAAATCGTTTAAATGTTTAAATTGTTAAAATTTTTTAAATGTTTATAAATGTTATAAATTGTTTAAATTATATAAATTCTTTTAAATTATATAAATTATATAGAAATGTTATAAATATTTATGTATTAATTAAAAGTTTAAAATTTCGTTTGAATATAACAAAAAAAAACCGGTTTGGGCCGAACCGGTTTGGGCCGAACCGGTTCCAAACCGGCCCAAACCGGTTTGATAGGTTTGGTTTTTACGGTTTTGAAACCGGTTTGAACCCGAACCGGTTTGGGGCCAAACCGGTTTTGACCAACTTTGACCAAACCGGTTTCGGTTTGGGACCCGAACCGGTTTGGGCCCCCAAACCGGTTTGTACACCTCTACTTCCAACACAACGAGCAGACTCGGCATGGGATGTTGCTCACATGGTGGTACTTGCACGTGTTACACATGGGGTATGGTCCCACATAAGCTCTAGCCATAGGGGCTTGATTTGCAACCACCATTTGTTTTTGAGGAGCATTGGGTGCGGTCACAGCATAGTTGCGCGTCGGGGTGAACTTACGCTTTTTGTTTTGAGAAGATGACTCGGCCCTTACCTCCTTTGTTGCCTCGGGTGTCACCTTCGCAGTAGACTTGGAACCCTTTGCCGACATCGTGCCAGCTCTTATATGATTCTCGGTGAACTGTGCAATGATAGTAATTGCATCCTCCAAAGTTGTGGCCCTACTACCCACCACAACATCTTGAATTTGAGGTGGCACCCCTTGATAAATTTTTCAATATTACGGGGCACGGTGTCCACCATGTGTGGTAGGAGCATACTCAACTCATGATGCCAGGTGGAATAAGCTAAGTGGTTCCCACCATCTTGTTTGAGGTTCCAAAACTCCTCCTCCAGCTTTTGTAACTCGCTCCTTGGGCAGAACTTTTGGATCATGATATCTTTGAATTCTTTCCAGGACAACGCCATTGCAACCTCAGTTCCACGGTTTCTCTTTTCACTATTCCACCATGTTAGTGCTCGTTGTTGAAGAACACTTGTGGCATAGCGAACCTTGAACTCGTCGGGGCATTCGCTAACAATGAAGGTGTTCTCCATACTTTCAAATCACTCGAGAAGTCCAGTGGCTCCTTCTTTTCCACTAAAGCTAGTGGGCTTGCACGAGTTGAAGTGTTTGAAAGTGCAAGTACGATTGTTCCCGTTTTGGTTGTTGCTATTCTCTCCATGAGCACCACTATTGTTCCCATTGGTGTTGTTGCTATTAGCCATTAGGGTGCTATTAAGTTCAGCAACCATAGTCGAAATGACGACATCCATTTGCCGGGCGATCATTGTAGCTAGTTTACGCTCGGAACTTCCACGCTTTCCATAGTGACGAGACATGCTGGATATACAAAAATGAGTTAGTTATGGGAATGAGGATAACAAAGGGTAATAGTTTAGACAAAGACAAGCTATGAGTTGTAAGGCATACGGAATGATTCCATTTGGTAATGCATTACCATTTGGAAACGTTGGCACGTCAAGGTGACTTGACCCAATTGCCTTAGAAACTTGTGTATATCGACCATAGTTTATCACTCATCCCAGAAATCCCCAGGTAAGCATAACTAGTCCCGTAGGATTTATGTGATATGCTTGCCTTAGCCCGAGGGCCTTTTGCCAGGAGATCCAGGATACAGGTGTCTATGTGTCACACAATATTTCTTAGGTTCATGGAATCAAAACCTTGATGAGATTTATATAGATTAGACATAACGTCTAAAGATCCAAATCATAAGCATAGGCATACGATTCCACGTGTCGTCAAGAATAAGATTAAGAAGTTTCATGATCAGGGAGAGTCAAAGAGTCAAAGCTAAGTTTAGGGAGACAATTAACAATGTTAAAGTAATCCTATACTAACGCATCAAATTACACATAAGAAGGCATAACATTATGTAGCATGCAAACTATATAATTTACAAGATAGAATTATATTTCTATAAGGTTCATGCACACTATAGTCTAGGTCACCATTTCTAATAACCTAGATCCCTATAGTTATGGGCTCTGATACCAATCTGTCACACCCCAACCTTGACGGCGGAAACGTCGAGGAGTGAGAGTTAAGATCGTTCACAGCCACATAGCGCTATTAATAATCCCAAATGTATATATAAATCATAAATCCCACTTATACCATTACAATCATAAGTCTCAAAGAAATTAAAATAAACATAATAAGTCATTTATTTCATTTGTTTATCTAGGTCCATTCCTAGATATGTAAGCTTCAAAGAGTAGAAATCAAGCTTGAGTATTTCCTGAAACATGTTAAAAATAAAAGGTCAACAATAATGTTGGTGAGATTTCCATAGTTTGCAATACATAAGTATATAAAAGATGGCAATTCACGTTGTAAGTTAGAGAACAAAGTAAACTAGGGATGTAAGACAGAATGCACAATCAAACCTTGACAAGGTTTTACAAGTCTCAAACGTTTACAAGCATATACGATTAGCTAAGTGTACTTGGATCAACCAAGCAGGCTTGTCAGGCCCATAGATCTATGACGTCGTCAGACTAGCAATAGTTAATGATTGTACATATAATCGACATTACATGGTAGTTACAAAGGTCATCTAATCACAACATGTAAGTAATTGTCATTAGATACAAGTATCAAATGAGTTTACAAGTGCAAAAGTTATAAGTAACATGTTTCACCCCAAAGTGTGAAATAAACTAAAAAGAGGTATGAAAATACTCCACCTGGTCAATAAGTATATAGTTGATGAATAAATAAGAAATAATAAGCAATAAATCCAACGAAGTTCTTAACAAGGTACCTAAGTATGAATATATTTACAAGATTTAGATTAATAAGATTAATGATTTATCATGATCTAGGGTTTCGATGGGAATTTGGGACTTCTTGATATATATATTTAACAAAAAGAATTATATTGATTTAATAAATTATCATAAATACATAAACTTTGAATCGTTTGATATGGTTAACAAAACAAAATATAAAGTGTAGGTACCCTTTTTGTTTATATTTTTGTTTGTAAAAATTATAAATTTTAAACAATAAAGTGTGAGCCAATAATAATTTCTCTTTTTTTATGATTTAACTCATTATTTAAAGTTTTCTTTATATTAATAAACCAATTATAATCCTTGTTTTACAAAATATTAAGTTTATTTAAAGAATAAATTTACAGAAACTTGTTAAAGTGATTTAAAAATAAGTAAAGTTTATAGAATTACTTTTAATACTTTTTCAAAATTTTTATATATATTTTTAAGGCTGAAAAAACCCCAAAAAGAAAATGTGAGGTTGCCCGGGTTCGAACCCGGGACCTCAAGGTTGGACTATGGGTGGGTGACCAATGAACCAAGGCCTTAGCCACGGTTAAACTTGGTTTCCAAATCTTAAAAGCATCATATACAAATCACCCCCAAATCTTATGAACCCTAGGTTGATTCGAGCCAAAATTGAAGATCAAATCAATGTTGTTAACGATCTAGATCACGGGGCTTTTGTTTCCCAAGTTAATACGAGTGTTTAAGTGGATTAAATTACCCGTTTGGTGACGAATCAAAGGTATTCAACACGATGAACAGGTCGCAAACTTCTTGTGCCCAATCGATGATCAAACGTTTACGGTAATCTAATTCGTTGCAAAGGTAGCTTCAAATGATCACTGAGATGAAAAGCCCTCTGTTTATTTCGAGTTTTGAAACCCTGATGATAGTGCTCGAATAGTTGCAGATCGTGATGCAAGTGGTCGACGGGATTTGATGATTTTGTTTGTTTCAGATGCAATTGAGTGTTGTATTCGATTAAAGATAGTTAGATGCTTGTTCAGATTCGTTTAATTAGGTTATTATTAGTAGTAAATGTTCGAACGGTCATGGGGTTTATGTCACCGGTTACTTGATCGATTGGACTTGTAACCGGTGGTTTAAACACCATTGATTCATTCATTCAATGTTAAACCATGTACACGAAGGGTTTGGAACGGTTTAGGATTCAAAAATGTTCAAAATATAGTGTTTTTGGATGTCGCCGGAGATCGCCGAATCTCCGCCGGAAAGGTGGCCGGAAATACGGGCGATTATAAAAGGGGTTGGGTTGGTTTTGTAGAATTTACACATATGGTCCCTGAATATTTACATCTTTATTATCTTATGCAAAAACCTTTTATTTAATGTTTACAAAATGACAATAAGGCCCCCTTGACTTAATTAAACTTTAAGTTTCACATAGTTCTATTTGTTAACTTTTATAACTTATTATTATTATTATTTACATTATTGTTATTATTATAACTTTATTATTATTACTATTATCCTTATGGACATTGTTATTAGAGTTATTATTATAATTATTATTTTTCAATTTAATAGTTATGCTATTAAGTTTTATATTAAATACTTAATGACCAATAAACAAATAAACATAAACAACACACAATTTCATAAAGGGCATAAATATTCCTTACAAGAATAAACGAAGTTAATTATTAGTTAACAAAAAATACAAGATGTTACATCCTCTTCTTTCTCTTAACATGTTTTAACTGAGAAGACTAGCCTGCAGTACCAGATTGATCTTCACTGTCTTTCTCAGTTGGGACTTTCTCAGTTGGGACTTCCTCTTTCTCAGGCTCAGAAGAAGAGGGAGGTTGACCCTGCTATGGATCAGAAGATGAAGCTTGCTGAGTTTCAACAGGAGGTCCAGGTTGTGTTGTCTCTGGTTGTTCAACCTTAACCTCCACTTCAAGTGGAGCCTGACTTGGAGTGGAGTGTAAGTCAATGAGCTCTCCACTTTTGATCTTCTGCTTGATCACCCTAATATGCTCATCCATAGTGGATAGAGACATGGGGCCAAGTCTCCTTGAGGAGAATCCATATAGCTTCAAGAAGCTCGTCATCCTCTGCCTATCAGCAGACTTCTTCATGCTCTTTTGGATGATGGCTCTTGATTTTGCAGCTTTTTCCCTTAGTTTCTTCTTAGTTGTCTATTTGTCCTTGATTATCTCAAGTTCAAGATACTTTAAGTACTCAAACTCAACATAGTCATAGGACAAGGGAAGGAGTGCATCTGCCTGATAGAAGCCTGTGGCACTCAGGTAGTTGATCATCTTGATCCTTTCTTCTTCTATATCTACCTGAGGTTCTTGTTGAACCACATCTTCTTGTACAGGAATTTCCTGAACTGGGAAGAGGGTAGGCATATCCTTGTACAGTCTTTTTCTTCTTCTCTCTTTTTTGACTTGTACTAGAAGCTCTGCATCTTCTGCCTCCTTCTTCTCCTTTGACCTTTCCAGATCAACTAGTTCATTCAGCTCTTCTAAGGGGAGAGAGATGACACTTTCTATGTCATAGTTCCTTGTCTACAGGTAGTTTATCCTGACTGCCCTTAACTCATCATTCTGAGTATCTGGTCTGGGGGCAGCCCTGATAGCAGACTCCATGAGTCTTGAAGACTCAGCAGAGGAACTTTCTCCCATCAGTCTCCTTTTCCTCTCTCTCTCTTCTCCTCCTCAATCTCCTCAGATGTCATCTTTCTTTTCCCTTTGTCACTCACAGACCTTTGTGACTCAGGGTGGAGAGAGCTTTGGCCTTCATTGCTTGTTGCATCATCTAAGCTCTGGCCAGAGAGAGGTTGAGAAGCACCTTCACCAGCAGATGTCTCAATAGGAGTGTGGAACTCTGCAGCAGTTGATGATGATGAGACAGGGGTCTCAGGTTCTGCCACTGGGCCTTCAGTCAAGGTTTCCCCTATGAAACTAATCTTAGGGTATGCCTTAACATCCAGTTGACCGATGGCTTTGCCTGATTGCCTAAGTCTCCTTCTTAAGCTGAACTCTGCAGTGATCTTGTCTTAGATACTTTGAGCCAGTCTATCAGCTTGTCTAGATTTGCTTGGGTTGACAAGTGGCATGTTGACTAAATCCAAACCTTCATAGTAGTTCAAAGTCTGAAAATTGAAGACTTTTTGCTGTCCTTGAACTCTTATGATGATTAGGGCTTTCCAGATATTGTCATACCTCCACCCAATGATGTGATTGGAAGATGGTGAAGATGACATAGCCTTTGGTGTCCCGTCCTCAAACAGACTCTGTATGAAGGAGTCAGTGTAGTCCACATCAATGTGAACTTGATGAGGTTGCTGAGAATGCACAGTTGCAAGTGAGAATGGTGAGTCCTCAATGTCCACTCTCTCTGAAGAACTCCCAGGTTTTGTGGCTGTAATAACTTTCTCCCCCTTTTTGGTAGCATCACCCACTTGCATAGGTGAGCTGGAAGATAGGTCAATCACATCCACAGGTTCTTGTGTTCCTGGTTGAGCACTTCTTAAGGGTCACCTAGCTAGTTTTTCCTTAAGATATGAAATCTCAAGTTGCTGATCATTGATCCTGTTATGTAAGGTAGTCACCTGAGATTCAAGGTGACTAACCTTTGAGACTAGATAGGTGCATGTTTTAGTTAGTTTGTGCACCTTTAGTCTCAGATTCCCCTCATCTTCATCAGAAGACTCATTGGGGGATGAGATGATTGGAACAAAGTCCTCTCTCTCACCACCAGCTTCAGGTTCTTGGCTGTTGGTTTTTCTCTGTTCACTGGCAATCTCAGTTGAGATGTCAGTGGGCTGAGTTGCCATGGTTGAGGTCTTAATGATGTAATCACTTTCAAAAGTGAGAGCCTCTTTCATATGGACATCCTGAACAGGTTCAAAAGTGTCCACCTCAGTTGTAGGTGACTGATGTGAGATAGATGTAGGAGACTCAAGAGCATTCATCTCTCTTTGAGTAGGGGTAAAGAAGAGAGACTCATTATACTCACTGAAACCTAGATCTTCATCAGTATAGAAGTCAAGGTGGGGAATTGGTTGGTTGAGATTTATAGGCTGGGGATGGTAACTGTCCCCTGAAGGTTGATCACTTGAGTGTTGAGACTTAGAGTGATGGCTTAAGGCAGTTGGGCTAATGAGCTCATCAGGCTGAGCATGAGAAACCTCAGCACTGATTCTTGAAGAGATGGGAGTGGTCTGCTCCTCAGGAGAAGTGGGAGCTCCAGTGTCCACTTCTTCCTGTATGGGTGAGTATATGGGGGCCTCCACAGACTGAATAGCCTGAGTAGGGGTTCGTTTGGATTTTCTTTGGTAAGTGATGGTGATTTGAGGCTATGTGGGTGATTGGGAGGTAGCAGGTGTGGGCTCAACACTAGCTTGTGCTGGTAGCTTGTCATCTTGAGCAATGAGCTCTAACATTTTTGGGACAAGGGTTGTTTCTACCTCAGAGAACCCAATAGTGGGCTTTCTCAGAATTTTAAAGATGTCGGGCTTCATCTGTCCCAATTTAAGAATGTTACATGTTTCCCTCAACTGTGAGCCCAGTTCATAGTTAAAAATGTACTGGACATATCTAGGAAACATGTAATACTCTAAGGAGTCTAAATTGGAAAGTAAATTTGTATAAACAAACTGAGAATACCTGAGTTTGACCCCCTAAACCATTCCATGGATTATGAAGGAGAGATCCTCAGGAATCTGGTCCTATCCACCATGCTTGTTTGATAAGCTCTGGATGACCACATGGAGCAGGAATCTCCATTGGGATAAGACCTTCCCTTTCCTAAAGGTCTTTATAGAGAAATCTCCCTCATACCCCATCTGCTCAAAGGAATGATTGACAGCTTCCTTTGGGAATAAAACCTCACCTTCTTCATTATCCAGCTGAAGATGCATGTTGATGATGGCCGGAGTGATGAAGACTGTTCTCCCCTGCACTATGGCAGATAATGCCTTCTCCCCATCCAAAACAACCTCTTGGTAGGTTTTCCAGAATTCTAGCAGATGATCCTCATAGAGTGGAGGATCAATGGTTAGGGAGGTGAAGTAGTTAGACAAAGCTAAGAAACGACAAACCTCTGAGAAATGAGGATCTTTCTCAAAGCTTAACAGAGCAACCTGATTGTGTTGCATGTGTAGCTGCATGGTAAAGTTGGGATCATTTTTGTGAGCAAGGTTAGCCATTTTGAGGTAGCTTAAAGATGAAAAAAGAAGGAAGAAAGAAATTTCAGAGAGAAATTTGGGTTTTTTAGGTTTGGAGGAAGAACAGATGATAGAAAGAGGGGGAAACCGTTGGGTTTATATGTGAGAAGGATTTCAGATAAAGTTTAATGAAAGAGGATAAACTTTGAAATCCGTATGTCGGTCCCAACTCTGAAAAAGTAGTTTACTTTTTGCTCAAAAAGTAGTTTTCTTGGAAGTCAAAAAGCTTCGGAAGGTTAATTATCTTAGGAAGTTTTAATTAAAAAGCTTCCGAAGCTAAAATGACTTCGGAAGAATTTCCTGAGAGTTTTGCTTCGAAAGAGAAATTAAAACTTGAGTGCTTTGTATATAAAACAACAAAGCTTCCGAGAGTCAATTTTGCTTCGGAAGTAAATGGTCCTTGAAAATAAGTAAGTGTCTGAGACAAGTATTTAAGCTTCGGAAGATAAATCTGAAATCTCTTCCGAGGGTAAATTTCTTAGACAGTTATTTATTTTGAAGGCATGATTTGCTTCTGAAGTTAAAAGCATAACTTCCGAAGTATCAGAAATTTTCAAGAATCTAAGGAAAGTCTTCAAAAAGAAATTTTCATCCAAAGAAAACATGAGCTTATGAAAGTGATGAACTATCAACTTAGGACACACATATTTTAAGAAATAATAAGAATTAATTTTAAGAAAAGCTTACTCAAAGTTTATCATCCCAATAGTTGATATTAGATATTTAAATCTCTGTTCATCAAAAGCCTTTGTAAACAGATCAGCATATTGTTCATATATGTGAACTTTGACTAGTTTAATTAATCCCTTTTCATAGTTATCTCTTATTAAATGATACATGATATTGATGTGCTTTGTCCTTGAGTGCTGCATAGGGTTCTCTATGATTGAGATAGCACTGTTGTTGTCTATGTGAATGGGAGTCTCCTTGAAGTTTAACCTATAGTCTAGCATCTGATTTTGAATCCAAAGTACTTGAGCACAGCAGCTTGCAGCAGCAATGTATTCAGCTTCAGCAGTTGATGTAGAGACACAGGATTGTTTCTTGCATTGTCATAAGACAACCCTTCCACCAAGGAATTGACATCCCCCAGATGTAGACTTTGCAGTCATGTTGCAACCACCATAATCACTATCTGTATAAGCATACAGATTGAAGTCAAGATTCTTGGATACCATAGGCCAAGTGTTGATGCACCTTTGAGGTATCTTAGAATCCTCTTGACAGTGATAAGGTGAGACATCTTAGGGTTGGATTGATATCTTGCACAGATGCATGTAGCAAACATGATATCAGGCCTGCTAGCAGTAAGATACATAAGAGACCCAATCATAGCCCTGTATAAGTACTCATCTACACACTTCCCCTCAAGATCAGGTCCAAGGGAGTTGTTCTAGCTATGAGTATCTTAGCAATCTTACAGTCAGTCATGTTGAACCTCTTGAGTATGTCCTGAACATACTTTGACTGACTTATGAAGATGCCATCTTCAACTTGCTTCACTTGAATTCCCAGAAAGAAATTGAGTTCCCCCATGGCACTCATTTCAAATCTGTCTTTCATCAGCTTCTCAAGTCTTTACAGAGCTTTGGATTAGTTGAACCAAATATGATGTCATCCACATATACTTGAACTAGCAATATGTCTTTTCCCTGTCCTTTGATGAAGAGAGTTCCATTTATAGTACCTCTCCTATATCCATGTTTACAGAGATACTCAACAGTGTCTCATACCATTTCCTGGGTGCCTGATGTAACCCATAGAGAGCTTTATCAAGCTTGCAGACATAATCAGGATGATCAGGGTCTACAAAACCAGGTGGCTGTTTGACATAAATCTCTACATCTATCACTCCATATAAAAAGGCACACTTCACATCAAGTTGAAAGACCTTGAAGTTCTTGGATGCAGCAAATACCAGGAATATCCTAACAGCTTCTAATCTTGCCACTGGAGCAAAGACATCAGTGTAGTCAATCCATTCTTCTTGTGTGTATCCTTGAACAACCAGTCTAGCTTTGTTCTTGATGATGATGCCTCTATCATCTTTCTATTCCTAAACACCCATTTGGTTCCAATGGTAGTCTTCCCAGAAGGAAGAGGACAAAGGTTCCAAACTTTCTGCCTTTTGAATTGAAGCAGCTCTTTTTGCATAGCTTCAACCCAACTTCCATCCTTTAGAGCTTCATCAACTTTCTTTGGCTCTATCTGGGATAAGAAACAAGAGTGAAGACAAACATTGCTTCATGGGTTTGTCCTCTTGTCCTTACCCCTGAGACAACATCTCCAATGATATTTGTGGTAGGGTGAGACTTGTGGATCCTAAGCTAAGGGATCACAGCAAGTTGCTAAGAGAGATCTAAATTAGAGAAATTGAGATCTGGCATAGATGTTTCTCCCACCACATCAGCACACTTATCAAGAGAGACTTGATCCAAGCAGTGTGTGACATCATTGATGTTCTCATCTATGGTGTGGTTAGTGGCATCAAGAAATTCTTGGTCACTGTCACCACCACCATTGTTGTCTTCCACAGTTGAGGTGTTCTTATCTGGTTGTAGAGCCTCTGAGCTGGAATTTGAAGGCATACCAGATGTATCAGTTGAGTTTGTCATTGTTGTGCTGATAGAAACCTCATTTGCAGAAGTAGTTCCAACTGGAGCTGAAGATGTATGACTTGAAGATCTTCCTAGCTCAAATCTTGGATCAGAATCACCTGTATTTAAATTTTCTGCAGATCCTGAAACATTCTCACAAGATTTGTTAAAACAGTTGGTAACTAAATCAAGATCAAATAACCAATCTGGACCAGAACCAGCAACACAGGATGTGTGTTCATTGAAAGTCACATTGGCTGACTCCTCAACAATTCTAGCTCTGAGATTGTATACTCTGTAAGCCTTAGCTTGAGAAGAGTATCCAATAAAGTGTCCATCATCTGATTTCTCAGCAAACTTGGCAATTTGATATTTGGTATTCAAGTTGGTGCAAGGACAACCAAATGACCTGAGAAAACCAATGAAAGGTTTCCTCTTGTGCCAAAGTTCATAAGAAGTCTTGCCATGAGTCTTAACTACTAAAACTCTGTTCTGCACATAGCAGGCAGTGTTGACTGCCTCTGCCCAGAAGGTGATGGGCAGCTTAGAGTCAGACAACATGGTTCTTGCAGCTTCAATCAGTGTCCTGTTTCTCCTCTTAGCAACACCATTTTGCTAAGGAGTCCTGGGAGCACTGTATTTTCTTGTAATACCCTTTTCATCACAGAATGTATCAAGGAGTTAGTTCTTAAATTTAGTTCCTTGATCACATCTTATGATCTTGACCTTGTGATCAGATTGATTCTCAGTCTTTAAGATGAAATTTTTCAGAATCTCAGGAGTCTCATCCTTAGTTCTAAGGAAGAAAACCCAGGTGAATCTTGTAAAGTCATCTGTGATCACTAAACAGTAAGAGGTCCTTCCTAAACTCATTACACTAGTGGGACTAAAGAGATCCATATGTAACAAGTGTAGGGGTGTAGTGATGGATTTCCTTTCCTTAGGCTTGTGAGATACCTTATGTTGCTTCCCTTTCAGGCATGCAACACAATGGTCATCACTTGTAAACTCTTTCTTTGGTATTCCAGTTACCAAATCATGCTTAATCAATTTGTTCATGTTCTTAAAGTTTACATGGCACATTCTTTTATGCCATAGGAAGACTCATCATTATTAGCTTTAGACAAAAAGCATAAAACTTCTCCAGAGGGAGATGTTTCTTGCAAATCCATCTTGTACATGTTCCCTTTCCTGGGGGCTCTAAGCAGGATATGCTCATGAGGAATGACCACACCAGGCTTAAGAACAATGCACTCATGCTCAGTAAAGAGCATGTTATGACTGATCATAAAATTGAGATACACTCAGAAGATTGTATCCAAGCTCCTTGACAAAGTTTACCTTTTCTATGTTGAGCTTACCATTTGTGACCTTGCCCCTTCCAGAAATGTAACCACCTTCATCTCCTCCAAAAGCAACTGGTCCTCCATCAATCCTTTTAAAGTTCTGGAGTAGTGACCCATTGCCTGTCATGTGCCTGGAACATCCACTATCAATGATCCAGACATTTTTGTTAGTCTTCAGCTGTCCCTGCACAAAGAAAATGATTAGTTACATTTGGAAACCCAAGCCTTGATTGTCTTGGGCTCATTAACAGAAGGTAATTCAACAGTAATAGATCCTATGGTCGTACTAAGAGGATCTTGAGCTGTTGTTGATGGAGAATTCTTAGTCACTTGGTCTTTCTTAGACTTCCACACCACCTTTGGAGTCTTGGACTTGACCTTCAAAACTTCGAAGCTTTTGGAACTTTGGAAGTTTTGATGACTGAACCTTCGGAAGATTCTACAGACACTGCAGCAGACTTCAGTGCTTCGGAAGAACTCCTTTCTTTTGAGACCAACTTTTCTTCCGAAGGAAATTTTCCATTTCCTTTCTTTTTAGATTTAGAGCTTCCGAAGGAAACATGTTTTCTTCCGAAGCTTGAATCTTCTTGAGACCCTTTGAAGTCTTTGTTTTGGTCATATGGACAGTACCTTTAGGATTGTATGGACAATCCTTAGCAATGTGAGTGGTGCTGTCACACATAACACAATTCCTTTTCTTCTTCACAAGAGCCTTTCCTTGGAATAGGACTGTCTTTGGTCACATCCCTTCTCCACCTTCATCTTTGTAGATGTTGAGACAGTCCTCTTGGGCTGACGACTATGCTTGGAGTTTGATGGTCCAGGCTGTGCAGCAGTGGTACACAGCAGATCAGTCTTCTTCTTGCTACTAAGATGAGTTGAACAAGAATCAAAACTCTTAGCAGAAGAGTATTGGTTGATGTCTTCAGTCCCTACTAGTGGTGGGCAAAAAAACCGGTTCAGGAACCGGTTCGGCCATAAAAACTGGAACCGGTTTCAAAGGAAAACCGATTTGGTCCAAACCGGTCCCAAACCGACCCGAATCGCCGGTTTGTATGCCGGTTTGGTAACCCCACCCTTAAAACCAGTTTATAAACCGGTTTCAATAGTTAAAAACCGGTTAAACCGATTCTAAAACCGGTTTATTAAAAAAACCGGTTTCAAACCGGTCTGAATCGGTTTGACAGGTTCGAGTATCCGGTGACCCAAACTGGTTTGTAACCCGAACCGGTTTGACCCCATGACCAAAAAACCGGTTCGGTTTTGAACCCGAACCGGTTTGACCCCACAAACCGGTTTGACCCCACAAACCGGTTTGTACACCTCTAGTCCCTACCACTTTAAACCCTGCAGAGATAAAAACTTGTTTCTGCTTAGAGTCAAAAGTAGCCTTGATCTCTTGAGCCTTCCTTGCCTTTCTTTTGCTCTTTCTGATCAAGTTCTTTCTTATGGACTTGGTCATCACAGTCTTCTTTTCTCCTCAGAAGGATAGTGACCCTTTTTGGAATCCTCCTCTTCACTCTTCTCAGAGGAATTCTTCACTATCTCTTCTTCATCCTCTTCACTCATAGGATCTATGAGAGGAAGCTCATCTTCACAAGTTCCACACCTAGGAGATCTTATAGACAAGATTGTGTGTGGAGGAGATATCTCATTGGATCCTAGTCCCTGCCTGTTTTGATAGCATACTTTGTTATGCAAGGATGAGGATATCATGTTCTTGAAGGTCTCTTCTTCAAGAACACTCTTTTCTGCCCAGGCTTTGCTGATCACAAGCTCAGCCTGGCACTCAGTTAACTTGGTTATGAGATCTTTGATTTGAGTTCTAAAATCTGTGTGTTCATGTTTTAGAACTGAAATGATCTTCTCAAGGTCCTCTATCTTCAGTTTATAATCATTTTCAAACTTTCTAAAATCAGATTTTAAAATGTTTAAGGACTCAAGGTCAGATCTCATTTCCAAGTTGTAGGACCTGTATCTGTTAACTTTAGCAATGCATTCAGGGGTATAGAGATGTTCCAATACCTTAGCTTCATCATGATCTACCATCAATGCTTGGTTAGGAGAAGCATCTTCCACCTGAAAGCTCCAGTCAAAGCCTCATTCTTCAACAGCAATAACATCCTGCTGCTTTGACTTCTCATTCTAGAGAGCTTTGTCAGTGTAGTTTGGTCTGGACTGTGTTTGGCCGCCATTTGCTCTAGGTGCCTTACACTCTCTGGCAAAGTGGCCCATCAAGTTACAGTTGTAACACTTGACTTTGCCTTTGTCCAGTCCAAACTTTCCATTGGTTGTATTGCTTGGAAACTTTCTTCTAGTCCTCTTATAGAACTTTTTGGCTCTGTGAGTGAGAAGAGCCATCTGCTGGACTATTTCCATGTATTCCAGATCATCTGGACGGATACAGTCCAGGTCTTCAAGAGTGAAAAGAGAGTTGCCACAGCTTTCATTAGAAGACACAAATGCTTGAGAAGAGCTTGTCTCTTGGAATGGGCTTCCTTGAGTGTAGTTCTCCCTTGGTGTCTTTGGGAAGGTGATGAAAGGACCCTTTGGTGAATTGTCAGGGTAGCATAAGAGATGATGTTTGGGTTCTATGCTATCCCTTTCAACCACATGTAGGGCTGAACCCATTTGATTGTTAGAGTTGCCAGATGAACCTTGCATGTTCATCTCCATCTGGTAGCCACTAAGAATCCCATATAACTCTGTCAGAGTAAGAGTTTTGAGATTTTCAGTTCTCTTGATCACCACATAGTAGTGTGTCCATTGCCTAGGAAGTGAGGACATGAACTTCCTTACAATGTCTCTGTTTTCAAGAGAAACTCATCCATCCACTAGGGTATCCACAATCTCAACATACCTAAAATACTGCTAAGTCATGGTTTCACCTGTTTTGAAGGTGAAGTTTTCGAACTGCTGCTTCAGGAGATCCTTCTTGTTCTCCTTGGCTTCAGAGGAACCCTCATACATCAGTTTCAATGCATCCCATAGCTGCTTGACTATTTTTCACTTCTTGAAACCTCTGTACACAGAGTTTGGAAGGGCAGTTTGAAGGGCTGTCATGGCTTTTCTGTCTATCTTTACTCTCTTCCTATCTTCATTAGAGTAGTTAGCCACATTTTTGGAGATCATACCAGCACCAGTAGCAGAAGGGGTGCTGGGTATGAAAGGTCCATTCTCAATAGACTCCCACATTCTTGAATCAAGAGACCTGATGAAACCTTCCATTCTTAAACAACAGGTATCAAACTCATCAAGAGTGATCAGTGGAGACTTGTTCATGGTTCCAGTTTTCATATCAGTCTTGGAAATGGCTGCCATTTGAAAAGTTTAGTATTTGTGTGTGTGAGGGATCTTAAGATGGTGATATCTTATATCAAGAGCCTGAAAAGCTCTTATACCAAATGCAGGATCGTTAAAGGGTGCAAGTTACAACACAACAACACAAAGAGGAGATTAACTAAACTTTAATCAAACAGTAAACTGGATTAACCAAGTTGAGATACTAAGAACACAAGTAATGTAAAAGACAGAACACAAGTGTATGGTTTTAATAATGCAGTATATTGCTTTCTCTATGTTCTATTACAAGTGTTACAAAGCATATTAGAAAGATACAAGAACATGAGATACTTATACTACATCCTACAGCCGGCTATACTTTGAAATCCAGCTGTATACAATTGACTAGACACAAAACAAAATCAATTGTAGAGTCAAAAGGCAGATTGCCTTTTGACTTGTGACTATGACATGCCATAGCTCACATCCTTATCTATTACAAAAAGGATAAAGTACATAAAGTAAAAAGTTACAAACTCAAGACCTCAACATACAGTTACCAAAAACATAGACCTTTTCACCAACTCATGTAAGTTGGTGATATTACAGAGGTGCAGTGAAAAGGTGTCCAGCTTTATGGAAAAATACATCAGATAAAGCATGTATTAAAAGTTTTCGGAAGAAATCTGTCTTCATGAGTTGAAGCTTCGGAAGAATTTGTCTCTGAGGCTTCGGAAGACTTAATATTTGGCTTCGGAAGATATTGGTCTTGGCTTCAAAAGATTTTACACTTAGAGTATTTTCTGTTGCGTGTGTAAAACTTTCTAAGCATTCTTCTTCAATGCACTTGTGCAGCATGCAGGAAAGACATTGGGTGTTTAGGTTGCATCAGCCTCTTCGTTAATCTCTACAAATCTGATTATGACCGGATTAACATGTGTCCCATTACAACTTACTTGCTAATGGGTCATGTACATCCATTAAATATCGCTGTAGAGGCACACATCCGAACCGATCGTGAACTGAAACTGACAACCGAAACTGATATGATTTGAACCATACTAATTAAAACCAGTTTCGTACTGAGAAACAATATTTTAAAGACTAGTTTATAGTCCTTTCTATTAAAACAAGTTAAACCGAACCAAATACTACAAAGTACAAAAAGTAAACAAAATTACTTAAAAGTTAAAACCTATCGAACAACCAACCAAACCCCACTTTCAAACCGTATTAACTTTTCGTTAACCATACATAACCGATTTCAACCCACTTTTATATCATATTAACTTTTCTTTAATTAAACAAAACCGATTTTAACCCGAACATGTCTACCATCAAACCAATTTGTGCACCTCTAGTTTATCGGTGATCAGATTTCTGTCGGAGACCGCCATTGCCGAGATAGACACCCACTCCATCTTCAAATCAAACGTTGGCGTCATGACATCAGCATCAGACCCTCATCGCTATAAAGATCCAATACACCCATCAATTGGTCTTCAATTTTGAGGACATTCGAAAAGCTATGGCACAATGAAGGAAATTGGAGTGAGTCTCGAGAGACAACACAAAACCCTAAAAGTAGTTCATTTTTTTCTGTTTAATTTTTTTAAAGTAAGTTATTTTTTGTTTCATACAGAATGTGCATAATTCTGGACAACCTATGCCTGATGAAGTAAATGAACATAAAATAAAAAGGTTGCACAGAGGGTAGCATTACAACAAATATCATAGCATAATTTAATAGTAGCAGCATGCAGGATAGAAGCAAGGCTTAAAATCCCTAATATCATTTATAGTAAATACTTCGTCGCTATCTTCATCTAAACATATTTTTTTGTATTTTACATTTTATCAACTTATTCATTTCTTTCTCTATCTCCAAACTTTAAATTTGGTGAATAGTGAATTTTTAATCATAGAGATTCATTATTCATCAATCTTTATATTTTTGTGAATGTATAAGAGAAAGAAACAATAATAAAATAAGTGTTTGTGAGTGAGATAAAGATAGCGATAACGAAATGAAATGTGGGATGTTAAACAAAGTTAAAAGATAATTGTAAAATAATATGATATTTAGTTAACATATAAAGATAAAGAAGGATATAATAGTTGAACCATTAAGAGGTACAAACGATTAAGTATCGAACCATTAAGTGTTGAACCATTAAAAGGTTTAAACCATAAGTGTTGAATTATTAAGAGGTTTAAACCATTAAGTGTTGAACTATTAAAAGGTTTAAACCATTAATAGCTAGTATATCGCTTAATTATTCAAAAGCAAATGTCTGATCAATTTAGATAAGAGGCCTTAACCATTAATCGTTAGTATAATGTTTAATCATTCAGAGGCAAATGTCTGAACCATTCAGACATTTGCTCATAAAATAAATAGTCTGAACCATTCAGACATTTGCTCATAAAATAAATAGTCTGAACCATCTGAACCATTAAAAGGCTGAAACAAACAAATCCTTAGTCTCACAAAGTTCGAATATACGGTACGCTAGAAATCCTTAACCTAAAGATATCATTTATATTTCCGGATATATAATAAAATGGTTATCTTTGAATGATCTAAAGATATGCCATGTTTATGTTCATTGTATTGATCTCATGATGGTATGCTCTTACAGTATGGACTGCAAGCATATATATGAGAAATCAGTTATAATGCAGTACATAAAATCCAAGCATGGGCAACCTAAATGTCCAGTGGCAGGTACATTTAAGATAATTTTGTTTATAAGTATGATCTGGCCAGCGGTTGCTCCATTCCTGACCGCTTTCTTCAATCTTTCAGCATGTCGTAAAATAATTACTGCAGAAAGAGTGGTCTGTGACCCGTTGTTACGCGCTGAACTTGAGGAATAACACGCAATGAACCAACATACTTCCAAGCCTATAAAGGATTTCACAGCAGGTTCATAGAATGAAGATTCGGATTAAAAACAACATAATCTGCAGTCACATGACACCCGAATCTTGACTACAGTTGCTCGGATGTATTATAACGGGGCTGTTTTTTTTCTTTTGTTCTTGTCTTATTGAAAAGATTAACTTTAGAAGGTAATGTTAAAGTTTTGGTGGGGGTACTTTTGTAGTTTTGTTGGGTCTTTCTGTGGCATTTCAGAAGGCATACTAAAATGAGGTTGATGTATGTCACATTGCCAATTTTGGAGGATAGTAAGAAAGTTCCAAGAAACCTCTATGATTGTACCTATTCACCTGCATTTTACCCAAGACATGTACATGTCTGCATATATTCTTTATTTCTTTATAGTTCTCGCTTTCTTTAGAAAAAACAGAAACACAGTTTCGTCGTGTCGAGATCTATAAAGCACGCGCTTAGTGTCATACTTGTTTGGATTTGGTTCGCAGTAAGGAAACCATTATGGCTATGAGTTTGATACCAACTGAAATGAAAAAGGGTATGGATTTTAAACTCAATCTTGATGGATGAAGCAAGTGTATCATAAACCGTCAAAATCAACTGGAGAGTTCAAACTGAAGTGAGTTTGTTGGTTTGAGTCATACAGCTCGATTTTGTTGGTTTAAAGGTTTGGTCTTGTGTGGCTTTGTAATCCAAACGGATCGTACAACCATCATTATTTATATATATTTATGGTCGTAGAATATATAGTCATATATATGTATTATATTCATGAACTATTTTTTTTTAAATTAGAAAAAAAATGATCGGATCAAACCACCAAATCGTCAAAACCAAATCATTATATGCCAAACTGGTAAAACAGGCTGTTTGGTTTTTCGTTTTCTAGAACTGTAGTTAGTGGTTCGATCCAAGACGTTTGTCAAAATGGTTGAACCTAACCATTAACACCCCTAGTGTGTATGCTACCGTTTAATAATGCAACTGGAGAAAATATCAAGAAAATGAAAATTTATGAGTATGGGAAACCCATATGGAGCTTTTATTTATATTGATATGATATCATTTGTGGTACAGTAGTAGTCTATAAACAAAGAACCTGCACATGGATGGTTGCTGTCAATGGGCATTTTCTTATTCACATCCCAACCTCCAATCAGTTAATAAACAATCTCACTTCAATATATGCATGCACATTGTCATGTAAACCAAAAGTATGTCACATTTGTTCATAGTTTATTTGTTTTAAACAATGCCCCTTTTGACAGAATCAAAATCATTTTTTAAATTTGCAGCAATCTCAAAACCACATGAGTAAATCCCACTTCATCATCCAATCATATAACCATTCCACAGACAGCTTTTTCCAGCATCATGACATGAGTTTCATTCAAGATAATAATCATCATCATCATCCATAGATCAAGATTCCTCAAGTTTGTGTGTTTAAGGTATGGAGGAAGCTGGAGATCTTTTAGAAGACAATTGGTTCTTGGAAACTTGCTCAACACAAAAACAAGAACTATGTCTAGATCTTATTCTGATCTTGCTTCGAGTTCTTGTCCTCTTGATGAGCCGAAAAGCTCAAGCTTTACTTCAAGAAAGCAACCGCCGCCCGTTGCTCCTCCAAGTCTAACCCGAACACCATCTTTGCCAAATGCTATGGAAACACAATCTTTTCCAATGAAAAAGCCCGACCCGAGTACTAAATTCATGCCTTCTTTAGCTCGAAATGGTAAAAAGGATGTCATCATCAAGAATGAGCCAAAAAGCTCAAGCCTTTCTTCAAGAAAGCAACCGCCCGTTGCTCCTTCAAGTCTAACCCAAACACCATCTTTGTCAAATTCGAAAGAAACAAAATCTTTTCAAATTAAAAAGCCCATCCCGAAGTTGACCCGAGCATCATCCATGTCAACTTGTATAGTGGGAAGTGATCAAGAAGATGAAGAAGATCAAGAAAGTGAGTTTTCTTTAGGGAGATTAATTAGGCAGGCATCCATGAACTCTTCATATACATCGAATCCACCTCGACAAACATCTAAGGTACACATCCATTATTTCATTATTGCAAAGGTATATTGAGGTATTAAGATTTATATGCATAATTTGATTCTGGTTTGCAGGCAATGATAGAAAACACACGTAAGAAACCCGAATTGGATCAAGAAAAGATCACTGATGTGAGAAAGATGGAAAGAAGCAGAAGTCTATACAGAAAGAATAATGGAAAGAACAAAAATGGTGGTGGTGCACCTGCAATTCCAGGAGGATGGGTTGACAAGAGTTCATCAGAAGACATGAAGGCCCATATCAGTTTTGGGCTAGAGCGGTCGCGTCTAACGTGCGCCAAGAGTGTTCATGATAGTAAGCTTGTTTGAATGGAAATAAGTTTCGAATTAATAAAACATTTGTATCGTAGCAGAAATGCATGGTAAAGATGTGTACATCTAGGTCAATTTGCGGGTTTGCCTTTGTCCAGATCATGACAGAAATAACATGTTAAAAAGCCTTGTTTAGATTCATTGTATCTAAATTCTTGCAAGATAGGTGCTATACATTTTGTCCCTTCTGGTTTTGGTGAATGTTTGGATGAATTACAAAACTGCTCCCTGGTCTATTGTACATCTTTACTTCCTTTTACGGAGTCATATCTTCTATATGCTACTTTGGAGTCCATCAAATTGATAAACCGAAATGCAATATGAACAATGCCTCATTGGTAACACTCACGGGACCGACTGGACATTTTTCACTACCATCCAACATTTAATGCTAGGTGGGAAGATGTCACAACATGTTGATAGTTTGTTACATGTCGGACTTGACTTAGACAGCAGTGGCGGAGCTTGAACTATTTTGTAGGCGGGGGCAGGGGCGAAATTAACTTTTTTTATGGGGGGCGAACTCGATATTTATATAAAAATTTACACTATCGGGCTAAAATGTAACACTACGAACGAAAAAATAACCCCCCCCCCCCCCCGGGGCCCTATGAAGCTCTGCTAGTGTTAGACAGTGTATATGACATAACTTACTTGCTTGTTCGTTATACTTTTTTTCATCATGTTTGATTGCTACCAAAGGTTTTTTTGCCCTTAAGCAAGCACCTAGAGTTTGGTTTTATAAGCTATCTTTAACTCTAATTATGTCTATAGGGTTCTTTGATGTTAAAAAGTGATTACATGTTATCTTTTTTATTATGATAGTATATGAGAGTTCTCTAGGCTTTATGACAAAGGCTATTCATTTACTCTATTCAAGTACTGTTGGAGCTAATTTATACTATTTGGTTTTAACTCCGTCGAAGATTGTCTATGTTGTCAACAAGGTTAACCACTTTCTTAACCTATATTGGTTGACAATCAAACAATCTTTTGGTATCTTGGTGGTTGACAAAACAAATAAAGAAAGCATAAATTCTCGTAATTATTTTAACCTTTTCAACGTTTGAATGTTGAATCTTAAAAGGCACGTGTTGTCAACGATGTTCATCTTTCATGATATGAAATAAATTATATTGTTCGTTTGAAAGAATTTTCTTTTATACATTTGTCTCGTGGACTAAAAAGAAACACAGGCATCAATACCATGATTCTATGTATATACACTATAATAGGTCATGTGATACAAACTTTCATATTTGCATTTTAGTTAAAACTGTTATTAAAGGTTTTAGTTAAGTCATGACATTCATAAAATGTGTATGTATTAAGCAGTTATAGAGAGCCCTCTATTACTATTTTGGTATCGAATTGACAAACGTTCTCTTTTATTTCAATGGCAACACCTAGAATTCTTACAGGGTATGTTTTTTTAAATCACAGGTGAGGATTAGATTCATAAAACTTTTAATTGTGAGACACACCTTACAAACCATTAGCAAACACATGTTCTATGAGCTAGTTTTTCGCTCTTATTTTAAACATGTCTTTTAAGAGCTCCTTGATTCGGCTTATGCAAAACTCGAATCAAATATCTAATAATGATAAGAAAATATGATACGCCTACTAGTAATTTATTCGAATTATTAGCCTAAAAGACCAGGAAATAACATAAAAGTACAAGTATTACATAATCATTTTCGTAACTTACACCACGTGTATCACAAACATACAGTTATAAAGTGTTAAGAGATCAAGCATTGATTCAATTTAAAACAAAGATGAGTGTCTACGAACTATAGCATAAGCTGTAAAAGATATATCCGTAATGCTAGTCCCATGTTTTTATTACCCCGCAATCAGCACTCCTACTCATGTTCAACGTGAGTCCAACACGATTCATCTCCAATGAGCATGCGTTGCCTCATCTACCCTGAGCACGAGGCAACATGTCACCTGACAACAATCGATCCAGATTGTGTACCTCCCATATATATTTCAAACTAGCAATAAGCCCCCATGTTGTGGCGAGGGCGTGAAACCGTTATAAAGCCAAGTCAAAACGTGGTTGTAAATCCACACAATAAATATAAGAAAACAAAACGCAAACGTCGCTGTATACATTTGAAACTTTATATAAAAAACAAAACTGTCATAATCCATGCATTGCGGCAAGACCGTCGTTGTTAAAAATAAAATATATACTATATTTAGCCCGGGTTGATTCGAACACTCTATACCAACATGCTGGTAAAAATAAGTATATCACAATTACATATTCCAAATTTTATAAAATGATGTATTTTAAAAGTTATAAAAGAAAATTAAATTATGTTTAAAATTAATTATAATATTGTAATAATAAAAATATTAAAAATACTAAACATTAGAAAATGACAAAAAAAAGTAAATAGACCTAAAGTTTAAAAATATTACTTATTTGCCAAAAGAAACGATAATCATTATGCATCTAAAGCTTGTACTTATGCTCAAATTGTAAGGCCCCGTTCTCGGGACGCTTACAGCTGGTCAATCATTGCTCATAAAACATATAATTACATTAACCTGTAATAAACGTCGCAGCGGAAACACTAAAACAACATTTTCAATATAAATGCTTTTGCAAAACAATACAACATTCATTACACATTTTTATTTGTTCGCATTACAATGTAAAAACATTAACAAAAAAATGTCATTCAAAATGAGCTGTCCCATGCCATCCTCAACAATGCTCACCTGCCAACTGGAAAATGCAATAAAAAGATCAGCGTTGCTAAGTGAGTTTTAGTTTTATAATGCATAAAAATATTATCTTCATTAATCGTTCATTAACTTTCGTTTATTCACTGTACGTCATTATTATTCACATTCATTACTTTATAATAATGAGCGTTAAAACTAGATTGTATTTTATTATAATTTCAAGATTTTTGTACTTAAAGAGACAACATATATCATTATCAATTATTGATGTTATAATCAGTTTGAAGAATTAAAGGAAATAGAAATTTCAATATAAACAATTCAAACATATAAATACATTTAAAGTTGAAATATTAGTCAATCTAAAACATAAAATAAGTTTCAAAATCAATCGTTTAAACACGAGACATGTAGGAAGACACTGATCAATAAGAAAACATTAAGTTGCTGTTTGTTTTTTCTGCAGGAAAACGTCTGCAGTTACGAACCACATCTGCAGACATCTGCAGTAGAAAAGGTGGACCAAACGTCTGCAGTCTGCAAGAAAAAAAACTGTTTGTTTTTTAACATCTAGTTACTGTTTGTTTTTTCTGCAGAAAACATTTACAGTCTACGGACCACATCTGCAGACATCTGCAGTAGAAAAGATGAACCAAACGTCTGCAGTCTGCAAGAAAAAAAACTGTTTGTTTTAAATCTGAAAAATACTAAAATATTCTGTAATTAACTTAACCCACTTTTAAACAATCAAATTTATATTCTGTAATTAACATAACATACTTTTACTTTCATTAAGCTATTATTACTTTAGCATGTGATCACACATCATACGTACACATAGATAATATCAATATTATCTTCATTAATCGTTCATTAACTTTCATTCATTCACCGTACGTCATTATCATTCAAATTCATTACTTTATTCTCATTCATTCATACTTCTTATTTCATTAGTACGTTCTTTCTTTCGAGACATGTACATTACCACGAACATTGTGCACGAAGCTAGTAACTGGGCTTGAGGTCTCTCATAGACCTCGAACATTGGGCACGGAGCTGACTCCAATACCTAGGGCAAGTACATTCACCACTTATCTTTTCTCTTTCATTCCGGATCAATGCCATATGCCATACCCCGAACATTATGCACGAAGCTGGTAACTGGGCCTGAGGTCTTTCATAGACCTCGAACATTGTGCACAAAGCTGACTCCAACACCTAGGGAAAGCGGCAAGGATCTCATACATATGGTCAATCACAAAGATTGGACCCCAGTGTGCATCCTTCTGGGGTAGCTAACCCGCACACCGTTGAGCTAACACCCTTCATTAGGTGTGCACCTCCATACATTTGCTTGCAAGCCTTTCTTACATTCATTTATTGTTCATTCATTAATGCATGCATTCATTCATCATGTTACTCTTTTCATTATCTTCCACTTTACGTTACATAATACTTTCATTTCATTCATTAACATTCAATGTAAAGCCAAGGGAAAATAATCATACATAATAAGGAACATAAACAGTCAATATCATCATACAGGGCATCATACATACATAACATACATCATACATACCATCATGCATAAACATCAAACGTTCATTATAACATGCCCATCATAACATCTATGACCTCAAAATTCAACTTACATGAACCCCCGAAAACATCTCAAGTCAAAGCCTACATTCATCTTTTTCCCCAGAAAGTCAAAAAAACAGTCTAAGTGTTCATCCGCATTTGCTATAGTTCATCCGCATTTACTATAGTTCATCCGCATTTGTTTACTTCATCCGCATATGTTCCTATTCATCCGCATTTGTTCATCCGCATTGGCCTTACTCATCCGCATTTCCATACTTAGGCAATGTTCATTCGTATTTCCCATTACTCATCCGCATTGGCTTACTTAGGGGTTAATGCTCATCCGCATTAACTGTCATCCGCACTGACTTTTCCATACTCATCCGCATTAACTGTCATATGCACTGACTTTTCCATACTCATCCGCATTGACTTTTCATACTCATCCATATTGACTTTCCAACACTTATTCACATTGACTTTCTAACACTTATCCGCATTGACTTTCCAACACTTAGGCTGATTTTAAAACTTAACATATGAACCTTAAACATCAGATTTCAGTTCCTAATCACCGTCCATCATGTTCTAAGCTTAAATCATACATCCTAAGCCTTGGAAACATCATCATACATCATCAAGCATGAACATAACCATACATCGCATCATAAGTTCAACATACACAAAATCGAACATACGGGTCCGAAACCCAGTTTAATGAAAACATACATTCATGCATTTCTAGCCCCAAAATTAGTTAAGACAGGTAAAAGAGGGGTCCTAGAACTCACCTTTGCAGCTCTTGAGTGTGGCTTCTTCTAAACTCGTTTGCAATTGAGTTCAACCGCCTATAAACCCACTTGAATTCACACTTTTCTTCTTGTTTATCTTTAAAACCGAGAGTTCTCTGCTTCCAGCTACTCCCTCTCTCTCTCTAAAAATCCGAGAATTAGCAATGTGTGTGACATATGGGTGGCCATACCACCTTTATCACCAACTTTTAAACTTTTTTGTCATTTTAACACTTTTAACCCCTAGACTTGGGTTTTATTTCTTTTCCTTCTTTTTACTTCATTTTATTCATTCTTTCTTTGTCTTTGATATAACCGGGCGTTACACAAATGATGCTCATTATGATTTTTAGAGTATAAGTAATATATCATCTTTAACAAAATTAGTGTTTAAACAGCGACGCGCGTCTAAATTTAACCGTTAACCTGAACCACATCACTTAGTTAACTGGACATCGAAAAAACAACGTGACTCAGAACAAATGGTTAGTTGTGGCTGCAGGCCGGAAATCTCTGCCAACACAGTGCACCCAATAACAGTGTCAGTATATCATCATGGCCACAGAACAACAAAACCGATAATAAATTAACGAACTGAATGAAAGTGGATTTAGAGGCTCAGAGATGCTAGTTCATTGTGGCTACAAAGACTTGTTTGCCGCGCCAAAACGATGAATATATCATCCTTTTTTTTCTCCTCATCGCCTTATCCATATTCATATAATAAAGATATCAACCTAGACAAAGCAACCAGCAACAAAAGTCTCGAATGAGGTTGCACTTGTCTTCATCAACAGGGACATTCGAATAGGCAGCAGTGGGCATTACGTCGAGCGACAAACCCAACTCGACCTACAGATAAGCCGGAGGGAATGTCCGGCGGCTACGTAACGGGGAAGTCTAGCACACACCACTACCGTCGTGAGGAGCGACGGAGTTGAACAGACATCGGCCGACCAAAAGGCGGTCGGTTGCGGCGGCGACACGCCAGCAGCCAGCCCAGAATCGTCGACTATCCTGCCATCGGTCAGTCTCGCTGCCACTCCTAGACAGCCTCGACCGACAACTTAGGCCCACCGTCGCGCCGACGCTCGACCTCCATCCCGCTACAAAGACAAAAAAACAAATCATAAGGGATAAGGCGGGGGTCGAAGACCAGAAACCTCAAACGCTTTAGATGACACTTACCCATCATCATCAACATGTAGCAAACATATAGGGTTTTGAACCAAAAACATAAACCAGCGACGCAGATGAGTGGGCACACATTGTCGTCGACCGATCGGAGCCCCAAAGGGCCTTAGTAGGCCCCGAGTTGGCGCTCGACCTCCGGTCGGCCTACGGGTGCCCCCCGAAATCACCCGTCGTGCACCGACGCTACGAAGGTCCACCATCCAAGTATCATAGAGACGAAAAGCGGGCGACGGTCATCGACGGAAGGCATGCGCCGATCGTCAGCTGGAGGCGACAGCGGCGGTTGGCATAGTCCCTCCCCCTCTCGGCCACAGTGGCCTATATAGAAGCAGACAGGGGCACACATGCAAAAAGACAAACTCTTTGTGGCCATGTCGAAAACCATTAAAAGCCACTATTCTTCGTACTTGTGTTTTTCATAGTATATAATATAAATAATAATAATATTCATACACAAAGATATTTTTTAAGAAAATCTATTCTTTTATCCACATTCACTCATCTCCCAGCACTCCCATTCTCCACCACCATCACCATCACCATCACCACCACAACCACCGTCACCACCACAACCACCATCACCACCGTCACCACCACCATCACCACCACCACCACCACCGATGTTCACCTCCCCACCGCAGCTCCTCCTTCTCCGCCACTTCCTCCGCCGTCTTCCTCCCTCATTCTCCGTCAACCTCAGTCCCCATTGTTTCAGAACCACCACCACCACCACCAAACTCTACTCTCTCCCCCACCAATCTCCACCAGTAGACCCCTCCCCCAGTGCTAGCTCAAACCACCGATTCACCCTCGCCGGAAGAGGGCCCCATCGAACTCCCCTTCTCCACCCCCTCCTTCATCGCCACCGATGACAACCCCTCCACCCTCCAAGTCGCCACCTCCGTCCTCCTCACGGCGCCATCTCCGTCTTCCTCTTCCGCTCCCTCCGCCGCCGTGCAAAACGCGCCAAACAACTGGTTCGATCCTCTATTCATCATTTCAATCTCTAGGGTTTAGTTTGTGCAATCAATGTAATTGCTGATTGTTATCATCTGATCATTTTATGCGTGTTTTGTATGTGTTTGAGATTGTTATGAACTTATTAGTGTTTTTAGGGGTGTTTGAATTGGGGATTTTGTTTGGTGGATAGAAATATAGGTCTAGTGGAGCTAAATTGA
This sequence comes from Flaveria trinervia, assembly GCA_025506515.1. Lineage (NCBI taxonomy): Eukaryota > Viridiplantae > Streptophyta > Magnoliopsida > Asterales > Asteraceae > Flaveria > Flaveria trinervia. The sequence goes on along the minus strand of CM046449.1, from coordinate 79,298,626 downwards.
CGTTGAATGACAAAGAATTGGTTCGATTTATGATCATTTCAATATCTAGGGTTTAGCTTGTGTAATGCCTGATTATGATTATGATTATGATTATGATTATGATTATGATTATGATTATGATTATGATTATGATTATGATTATGATTATGATTATGATTATGATTATGATTATGATTATGATTATGATTATGATTATGATTATGATTATGATTATGATTATGATTATGATTATGATTATGATTATGATATGATTATGATTATGATTATGATGTGTGTTTTGAATGTGTTGAGATTGTTATTGTTGTTAGGAGGTGATTGAATATTTGAATTCTGGATTTTGTTTGGTGGATAGAAATTTAGGTCTACTGGAGTTAAGAAGACGTTGAAAGAGGAGGCGATTGAGAGTTTGAAGGCGATGACGCCTGTGGAGGCGAATGCTCCGCCATCGCCTCTTCAGGCGTTGCTCGGAGGTTTATCCGCCGGAGTTATTGCGCTTATTCTGTATAAGTTCACCACCACCATTGAAGCTGCTCTTAATCGTCAAACGATTTCTGATAATTTTTCGGTATGTGTTCTATGAATACATTATTCATCTTCTTATAATCTTTTATTGTTTGAATTTCATATGAACAAATGAACAATGTTTGGGAAAGATCATGAATCCGAGCTATTTGGATGCTATGCAATTGCCTTCTGTATTATACATGATCTCCAAAATTGAACTTTCGTTTCAAATCTTATCACACAATAATCAAGAAACGGTCCCTTAATCTAGTGTTTGTGTTTCAAAAGTTCTTTGGCATCTTTAACTTAGTTTTTGTTGGTGTTACTCTTTGAAAATATGCAGTGAATTAGTGTCACTTGAGGGCTAGATACATACATTACACGTAGAAAACGAATATTGGATACTCGTTAACACCTAAAAAAATCTCCACTTCTTTCTCAACTTTTACAATAAAATCTTTACAAGTTTTTTGCTCTGCAGGTGCGACAGATAACAATAACGATAAGGTATGATTATAAATCACCCCGTGCCCCTTATCACAGTTTTTATGTAATCTGTTTCTTTGAACTAACTTGGAAGGTGATTAAATGTAGGACTATTATAAACGGGCTATGCTACCTCGCGACATTTGTTTTTGGCATCAACTCTGTTGGGTTGATACTCTACTCAGGCCAGCTCGGTCTTAACTCAATAGCAGGTGATTCGTCAAGTGACAATATCCAGAAACAAGATAATACACAACTGAACTCCAATGGCTCTGAAATAAACATCAATGATGAAGATCGAGATCAAGATTCAAGTAGCAGTTAACAGTAACGGATGTGAGAAAGCCAACTTCGGAAAACCAGGTTTCAGTGTCGTGAATCCTGTTGTTTACTTCCATGCGAATTGAATGGTTTTGACTTGTTGAAGGTGGTTCAAAGGTTTTTGAAACAACAGAAGCCATTATGCATCACAACTTGTATGCTATATGCAGCTTCATCAAATGTACTCAAAACACATTAATCTATCTGTACATGTTGTCATGTTGAGAATCCAACCCTACAACTTTTTGATTTTGGGTTTGTATTAGGTCCTTTTATTTTGGGAAAAACCGTTATAACACCCACATTTTTGTTGAACTTACGCTATACCTTAAAAACCAATTTCGGTGGCCTATGGGAAACCACTGACCGTTGGTCTATTTAAGTAGAATTTGAACCTTTATTTCTTAAATTAGCTGGGTTTTTTGTTTTTTATCTTTTCACTTTATATTAGTTATAATTTAAAATTTGATCTAAATATTTTTATAATTTCAAAAGTTATATATTTATTTCACACCTCTACGTATCAACAAAAGAGAACTGGCAATACGAAATTACTATTCATCATTTTCTAATAGATAGATAATGAATAAAAAAAGAAAAACCAAATACCGTTTAATGTATGGATTTACTTGAAGTATTTAACTTTTTTTTTTCTTGAGCGCTTTGATCAATTATTATTAGATATTTTTTGATTACATAGCAACATGCTAGACATGTTATTTCTTTTGTAGTTCGCAAACACATAGCAACACTCCTGAAATTCCCGAAAAAATCCACACCTTTTAGAATGGTTGCACAATCGAAGTATTATCAAAATGGAGGTATTTGAAGTCATCTTATTACAATTTGTTAATCCAATAACTTCACAATCATAAACAAGAATCACAACAATCACCAATAAAAACATGCAAAACACACATATCATGCATGTATCACATTCTCATACAAACTCATTTGCTACTCCCATCCTAAACTTGTACGGTACCACCCCACAATGCCCACTAAACAACAATCATAAAACCAATGTACAACCCTCCAAAGCACTAGCTCAAAACCCTAGCCCAGCCGAGCCGACGCCGAATCCAACCCCGCTGAGCCGCTCCAACCTCCTATTCTCCCACACACAACTCTCCGGTAGCAGCTTAGAAGCCGCCGTCCTCATCGGCTCCGACTTGCACCTTGTCAGCACAAACGGCTCATAACCCACCGCATTAGCCAGCTTCTGCTCTAACACCGTCGCCATCGACGGCGCCACCGGCAGCGAACACGATGACCTCGCCGGCTGCGGTAACGCCGCCGTGAGTCCGCCGTCGGGGTTGACCACCGGCGGCGGTGGTAGCGGTGGTGGCGGTGGTTTTCTCTTGGTGGGGCGTTTGATGAAATCTTTACTGCAAACCCATGTCTCTTTTGATACGTTTATTGATAACTTTGGCTCATGCATCATCATTAACAAACAATCAGGCAATAATTCTTCTTCTTCTTCATGGGTTTTAGAGATCTCAGTGAATTTAGTCGCCATTGTTGAGCTCTCTGATTCTGCAACTTCATGAGCTTCATCATGTTCTTGGATTTGATAGTCTTGATTATAAATTCTTCAAATAATGATGCAAGATGGAAACTTTCTTCTTCTATTTCTGTTTGTTCATGCTCTTGATCTTGACCCACTTCATCTTCTTGCAGATTATCATGTTCTTGATCTTGACTGGCTTCAGATTGTAGCACATTATCATGTTCTTGATCTTGATTAGCTTCATCTAGTTCCACATTATCAAGTTCTTGATCTTGATTATATTCATCTAGTTCCACTTTATCAAGTTCTTGATCTTGATTAGCATCATCTTGTTCCACATTATCAGGTTCTTGATCTAGATTAGCTTCATCTTGTTCCACATTATCAGTTCTTGATCTGATTAGCATAATCTAGTTGCACATTATCATCCTCTTGATCATGATTAGCTTCATCCAACTGCACATTTTGTTGTTGTTGATCTTTATCAGCTTCAACTACATTTTCTTGATCTTTTTCAATCTGATTCTCACAGTCAACAAACTCTTCATCTTCTTCCTCATATCTTGCACCACTTGGCTCCCAAGATCCACTACTCAAAGCTTCAACTTTCATGGGGTCAGATCTACACCTCATCAACAACAAAGCATTCTTCGGTGGTACACAAACACTCACTCTCCCTCACCATTATCACCTCCAATTCTACCATCAACAATCTCAAGATCTTCAAACACATGTCGTCTCCTAACAACAATCTCTTCATCTTCATCTTCTTCTTCTTCATCACCAATAACCAATTCAATATCTTTTCCACCACCACCATCTCCGTCCTGCACCGTCACCAACCACCGTGTAAACACCGCCCCACAAGAACCTCCACGGTGGTCATCTCCGGCAGCCACCGTCTTCTCCTCCTCCTCCTCCTTCCCCCTTTCTGTTCTGCAAGGGATCAAACAACTAAACTCCGATCCAAATGCTCTTAAAGCCTCACAAATTGTCACCGGAAAATGAACCCAACTCCTCTGCACCTGTGAACACTCTTGAATCTGATTTCGATTATTATTTCGACTACCATTTGGTCCAAGATTCGAACTTTCTTGATGATTATGATCTTTTGAATGAACCCCATTAAGGGGAAGATCTAATTTTCTGAAACTAACTTCACCGGAGCTGTGTCTTCTTGATAAAGTTCGGAGCTTTTTGGCTTGTTTCTTCTGCCTCTAACCCTAACTTGACCAATGCAGGTGACTTTTGGGGACGATGGTTCAGGGTTCTCGAAGGTTCTTTTTCTAGCGACGGTGGGGAACATCGCCGGCGAAGCTCCGCCCTTTATGCTGCCGCTGGCTCTGAGCCTCCGGCTGAGTGAGGTTGAGAGGGAGTTTGGTGGGTCTCGAGCCATGGCTCGACCTGGGCTCAAGATTGACTTTGATGTGATCTTCATGTGGTTGTTGTTGTTAAAGAATGCAATGTGGTGGTGGTGGTGGTGGTTAATGGTGGTTGAATGGTTGCATTGGTGGTTGTTGTCTGGTGGTAATGGTGGTGGTTATCTGGTGGTGGTGGTGGTGGTGGTGATGGTGGTGGTGGTGGTGATGGTGGTGGTGGTGGTTGCACAGAGTGAGAATGAGTGTTAGTGGAGTTTTTGTGTGATTTTTGTTGTGGTACAGCTGGCTTTAATATAATATCCACGTCGGACAAAATAATTGTCAAGGGTAACATGGGTTAATGTTTGGTTAATCATAGGAAAGGACAAAGTATGTGATAGGGTTAAATAGACAGTTATGTTGAAGGAAAATGTTCATATGATGCATGCACATGATAGTGATAATGATGAGCGTTAAAACTAGATTGTATTTTATTATAATTTCAAGATTTTTGTACTTAAAGAGACAACGCATAACATTATCAATTATTGATGTTATAATCAATTTTGAAGAATTAAAGGAAATAGAAATTTCAATATAAACAATTCAAACATACAAATACATTTAAAGTTGAAATATTAGTCAATCTAAAACATAAAATAAGTTTCAAAATCAATCGTTTAAACACGAGACATGTAGGAAGACACTGATCAATAAGAAAATATTAAATTGCTGTTTGTTTTTTCTGCAGGAAAACGTCTGCAGTTTACGGACCACATCTGCAGACATCTGCAGTAGAAAAGGTGGACCAAACGTCTGCAGTCTGCAAAAAAAAACTGTTTGTTTTTTAACATCTAGTTGCTGTTTGTTTTTTCTGCAGAAAAACGTTTGCAGTCTACGGACCACATCTGCAGACATCTACAGTAGAAAAGATGAACCAAACGTCTGCAGTCTGCAAGAAAAAACTGTTTGTTTTTAACATCTGAAAAATGCTAAAATATTCTGTAATTAACTTAAACGCACTTTTTAAACAATCAAATTTATATCTTATTAATAAAACAAATTATAAAAGATTTTACTACTATAATTCAACTTTTGCTTATTAATAAAAGAAATCAAACAAAACCCCCAAACCCATGTCTTCCTAACCAAACTCACACATATAAACCCTTGTTTCCCAATCTTCTTCACAATCACCACAATCACCACCATGGGTAGCAATCAAGCTGCCCTCAACTTCCTGACCAAACTCGCACGTGTCCGCCACTCTCCTCAACTCCTCCCTCTACACCTGCTGTGGAACTCGACGGTGGCGAAGGGGGTGGGGGGACGAAGGGGGTCGGGGCCGAATGGGGTGGGGGGACGAAAGGGGTCGGGGCCGAAGGGGGAGGGGGCGAAGTGGGTGGGGGACCGAAGGTGTCGACGGTGGCTACGGTGGCGATTATCACACCCCGACCGATGGCGGAATTATCGGGGCGGACGAATGGGAGACGATTGCTCATAGCACATGAAACTAATTAAGTTGAAATATTATTAAATATCATTAATCATTAAACATTACAAGACAAATAAGATAATAACATAACAATCAACATGCAACCAAATACATAAGTCTTTCAATTAGTCTAGGTCCAAATCCTGTATGAGCACAAGAAGATCTTCAAGGAGGAAACCTGAAACATGTTAAAAATAAAGAGTCAACTATAAAGTTGGTGAGTTCCCATGGTTTAAACACACGCATAAGTATATATATGTAAAAGGGTTACAAGTAACAATTCACGTCCATGGTTATGAGTTAGCAAGCTTATAGAACACATACAGTTACAACCAACCTCGACTTGATTACAAGTATATAAGATTGGCTAAGTGTACTTGGTTCCCATGATGAACAAGCATACGTCATTAGGAGTCGGCAATACATCGACTTTAGCACCAAATAGGCTTGTCAGTCCCAAAGATCTAAGACGTCGCTAGGCTAGCAATAGTTAATGATTGTAAACAAAATATGTATCTCATATAAGACTTACATTAACACAAATAACCATGACAAAAATGTAAAGATGAATTGCATGTGTATTTACAGTCTCAAGATAGTTACAAGTGTAAATTTATAAAGTTGACATGTTTCATCCCAAAGGTATGAAATAAAGTAAAAAGGGGCATGAGAAACTCACATTATATATATAAGATGATGATAAGAATAACAAACGAGGCTCCAATGATTTCTCTTACAAGATGCCTAAATGTATATGTTCCAAGATTAAGTTCGATAATAAGATTAACAATAATACGTGAACTAGGGTTTTAATTGGAATTTGGGGGTTTAAATAATTAAGTAAAATAATGACTTGTTTATGTTTTGGTTTAATAAAGACAATATAAATCAATTAAAATATCTCAACAATTTAAGTTATTGATTTAATAGAAATTAAGTATAATATGTGAAAAGAAATAATTAATTTAATAATTAACTATTTAAAACTTGATAAAGATATTACATATTTAAATAACGTTGAAATTATTTAAAATCATTTTATAAAGCTTTGAGCTTTTAAATGATTTATTATAAAGGTTTTATAATACAAAAAAAACTTAAAATAAAATAAAGCAAATTATATTGTTTTATAATTTTCAAGAACTTACATAAAAGTTAAAGAATAAATTTATTAAATAATTATGATATAACATGCTCAATGATTAGATAATAATTAATTATTTGCATAATTATTTAAATAACTATCTAAGTAACTATTTATTTAACATATTGATTTATAATGTTTCAAAATAATCTCCATTTAAAATAACATGATTTAAACAATGGATATTTAAAGGACGTTTGGACCAACAATAATTTACTAATTATTAAAATCCATTTTAATATAACTCAAGAATAATCTTTGTTTAAAATGTCTTATTAAATAATACTCTTAATTATTAAAATTTAGAAAAATTACGGAAAATTATTTGGTGTCTTTAAGAAAATATTTAAAGTTTACAAAAACTATTTTTATAACTATTGAAAATTTCCCATAATTAAGGCTTAAAAACCTTAAAAATAGATGAGGGAGCCCGGGACCTCATGGTGGAAGGAGAGTAACATAACCAGTGAACCAGGGCTCTAAGCCGTGGTATGTATCAACTTTTAATTGTTATAAACAAGCTTCTATCGAATCCCCAATTCCATTAAACCCTAGATCAATTGGACCCAAAATTGAACCCCAATCCGTTGTTGTTAATGTCGATTATCATGGGGCTTTTGATCCCCATGTAAATCGAGCATATTGATATATGTAACTTACATGATTGAGTTCGATTTGATGATCTCAAGTTTAAGAACGAGCCGCAATGATGTGATTGTTAATTCAAAGTGCAAACGTTGTTCGTAATCAAATTAACTTTGCAGGAAGCTTCGGATTATGTTGATAAGTGAAAGCCCTCAACCAATTTTGTGTAAAAGTGCTTCGAACATGGTTCTCGAGTAGTTGTAGGTCGCGAACGAAGGTGGTGTTCGATGGTGATGAGATTTTGTGTTGATGATGTGGTTGGGAGTTCTATTAGTTTAGGAACATCGATTTGATGATTTACCCTCGGTTGTTTAGACATTAATCGATCGGTTTTAAGTCGTTTGGGTTCATACTTTGAATGTAGATTTCGGTTTCGAGTACACGCTCTTTATTATCGAATGAATCCAATTAAACTCGATTACAGGGTTCGAAACTGATGTAGGAACGTAAAGGAGTGGTTTAATTGCTTTTTAAACAAACGTTTGGGTGGTTGGATGGCCACCGGAACTTGCCGGAGACAAGGATGGCCGACGGGTTGAAGGGTGGCAGTTTGGAAATTGAAAATATATAAGTTACAATTTCAGTCCCTGTGGTTTTGAAAACTTATCATTTTATGTAAGAAACTTGTTATTTAAGTTTAAAAAATGACATATAAGCCCCTTAACTCTTAAGACCCTCATTTAATTATTTAATAACAAATAATTTTTATCACTTCTATAATTTAAAATTTTAAATGAATTATTTAAGTAACATATTGTAATTTAATTAAATGTTTTAAGGTTAACACTTATAATTAACATTTGAAATTTATAAAATAGTAAATTTTTATGAAGTATAATTATTATAAATTGATGTAACGATAAATTACTTGAAATTTTTAGTAACTCAATTCCTAGTAACGATTATATAAAAAAAATTGTGGTGTTTGATCATCTAAATAATTAACATACTTAAATATTAAATTTTACCATTTTGAGAAGTTTCAACATGATTTTAGGATTTTCAACTAAAAAAATAGCGGATGTTACAGCGATGGTGGCGGAGCTCGACAGGAAGAAATGGGGAGTGGGGGCGGTGGGTATAGTGGGGAAGATGTGGTTTAGGGTTCAAATGAAAGAAGAAATGGTTGTGAAGAGTTCAGAAGAGGTTGTGAAGATTTCAGAAAACCTTGTTCCACATCTTTTTCGTGCAGACGTTAGGAAATCATTTTTTAATGAAACGTCTTCCAGAAAACATACACTCTGCGAAGTAAAAATCTCTTCTCGCGTCTGCGTGCGCGCAGATGAAAAGATGAGGAAGAGACTTTTTAAAAAAAGCAAACACCCCTTAAGCCTGTTAGCTCAATCTATAAACTGAATCAATAAAAGAATTCACATTAATTTATTCATCCTCATCTTCATATACACGTTAAAAACATTAAAAAAATTTCACTTTCAATTAAATAATATTTTTATATAGAAAAGTACGATGCAACTCTCATAATTTTTATTTCTCTCATCACTCATAACCACTTTAAAAAACATTACTTCTTATTTCACTCATCACTCGCAAACACTTTAAAAACTATTAAAAACTATTAAAAACTTATGAGTTGTATAATGTTTTCGTAAATATAAGAAAACATGATACAACTCTCATAATTTTTTCTCTTATAACCGCTCACAATCATTTTTTCTAAACGGCAAATGAATCATATTCTCGTAATTTTTCTCTCAAAATCATTCTCACAACATAAGACATACATTTACATAAAAATAAAAAACTTACTTTACATACTCTAACCTAATCAATTTCTGATCTAACCGGCATGTTTGATATAAGACATACATTTACATAAAAATAAAAAACTTACTTTACATACTCTAACCTAATCAATTTCTGATCTAACCGGCATGTTTGATCAACTTTAACGAAATATTGGTAACTTCTTAGATAGCTTATATTCAATCTTTTGTCTTGTATTATCAGTTTATCATTCTCAAAACTAATAAATTATTGAGTCGCATGTACCTTTTTACACTTGTTATATAATTAGCTTCACACATTACAAATAAATTCTTCTTTCATTGAATGAAGAATCGTTTTTATTTGTATGCAGATGGAAATAGAATATAGTAGTGGCATAGTGGTAATTAAATGAGAAACAAGGGGCAAAGGCATAAGGCGGAGTCACATGACACATGGGCAGTCTTGGAATAGGGACAACAACATATAGAATCCAAGAAGGCACGTGACCAACCGAATGAATATCACACCCATTACCACCACGCGCTTCACTCGCGCGTCTTCTACACCTTCCCACCCTACCACTAGTCCACTACACAAGCACACACTCAAAATTTCATACTAGTATAGTTGGTTTCTTTTGTTATTAGATTTTAATAATTTTAAGTTTTATTTATTTATTGGGATTAGTTATAACTCAGTAAATATTTATATATACTTTGAAATTTGAGTTTATTTTTTTCAAACGATTTACTAACTGAAAGTTAACTTCGTTAGTTTTTTGATGACGTGGACTGCTTTTGTGATCAAAATACTAAACAGAAAGTTGAAATCTATCATCAAGTCTGTCAATTTAGAACTTTCGCACCCAAAAACCTATCAATCTCCACCTCTTGATTTGAACCACCAAACTTGTTGGAAGTAAATTTCAGGTGATGATGGATGTTAGACAATGGAAAACGGACCTAACTGAGACTAGACGATGTTGGAGTAAGTTGCATTTTTTATCAAAAAAACTAATAATGGTTAACTCTCAGTTAGTAAGACCTAACTAATGATAGTTAACTCTCGGCCAATAAATGAAAGTTAGGATTATTAAAATCTAATAACCTTTTTTTAAATGGCAAATGTAAGAATTGAAATCTGTTTGGAATGATACATGTTATTTTTTCTTCATTAGCGTTAATTTTCGGTTCAGTGGCCCGATAATGTAAGTTTATTTATATATACTAAGACCCCCCTCCACCCCCCACTTTAAATAATTTGGAGTAAATTACAAATTTATTATTTACTAATAAAAAAATTACATGGTATGTTCTTTAGTTTTAATAATTACATACCATGCCATTTTATTAAAAGATTTTGCACCTATGTTCTTTAGTTTTATTATTCACCAGTAATTCTTTGAATTGCTTATATAATTGCAAAAACAAAAAAAATAACTGAGTCGCTCGTTAATCACACAACAACATAAGTCGGAAATTTAAAGAGCAATGAAATACAAAAAGTGAATTAGGGATTTTAATCTTACCATCGATGTTTGTTCCAGTTCAATGTGTTTTAATAGTGTGTGAGATGTTGTAGGTGGTGAATATGAACGACATTAGACTATCAAATAGAGGGGGATGACGGATTTAATGGTATTGAACGTAAGGGGAACGCGGGTTCACTGACTTACCCAACAGTCCGATATCTTATAATTTTATTTTTCATATAAAATAATTAATCTTTTATTTTTTTAGTATATTAGATGTGGAAATTAAGAAAATGACAAAAATACACCTCATGTGAGAAATACATAACTGACCTAACTATATATTTAACTGAAAGTTAGTATAAAGGACAATAGGTGTGCATGTATTTAAAAAAAGACATTGGATGTAATTATTAAAAACTAAATGACATACCATATAATTTCATGTATTAATAAAGGACACAAATTTTAATTTACTCAATAATTTGATTTCACCTCCGCTTCTCCTATAGGAGTGCTCAAGATCCGATGGTCGCGGGCTCTTGTGACTTTCTAGTTTAATGGTATTGTTAGTTGCTTCTCATAAAAGGTTGTGTAAGTTTAGATCTTTATAAATATAGTATTAGATGATATGATGAAAAAACATTGTTAAGAAAAATCTATGGATTACGGTATCAGTATCATTTTTTAGTTTACCCCGTCAATACGTGGGCCCAAAAGAAACCGGCACAAATAAGAGTTTAAAGATATTCGGATCACCGGTCAATAATAATATCACTAAGATAATAACCCATCACGTGTTTTATAAAGAAGACCAACCAGTCGTCATGGTATCATACGTCTTGGATGCACTCCAATACCAACAAATAGAAGTGTCAAAGTTCATTGGGTGCTTGTTTGATTGATATTGTAAACATATTTTACATAGAATTAACTAAACATAGTACATCCGGTAGCAAGTAATTATGTGTGGTTAATATTAATATTATTGTTAACAAATAATACTATTAGTTCTTTGGTGAAAGGCATAGATGATTTTTTTTTGTCACAAATCAAAAGAAGTTTACTAGTTTTGGTTTTACTTATGTTAAATTCAGTGATGATTGGAACGAATGCATACACTTCCTGATGATTGGCTTTACTACCATTATGTTCTCTTTCTCTTGATTGCGACGTGTACCACTTCATATGTACACAAAGACCATAAATAAATAAATAAAACTATAAGATAACCATCAAATAGTCAAAAAGTCATGTAACCAATCTCTTGTGCCTTTAGACTCATGTTATAAAACATATACGTCTATAGTCATGTGTTGCACATGTCCACAATCGTGTCCTTTTGCTCCCATGGCATGTTCCAATTCCGTTAATGTTTACTTAAGTTTTTTATAACGGTAATTATACGACCATGTTTCGAAAGATATGCGTTATCTTAACCGGGCCAACTATCAATTTCCTAACCGGAACACACCTCCACCTCCTCAGAAGGAACACATTACTGGAAAAACCATCTGGCTCAACTCTGAGCATTTTATTTAAAGTGAGACTTTACCCATGACCTCTAAATATTTACATATCATGAGTAATTTACCTTAACCAGTTGAGTTAAAAATCATTGGTTAATGTTTACTTAAAGTGCAACACAAATTAGAGTCAAGCATCAACTTTTCACTTTTGTATCATTATCACCGGTTTCTTTCATAGACCATATACGAGAAACGGACTCGCATATTACCCTTTTTATACGTAAGCTAACTAGCTTAGACAAAAATGACATACAAATACAAATACTTAATGGTGTTATTTAAGAGTTTAAGGTTTGAACAATAACTATCATTATCTTAAACAATAGGTAGAAACATATAATAATGGATTAGACAAGAAAATATAAAAGAAAATTAAATTAAAGTTATTATATTTCAAAGAACCAACAATAAGATATCTCCCTATTGTTTCAAAGAAGCAAAGGGAAGCTAAGATGTTAATTGTAGCTCAAAAATTCTGACAAGTGCAAGAAGCAATGCCTCCGACATCTCACCTCATACACCGAACGTCGCTCTAGGCCGCTACATGCAAACGCTCCACCTCATCATGGTGTAAGCGTTGTTTTTCCCTCTAATGCCTGCTTTTTAAAACCAAGGATGATGGTGATCCAAATTTTGTATGATCAATTGTTGTTCATAATGTGAATCAACTACATGGTGACATTAGTGTCATTGGTGTAGCATCTGACCTCTCATACCAAATAATATCATCTACTTTGTCACAAAAAGCTCATGAATTTATTTGTATTGTTAGAGTGAAAACCTCTCATAAAAACATTGATTGTTCTCACCTAAACACGCTTAACTATAACATTCTCTTCTCAACCACACTCAATGCGTACAGAACATGTTCGAAATATTTGAGATGACACGTTACTTATTGCTCGGTATCTCTCCTGTGGACCGCCTAAGATGCCACAAAAAACTCACATCTTTTTTAGTTACGAGAGAGAAGAACTCAATACGTCACCCATCCTAGGATTGTTTATACCCAAACACATTTAATCGTTAAATTCCCCTTTATTCCACAGCCAGCGTAGGCAAGACATTACTCATGGCCTGGTATCCCTCTTATGCACAGGACAAAAGATAACTAAACAATATGAAACTTGCCTAAGTATTCCTTCAAGTCACTTTAATTAATCAGGAATTACTTGGATAGCAAAAGGAATTCTGAATTAACAGAGTTACATGTTGGGGTGAGGGTCCACGCTCGTTCGATATAACTTTCATTTTCGATGTCAACAAACAGGGTAGCCCCCACTTGGCGGGATCCAAGGATGGCCACCACCTAAAGATCTACATGTGGGTCATACACTTATATTCAAAACTTAAAATTCTAGCTATGTACAAGTACAAACCCCAGGGTCTTACAACAAAAGGCTTGTATTATTGCTAAATTATAGAGGGGAAAAAAACAAAAGAAAGTCATGCCATTTTGCATGTGGTTACTGAAATAACATATTCATCGTAAAAGCATGTCAATCAAATTCAAGAACAACTTTACCGGAATTATTCGTTTATCTTTAGCATCGTGTGCCTCACGAACTTGTGTTATTGGGAATGTCTTTTGAACAGGTACTTTCAGCCTTCCAGCCTCGGTCAGCCTGCGAATCTCATGTAAACCTTCTGCATCCGTCCTCATATAAGTCCACCAATATTCTGCAAAATAATAATAAAGAAAAAAAAGCCTCAAATCAGTAAATTAAGGATTAGAAACTCGGGGGGTGTTTGGCAATGTGTTTTCAAAGTGATAATCGATAATGTGATGTGAAATACTCATAAGTAGATAAATAAGATAAGGTTACCTATTCCATGAGATAATCTATATTGCATCTGTTTCTTCAGTAAAATGGCTGTGGCAGTTGGAAGGCCAATAGCTAGACCATACCTATCAGTTAACGATGCAGACTCACCCTAAATCGAGAAATTAACACACGTTAAGAGTACACAATGATCCTAAAATCCAATTATCAGAAAATCATTATGGTACCTGCAGTGTCATATAATGTCCGCCTCTTTTCAATAAATTAATTCCCATTCGTTCTGTCTGTTGTATACCAATTGTGTCTAAGACAGCATTGTATTGCCCTTTCAAGGTTACTTCAAGATCCTGCCGTAAACCAGTAAACATGAGCACACAGCCTAAAGGCACCTTCACTTTCAGCCAAACAAAAAGCAACAGTAGGGAGTGTTTGGATGTTTTTTTTTCTGAAGCTGATTGTAAGATATTAAATAATCAAAATCAGATAATCAGTTGTAACAGAAAGCGCTTCCAGATTTGGTGTCAGGGTGTGCTGATGCTACTTGAAGTTGTAATCAGTCAGATAATTGATTGTTCAAGTGTTCTGGCAAACTAAGATTATTTAAATATCTATCAGATAAAATGAAAAACAAAAAGAAATTCAGACATTATCCCTTGAATCAATTTGCAAAGAAGTTACTATATCTTTTTAAATTTCTACTTTTATCATATACTACTTATGATCCTTGATATCATTTGGTTATATTTTTGCCCCACGATATTGATTTATTTTGGGCCTTTGGATGAATACAAAGTACAGTCTTGCCCCACAACATTGATTTAATCTTGCTGCAACGAGGGGACAATAAGACCCTTATTCTTATAAATTATTGAAGGACTCAAGTTTATGATAAGTTATCTTTCTATATCAGCTATAAAACATTTTATCAAAAAGTATGAATCAACAAATATTATCTTCCAAAATTATTTTTATCAATAGTATTATTAACTTGAAACCATAAGTAGAAAATACAGGTAAATTGCCATAACCAATGTCACTTAACCAAAAACTAAAGACTGCTTAGATAATCATTAGATGATCAGTTTTATAACACACATCCAAACAGCCAACTTAAAATGTAATTTAACAATAAAAAAACTGCTTAAAACTAGATCACCTCAGAAGTATAATCGAGTGCCTGTTCAGCACCAGCTGCCAAAAGGCGGTCTATGCTTTCACTTTCACATGTAGCTGAAACTGCACAGCCAGCTGCCACCGCGAGCTGAACTGCAGAGTAACCAACAGCTCCTCCTCCACCAACCACTAGTACCCTCTGTCTGTGGACATTATAATCATAAATGCATAGCCCAAAAAGGTAAAAAATTTAGAAGAGAGCAATATGTGCTTTTTTTTCCTTTCTACTCTCACTGTTTCACCCTTGTTATGTTCTGAACTACATCAGCATCATCAGTTTTATAAGGAACAAGAGCTTACCGGTGAAAAAGGCTATAACTCTAGGCAAACTTCTAGATGTAGATTTACACAGGAAATAGGAATTGTGTATCTATTAGCTCAAAAACATACCCTTTAGTTATCCTGGCTGTTGATTTGAGGGCACGCCATGCTGTCAGTGCAGCAAAAGGAATTGCACACGCTTCCTGCAATATTACAAAAGTAACATACATTTATACACCATATTCATTACCCTGAAATATGTACTACAAATCAAACAGGTTGTTAATGAGATCTACTAATGAATGAAGCCAAAATTATCAATACTTATGTTTTAAAAGAAGCATGAAAGTACATTTAACATAGTACAATTTGTAACATAAACTCATTCTCTCAACCTAGGTAAGCAATTTATGAGCTCTCTTTCTATACACAAGTATGTAAGCATGTATATATACATCCAAATGTACTTTTATGCACATCATGATGTCCAAAACCCACTGTACATACCACATGTGAGATTGTTGTTGGTTTTTGGGCAAGCTGATCTTCTGAGAGAATGGCATAATCAGCATAAGTACCTCTCACAGCCGTTGGATGCAGTGCACCAAAAACTCCCTGCCCAACAGTAAGATTCTGAACAGAGCTTCCAACTGCTTCGACTTCACCACTAACATCACGCCCCAAAATTAAAGGAAGAAGTGACTCAAATAGAGAACGACCATAGCCTGCTCGCATCTGGAAAAAAAATGAAACACGTATAGCTTAAAAATGACACTGCTGATGTCATATGAGAAACCTCTAAATATGTAATAAATTATTGCATAATGTCTTTGCGAGCAGAAGAATCTCAGCCATCTCCATAGTAAATGATTTTAAAGAGATATGTCTCACACCCAGTGAAAGACGTCGATGCGGAGCTAATGCCAAAGTGGGAGTACATATAAAATCTAAGCTAGATTCCTATATATCTTCAAAACAAAGCACTTTCACAATTGGTTTTTGACCTACAGCACGGTAAATGTGAAAACTACGAGAGTGATCTATGATGCAGCAATAAATTAATACCATTAACCAAAATGTAGGTAGGTTTATAATACTTCATATCAAAAAATTGTTTTGTGAATACGGTTAACCCAAAAAGATATAACAAGCTCAACCAGATATATCAGTATAAGAGGGTTATCGAAAATAACAAATGCAAACACTTGACAGAACCTGAAGTCAACCACATATAACCTAAATAGAAGGGAATATGAAATCAAAATTACACCAAGAACTAAATTCTCTCACATAGTACCCGCGCAACACATTCCCTGATGTTATATAAACTGTCTGAAGATATAAATTTGCTTAAAGGCTGTGAACCCTGGGATGAAGGGATTAATCCAGATATTTAACATGTAGTAATTAAGCAGTTCTAAGTTGAGCAGCCTTCCTAACCTAGTAAAAATTTCTCTCTGACAGAAGCCATTATTTTATACAATCATCAGATTAAACTAAACAGAAGGGAAAATAAAAACAAAATTATACCAAGAACTAAATACTCTCATTATAGTACCAGAACAAAACGTTCCAAAACCTTCTCCAATTATACGTGATAAGTTAATTCCAGAATTTCAGCTAAATAAGATCAATTTGGTCAAAAGTCTTTGCAAGGAAAATGCAAGGCTTGAATTTTGGGATTTTTGGTTGTTTCCTTTTTATTTTGATCATTTCCTTTTATGCAGTTTTTCTTTCTTTATAAATAGGCTGTAGAATAAACAAGAAGATGTACCCAATCTCTTCTTCTCTGTTTTCTTTATTAATAAAATTTGTGCTGAATACTTCATTATTTTCTAGTTTCTATGCTTTTCTGTTTTGTTCTTTGAGCCAATTTGTCTAACATTGGTATCAGAGCACAAACCAGAAGATCCTAGCACTGTGGAGGAGGAAGTGAGCTCGCTTATTAAAGCAGAAAAGAACCAGAAGCCACCAAGAGGCTGTTATGGCAGATCTAGTCAACCAAACAGCAGTTACAGTGAGAGAAACAGGGTCATCATCATCATCTTACCTCTGCCCAATCTTAACCCAGACAAACTACACGTCTTGGGCTATAAAGATGGAGTCATTCATGGATGCCCAAGGTATTTGGGATGCCATTGAACCACCTAAAGGCATCACTGTGGATGTCAAAATCAGGAAGAAGGCACGGGCTTTCATCTTTCAAGCGGTGCCGGAAGATATTCTGCTACAAGTTGCAGAACATAAGGAGGCTAAGAGTGTGTGGGATGCCTTGAAACTCGTCATCTTGGGGCTGATAGAGTCCAGCAAGCACGGATTCAAACATTGAACCGTGAATTCGAACTATTGACCATGAAAGAAAGCGATAGTATCGATGAATTTGCAGGAAAGATTGGTGCCATTGTGTCCAAGTTTCGAACACTTGGAGCAAACATAGAGGAGAAGACGAGAGTGAAGAAGGTGCTTAATTCTACACCAAATAGATTTCTGCCTATTGTCGCCACAATAGAGCAATATTCAGATCTGAACAAGATGCCTTTTGAAGAGCTGGTCGGGCGTCTCAAGGCATACGAAGAAAGGCTCAAACGGCTGAACCAGTCAAAGACTCAGCAGGTCAACTGCTGTTGACAAATTCAGAATGGCAGATTCGACAGAAACAAGAGTCAAAACAGAAAGGTTTAAGCTCGAGTAATTCGCGAGGGCGTGGGCGAGGTCGGGGCAGATACAGTCACGACCGAGGGTGGAGACAACCCTCAAACAATGATTGCAGGGGTGATCAATCTGATGAAGGAAGTAGAGAACCTGATCAGGAATATCATATGAAAAGACAAGACAGAAAGAATTTACGGTGTTACAATTGTGACAAAATTGGTCATTTTTCAGCCGAGTGTCGGGCCCCTAGCAAAGCCGAGAATGAAGCTAATTTTGTCATAGAAGACGACGAACCTACTTTACTAATGGCGAAGACAAAATTTGGGATGTTAAATGAAAAGAAGACGTTTCCAAGTTTGCATGGCAAAGATGAGAATGAAGACAACACATGGTATTTGGATAATGGAGCTTCAAATCATATGACCGGGCGGAGGGGATTTTTCAAGGAACTTGATGAAAAAGCCATCGGAGATGTACGATTTGGAGATGGATCTATCGTTAAGACCAAGGGAATAGGGTCGATTCTATTGCAATGCAAGAATGGTGAACAAAAGGTAATTTCAAATGTTTACTTTATTCCCGGATTGTGCAAAAACATCTTAAGTTTAGGTCAATTTGATGAAGAAGGCTGCAAAGTATGGATGGAAGATGGACTACTACAATTATATGAACAAAGCGGAAGGCTACTAATGAAGATTCAACGATGTCATAACAGGTTATACAAGATCAAATTACAATTAGTTCAATTTGCAGAGTTTGAAAAAGGTGTTGAATTCCCTGTTAATGACAAACCCATTTTGGAAATTGAAGATGGCCTGTAGAGCCCAGTGAACAAGCTCAAGTTGCATCAGATTCAAACTGCAGTCTTGAGCCTAGTATTTATTTCAGCCCATCAATTACATATATTAGGTCTAGTTCAGCAGACCCAAATACATTAAAAAATGGAGAAAAAGTTGTAGCAAAGAATATAGGCATAAAAGAGATCGTTGTTGGAAAAGAATGTGATAAGAATCTGCTAGATGAACTTAGACTGCAGTGGAAGGATAGTTTACCTTCAGATATGATAAAGAGTCAAAATAAACAAACATTACAACAAACTCTTGGTGAAGGAAGTGTTCAAGAAGAAAGAGTAATAACCAAGGTTGCATTAAAAAAGAATGAGGATGGATTAAATGCAGCCTATGGAGAAGCTGTTAAGCAAGTGTGTTTCAAACAACTGAAGCGAAAGAACAAAGGCAAGAAATGGATGCAAAAGGCAAAAGGACTGGAATTAAGGGGGTGAATGATAAGTTAATTCTAGAATTTCAGCTAAATAAGATCAATTTGGTCAAAAGTCTTTGCAAGGAAAATGCAAGGCTTGAATTTTGGGATTTTTGGTTGTTTCCTTTTTATTTTGATCATTTCCTTTTATGCAGTTTTTCTTTCTTATAAATAGGCTGTAGAATAAACAAGAAGATGTACCCAATCTCTTCTTCTCTGTTTTCTTTATTAATAAAATTTGTGCTGAATACTTCATTATTTTCTAGTTTCTATGCTTTTCTGTTTTGTTCTTTGAGCCAATTTGTCTAACAATTGGTATCAGAGCACAAACCAGAAGATCCTAGCACTGTGGAGGAGGAAGTGAGCTCGCTTATTAAAGCAGAAAAGAACCAGAAGCCACCAAGAGGCTGTTATGGCAGATCTAGTCAACCAAACAGCAGTTACAGTGAGAGAAACAGGGTCATCATCATCATCTTACCTCTGCCCAATCTTAACCCAGACAAACTACACGTCTTGGGCTATAAAGATGGAGTCATTCATGGATGCCCAAGGTATTTGGGATGCCATTGAACCACCTAAAGGCATCACTGTGGATGTCAAAATCAGGAAGAAGGCACGGGCTTTCATCTTTCAAGCGGTGCCGGAAGATATTCTGCTACAAGTTGCAGAACATAAGGAGGCTAAGAGTGTGTGGGATGCCTTGAAACTCGTCATCTTGGGGCTGATAGAGTCCAGCAAGCACGGATTCAAACATTGAACCGTGAATTCGAACTATTGACCATGAAAGAAAGCGATAGTATCGATGAATTTGCAGGAAAGATTGGTGCCATTGTGTCCAAGTTTCGAACACTTGGAGCAAACATAGAGGAGAAGACGAGAGTGAAGAAGGTGCTTAATTCTACACCAAATAGATTTCTGCCTATTGTCGCCACAATAGAGCAATATTCAGATCTGAACAAGATGCCTTTTGAAGAGCTGGTCGGGCGTCTAAAGGCATACGAAGAAAGGCTCAAACCGGCTGAACCAGTCAAAGACTCAGCAGGTCAACTGCTGTTGACAAATTCAGAATGGCAGATTCGACAGAAACAAGAGTCAAAACAGAAAGGTTTAAGCTCGAGTAATTCGCGAGGGCGTGGGCGAGGTCGGGGCAGATACAGTCACGACCGAGGGTGGAGACAACCCTCAAACAATGATTGCAGGGGTGATCAATCTGATGAAGGAAGTAGAGAACCTGATCAGGAATATCATATGAAAAGACAAGACAGAAAGAATTTACGGTGTTACAATTGTGACAAAATTGGTCATTTTTCAGCCGAGTGTCGGGCCCCTAGCAAAGCCGAGAATGAAGCTAATTTTGTCATAGAAGACGACGAACCTACTTTACTAATGGCGAAGACAAAATTTGGGATGTTAAATGAAAAGAAGACGTTTCCAAGTTTGCATGGCAAAGATGAGAATGAAGACAACACATGGTATTTGGATAATGGAGCTTCAAATCATATGACCGGGCGGAGGGGATTTTTCAAGGAACTTGATGAAAAAGCCATCGGAGATGTACGATTTGGAGATGGATCTATCGTTAAGATCAAGGGAATAGGGTCGATTCTATTGCAATGCAAGAATGGTGAACAAAAGGTAATTTCAAATGTTTACTTTATTCCCGGATTGTGCAAAAACATCTTAAGTTTAGGTCAATTTGATGAAGAAGGCTGCAAAGTATGGATGGAAGATGGACTACTACAATTATATGAACAAAGCGGAAGGCTACTAATGAAGATTCAACGATGTCATAACAGGTTATACAAGATCAAATTACAATTAGTTCAATTTGCAGAGTTTGAAAAAGGTGTTGAATTCCCTGTTAATGACAAACCCATTTTGGAAATTGAAGATGGCCTGTAGAGCCCAGTGAACAAGCTCAAGTTGCATCAGATTCAAACTGCAGTCTTGAGCCTAGTATTTATTTCAGCCCATCAATTACATATATTAGGTCTAGTTCAGCAGACCCAAATACATTAAAAAATGGAGAAAAAGTTGTAGCAAAGAATATAGGCATAAAAGAGATCGTTGTTGGAAAAGAATGTGATAAGAATCTGCTAGATGAACTTAGACTGCAGTGGAAGGATAGTTTACCTTCAGATATGATAGAGAGTCAAAATAAACAAACATTACAACAAACTCTTGGTGAAGGAAGTGTTCAAGAAGAAAGAGTAATAACCAAGGTTGCATTAAAAAAGAATGAGGATGGATTAAATGCAGCCTATGGAGAAGCTGTTAAGCAAGTGTGTTTCAAACAACTGAAGCGAAAGAACAAAGGCAAGAAATGGATGCAAAAGGCAAAAGGACTGGAATTAAGGGGGTGAATGATAAGTTAATTCTAGAATTTCAGCTAAATAAGATCAATTTGGTCAAAAGTCTTTGCAAGGAAAATGCAAGGCTTGAATTTTGGGATTTTTGGTTGTTTCCTTTTTATTTTGATCATTTCCTTTTATGCAGTTTTTCTTTCTTTATAAATAGGCTGTAGAATAAACAAATAGATGTACCCAATCTCTTCTTCTCTGTTTTCTTTATTAATAAAATTTGTGCTGAATACTTCATTATTTTCTAGTTTCTATGCTTTTCTGTTTTGTTCTTTGAGCCAATTTGTCTAACAATACGTTCGTTCAAATTCTGCAAAGAGGATTTGAATCCAGGGATGAAGGATCAAGGGACTAATCCAGAGTTCCGTACATATAAAATGCAGTAATTAAGCAGTTGTAATTTTAACAGCATTTCTAACCTAATCAAAATTCTCTTAACAAAAGCCACTATTATATTCAATAACCCACAGCAGGATACCTAAACTTCACATAATAAACACGTAAACAGTCCTAAAAACTTGTTCAAAACTTCCACATCAATGAATCAATCAAAACTCATATCAATCCTTAACATGCACACAACCTCAATGAATTACGCGACAAACAATCACATTCATAAGCCAATTCACCTTCCTAAATCCAATTCCAACAAACCGACAACAAAACCAAACCAAAAACCACCAGAACACACCACAACTCACCCTAGTATCGAGAGGATTCACCGAAACCGCACGAGCTCGAACGAGCACCTCATTCGGCTTGAGATCAGGAACACGGACATCATCTCGCACCTCCAACACATCAGCACCGCCGAACCGCGGCAGAAGCACCGCCCTACAGCTCGTGACGATGCGCCTGACACCGAAACCTAAATTGCTTGCAGAATGACGAAATCGTTCGATGTGATCGTTCGTTGAAGAATTGAAATGTTTGAATCGGATTAACAAACGCATGGTGTGATTGTTGTGATGAATGATCGGAGATTTGAGGAGATTATCGGAGGAATTTAGTGTGTGAGGGTGGTGGTGAGTGACGGTGGACGTGTGTTAGTTTGTGTCCGCAGAGGATGTGAAGGTCCATTGCAACTGCATCTATTCGTGTATCGCTTATATCTATTTTTCAAATTGTTTCCAAAAATGTTTAAAAAAATTAGCAATTCTTTAATCTGAAACAATTAGCTAGAATCGATTTGGAAATCATAGTCTAACTAACTTTTTTTACCTGTTGTGCGTTGCTGCGGCATGATTAGCTTCATGATAAGTATATCATTTCTGAAAATGCATGGTAACTCTTTACTCTGAAACAATTAGGTAGAATCGACTCAGTTTTTGAATTACATTTACGTCAATACGTTGAGTGACTCGAATTTATACGTCGAATGAAAATGCATTATATTTTACCAGACTTTTTTCCAAACAAAATATATGTTGAACATTTATATTTGACTCGTGTCCGAATTAAGTTTATGTCAAAACGTGGAGTGAACGAAAATGTTTAATACTTGATCCGTCGCGTTTGCAAACAAAACTTACGTCAAAACTTTGACTCAACTAATATCCGAACAAAATTTACGTCAAAGCGTAGATGTTTGTCGGAAAATAGTTAAGTCAAGTCATTTTTTATTAGACCTTAACCTAGATTTACTTAAATTTATATTGTATAGGGGTAAACCTAGAATTTTAGAAACTTAAGAGAGAGGGGATCAAAACGATATTTTTTAAAGTTTTATATAAGTTTAGTGATAAAAAGTGTTAATAAAAAAAACTTGAGGGGTTGTTTGGTCGATGGCATTTGCCACCGACCTTTGAAATTGTGTATTAGCATAATAGTTTGTAATGGTGATGTCGTTACTCATACCCAAACCAATTAATGGATTCATAAAAAACATATAGTCTAATTGTATCTGGTGTATATATAGTGATGTTTCCGGCTATTAAGTTGCGAGTTCGGATATTCAATGGACAATGATGTAGCTTTAAATATAGGATAAGATCTACGCAACATAAACAACTAGTTCCTCTGCATCACCATCATTTATTTTATTTTATATATTTTCAAGACCGATTTAAGTTTGTTTTGGTTTTTGACTAAAAACGGATATCTTTTTAAATGTAAGAAAACCAGATAAAAGGGACGGTGGTTATTCTAATAATTCTTATAAAAGAATATTAAAAATTAAAATGTTGCATAAAGCCCCAAATAGTTTCTATGATTGGTAAAAGAAAACATCACATGACAACTTTGATTTTCCGGATTATGGCAAATTAATTGCATCAACTAACAACAAAATAATGTAGCGTTCGTTTCAAAGAATGAAATAAAATTTAAATTGGAAATGGAATTTGAATTTGAATTTGAATTGGAATTAAAAAAACCCTAATCAAATCCTATAATGTGTTCGATTGTTATAATTATAAATGGAATTGGAATTTAAAATTTTAAAATGATAAAATTACCCTTTAAATCAAGTCTTTAAAGTTTTAATATTGACTCAAAATACAAAAATAAATTGTGACAACCCTGACCCAACCCCACCCACCATACTCAACCTTTCACCCCACCCCCACCCCCACCCCTACCTCTCAATTTTTTTCGAACAAATACATGTCATCACTAATCCTACCCCGCCCCCACCCCTCAAAAAAGCTTTAAACATAACTACAATTTTAAACATACAACTTAAATATGTAGTTCAAGATGCGACCATAAGTAATTCAATATACGACCATAATTAATTCAATATACGACCATAAGTAGTTCAATATACGACCATAAGTAGTTCAACATACGACTAAAAGTGATAAACATAACCACAAATTCTTAAACCAACTTTTTCTTAGCCAAACTTAACTCCACAACAAAAACCTGATCCAAGCCTCCCTTTCGTCTTCACCTAAGCTCCAAAAGGTTATCACCCTAATCTGGTCATCTTTAATCTTTTCAATTGCTTGAAACTTTTCCAATTGAGATAAAGATGTCATTTTTGATAGCTCTTCGGGCATCATTAAAGTTTTCTTTTTTATGTCAAGTTCAAACTTGATATCTTCACTTAGTTCAGCTGAAGTTTCCTTAAGGTGGTCGGCAAATAAAACAACTGCATCACTAAAACTCCGAACCAAAGGATCTACTTGCCTCACACGTTTTCTCCTCTTTCCACGTAAACCTAAAGTTTCTTCAAGTTGAAAACTTGAATCTGTACCAACGTTATGGCTAATTTCATCAAATTCCTCATTTACTTGATGCTCTTCTTCTGCCACGTTCACCTCTTCTTCCATCTCAACCACAGTTTTGGCTTTGTTACCCTGAGCTCGGTCTTTACCAAATATAACGCACATATCTTCATAGTGAGGAAGCTTTTTTGCTTTCCATTTACCTACATGTCGATTCTTTTGTTTCACATGATAATAAAGATATCAAAATTTATATTATTATTAATTAATTACTATGATGATACTAATAAATATAAATGTCTTTCAATTATCATTTCAAACATGTTTTTCATCAATAGTTTCTAACATGGTATCGACCTAGAAGCAGTGTTAGAAGAAATGAATTGCATAAAATTTTTGATGCTCTAACAGAATTATACATAATCATAATACAATTTAGATGCTTGTACGTACCTCAAGGTATGATTCCCATACTCTAGTATCAGCAGTGACACTATTCGTTTCTTTATCGTACCCAAATCCGCTAGCTTTTAGCATATCAGAAACAACCGACCAGTCTTTTTTCATTGTTTTGATTCTTGACTCAATATGGGGTTTACCCAAAATACTCGAGTCCGGAAGTGATTCTTTTAAGGATGCTTCCAAATGTTGTAAATATCATGTTCTAAAGCCGTTATCAGATTTAAATTTTCCGGTGTTAGTCATGTTTACTAAAGCTTCAACAAGCTTATCATCTTCATTATCAGACCACACTCGATAGTTTCTATTGTTGGTCGACATTCCTGTAAATAGCATATTTAATAATATATCCATCCATAAAAAATAACTATGTAAAGATTAATATGTCTGTAAATCACAAAACAATTATTTCATAATACATTTCTAATTTCTAAACTAATTATACCATAAAAGGTTATGATGACTATATAATACATTGAACCATTTCCACCTTTGGTCGGTATAATCCTCGGGAATAGGCTCGGGTTTCTTGAGCAAACGCATATGCAATTTAATCACTGCATTGCAAACTCGAGAAACACACCTACTAATAGTGTCTCCTGAACGATGAAAACGACATCTCATGACCCGATTCTTGACATTATGAGCGATAATATGAAGGAAGATGGCTACTTGTTCATCAATGCCCATATTCCTATTTGGTTTTAATCCTCCAAAATTCTTTAGCGTCTCACACAAATTTATGAAACACGATCGATCCATCCTAATTTGGGATATAGCCATACTGTCACTCTCGTAAACATGTCTATACAATATTGAATATCGATCTATTTTTGATGAGCGATATCGAATACGTGATTTATCCATTATGTATTTAATCATCAACATATAAACCGAAAGGACAAGTAGAGAAAGTGTTGCAACGAGTTGGTTCCACCATGGCAAAATCATTGCCCTTCTCTTTTGTTTACGATTGCGAGTCGTTAAACTAAGGCGGGTCATTTTCTAATAATCCACCTGAAACTAATATATATTGTCTCAAATTACATGTGATTGGTCTCATATAAACAAATATTGAATCTAATGGAGATATTATACTTAAGAAGTTATTTTTAAAATATCTTTTATATATAACATTAATATAGTGACAACAAATATAGAAACTATTATTATATGTCACACAATAATGTATTTGTAATCATAAGATACTAGTTATATATAAAATATATTTAGAAATGGACAGAAAGTATTTATGGGTGAGCTTCCTACTTGGCACATTGGCAGAAATATAAAGTCCCCCCCCCCCCTAAAACAGTTTATTTCCGCCTACGGCATTTATAAAGGTTGGTTCAAACTCCGTCACTTAGGCACACATGTAATTACACATGCCAATATGCCATAACATTGGGACATTGAGTAACGGGTTAAAATGACCAATTTGTTGATTTTTGTTTATTAGTAAACAAGAAAGAAAAGTCAATACGGATCTAACGGGTGATCATTGACTGACTACAAAGGGTCCTCTAATTTCCCATTTCAATATTTCATGCATCTCTGTCCCTCACTATTCACATTCTTCATCTTTCACAAATTCCCCCAAAACCAATTCATTGAATAACACCAAACATGCTTCATCTATCTCTACTCTTTTTAGCTCTAACTCTTTCTTCTTACCCAAACGTATGTTACACTTACACAAGTGCAAAACTAGAACTCAAACTTCTTATGGACATCAAGGCTTCTCTAGACCCACAAAACAAGCATCTAAACTCGTGGACCGAATCCGGTGACCCCTGCAGCGGGTCGTTTATCGATGTGGCTTGCAATGAGCATCTTATTAAGATAAAATTAGTTATCCCTCTTGCACAAAACATGGGTCAGCATTGTTTTAAACCTATACTAACCTTAACACCCAACAATCAACTTAAATCAAGCATTTATATGTACCTTGTAGCACCCAATTGGAAAACAATATGTACATTACTACCAGTTCCTTCAATCTACTGCTTTGGAAAGCCAAAAAACACAAAATAAACATATACAAAGAGATATAGCAACCAAACAATAACAGAATAAAAAATAACCAACTAACTACTATAGCTGCTCTAATAATAAGGGTTAGCTTTAACTGCAAAAGAATTATACCAAGGTGAACTCTTTCCAAGTTGGATGCTTATTAACACACTAATTCTTGCAAATTTCAAGTGCAGATAGCTTACAGACATGAAAAAAGCATTTCAAGAATTATCAAAAACACGGATATGATATTGAACATGTTATATTCAATTTCATGCTCTTGATTTTTGCCAGAAACAAGATTCATAACAAGGCCTGCAAGACTTTAATACATTTAACTATCATGTTTTACTGAATTAATTAACCATTGCATCATCAATCATTAATATGCCCTTATATAAGAAAGTATAGTTTACATCTCTAGGGCTACAAACAAGAACAGAATATTTCGCCTTCTCATTGTTTTTAGCAGTTGAAATTTTTGTCATTTAGACTTTAATTCAGTATAATATATCATGTGTTAGTGTTACAAAGTAAAATTAACCAACACTCATTGTTGAAATTCTCATTAATCAGAATATAACACCTCCAACAATCACAATTAACCACCAATCTTTTACTTTTGACATGAAATTTAGCATTTCACATCTCCAAAACGATGAACACAATACATATTCATACATCAACAAGACAATAACATCACTAGAATATACAAACACGAGTAGTTTCTCCAATATATGAACTTACAATACGAAAAAATCACGATTGAAGAAGTGGTTACCTTCAAGAGAAGTCGACGTGATCAGTGCCTTCAAGAGAACTTCGACGTGATCAACGCAATGAAGATGAACTTCGGCGGAGTCCGGTGGTAACCTCAGAACTTCGACGTGATCGGTGCCTTCTAGCCTCTAGGGTTCTTCGACGTTAACCCCAAATCTGCGTAAATGAGGCTTTCTAGCCTCTAGGGTTTTTTATTTCACAAGGTTATTTTGGTAATTTGCAATG
Source organism: Flaveria trinervia (assembly GCA_025506515.1). Lineage (NCBI taxonomy): Eukaryota > Viridiplantae > Streptophyta > Magnoliopsida > Asterales > Asteraceae > Flaveria > Flaveria trinervia. The sequence continues at coordinate 79,270,295 of CM046449.1, read as the reverse complement.
AATTCCTGATGTTTTTAAAACAATCCCCCCAAGTTTGAAAGGATTTCAAATCCCTTAATTTGATGGAATTCAAAGGATTTAAATTCAATTCCAATCCTTTATTTGGCGAAACGAACAACATAAGGAATGAAATCTGCATTCCAATTCCATCAGAATTCCATTCCATTCCATGAAACGAACGCTACCTAAAAGTTTCTTACAACAAGCGATGATAAGTAATTCATTAATTCATCAAGTAATCATTACATACAATGACAAGGAAAAATAAAAGTTCGTAACATTATAGTTTGATAAACCTAAGAAAAACTAGAAAGGATTTCAACCCATAATCTTTAACTAATTATGACCCGACCCTAATAACCACTGAAGCTGATCCATCAAAAACAGCTAAAGACTAACAAGAGCCTCAAGTAGTACTTATAATTCTACTATTTCCTATACTATCCTTCTTCCATAGCTACAGCGTCATTGTCTGGTGTGAGGTCCAAGTTTTCTACCTTAGGATCGCTCGCATTCTCTACAGCTTTCGCATGTTCGTCCTCGATGATCTCCATCATATCTGAAACTTTTGGCTGCTCTATGTTAGCCTCAATCACAATAGGATCATTGATGGGCACCACAGGTTCCTCGGTTTTAGCCTCCTGAACCACATTAGAATCAACAAGAGCCACGTGGTGCTCGGTTTTAACCTCTTGAGCCACATTAGGGTCAACATGGACCACAGATACCTCAGTATTAACCTCCTCAGCCACATTAGGATCAACAGGCACTACAGATTCCTGGATTTTAGCCTCCTGAGCCACAGTAGGGTCAACAGGCACCACAGGTTCCTCAGTTTTAGCTTCCTGACCCACAGTAGGGTCAACAAGCACCACAGGTTCATCGGTTTTAGCCTCGGCCACATTAGGGTCAACAGGCACCACAGATGCCTCTGTTTCAGTTTCCTGAACCACACTAGGGTCAACAAGCATCAAAAGTTCCTCGATTTTAGCCTCCTGAGCCACATTGGGTTCAACAGGCACCACATGTTCCTCAATTGTAGCCTCCTGAGCCACATTAGAGCCAACAGACATCACAGGTTCCTCGGATTTAACCTCCTGAGCCACATTAGAGCCAACAGACACCACAGGTTCCTCGGATTCAACCTCCTGAGCCACATTAGAGCCAGCAGACACCACAGGTTCCTCAATTTTAGCCTCCTGAGCCACAATAGAGGCAACAGGCACCACAGGTTCATCAGTTTTAGCCTCATGAGCCACAATAGGGTCAACATGCACCACATGTTCCTCTGTTTTAGCCTCCTGAGCCACATTAGGGTCAACATGCACCATAGTTTCCACTGTGTTAGTCTCTATTGCCTCCTGAACCACATTAGGGCCAGTACTAGAAACAGGCACCATAGGGTCCTCAGTTTTGGTCTCTATTGCCTCAACTGCATTAGGTTCATTAATAGAAACAGTCAACATGGGTTCCTCAGTTTTAGTCTCTAATGCACTTGTATGAGGTTGATCAGGTGCATCAGATTGTATGTCATGTAATTCTGCTGGTACTTCGACTGAGGCGCCAGAGACCACAGGTTCTTTCTTAGGCTCAGCTAACTCAGGTTCCCCTTCATGTGATGCTCCATCTGATGGAGGAATGGCAAGTCCCACTGCCCCAGGTACTTCAACTGAAGGAACAGGTTCGGCTTTATTATGCTCTTCTGATTGCAGCCCTTGTTTTGCTTCACTTGAAGGTACATCAGCTTCTACCTTATGTGGCTCTACTGATACTTCATTTATAGGATCAGGCATCAAGGGTTGTACTTTCTGCAACTCAACTGGTATTTCACCTGAACCTTGGACAGATGGAACAGGTGCCACTGGTTGTACCTTTTCTGGCTCCAGTGATGCTTTGTCAGATTGTGAAAGCACCATGGGTTCTACTCTATGCCCAGGAGCAGGTACCGCAGGTTGTATTGGTTGCTGATTTTGTGGCGCATCAGCCATCACAGGTTCTACTTTAAACTGCCTTTGTGATTCTTCTGGTGGAACTGTTGAATCTAGTCTCTGGCGTTTTTGTGGTGCTTCAGGTGGGACCACATGTTCCACTTTATGTTGCTTTGGTTGTACTTCGGCTGGAGGATAGACTCTCAAAGTGCTGACTGAATGATGATTATTACTAGCACCATTTTTGTTTTGGTTTGCCGTAATAGACTCGTTCACAGCATGAAGTTGCTGCAACCTGTAATCAGTTTCAGGTCTACGACAAATCTTCCTCAACGCCACAATTTCCTGAAAAGTAAAAAATAAAAACTATAGCAAATAATAATAAAAAAAATTAAAAAAAAACTTTTTTTATATAAATTGCATACCTCAGACTGATCGTGATCATAACGCACCAAGAACCTACAACGACAACCTCTTACATCATGTCGCCTTCTTTGTGCATCTAAGACATGTGCATCAAAGTACAGAGCCTGCTCTTTTCCTTCCTAGAAAATTCAACTGTTTTTAAAAATGGATTCTAATTTCTTTAATATAATATAATATGATTAATTATCACCTGAAAACAAAGTATTAGATCGGCAGGCAGAACAGCTACGCATTCAGACGCTTCACATGGAAGAGACCTTTGTCTCACATTCTTCCGGACATTTACCCACTCATCCTCTTCAGCTCCAAAACCAGCAAATCGAACAAAAACTTCCTGATATTATTACATGATGACATAATCAAATCATCTAAACATATCATGGAAATCAGGCGGATAAATCATTGATTAGGTTAGATAATTACCGGATCACCTGTCTCAAGAGACCTATGTGATAAAAAGGTTGAAACATCATACCTACAAAGAGCATAATTAAGTTTAACGTTGTCATATAAAAGGATTATGTAGACATAGGCCACCAAGTGTTCAAAAGTTATCACTAAAGCCAACCAAATAATAAAACAACTTTAAAGGCCACTAAAGTATCAATTTTTATGCCGATTCTGGGTAAAAGCTTGCTGCGAAATTGCAAAATGACAAGATGACATTATAACCTTAAATTTAAAGCTTTTGTCACATCTTAAGTTGTAAAAGAATAAAAATGCAACCATAAATGGACAGTCAAGACTCAAACATATTTAAGTAGATTCAGGAAGGCATTTATAAACATTTACAACTCTGGATGCAACAACAGCCTTAAAAATTGGGGGAACTTTGTCCTTCTACAGTTTTCAGGCAAAAATCTTGTCTAAATTAGGCATAAACAAAATCAAATTGACACTTAGATGGCCTCTAAAGTTGTTATCTTTCAATATGTACGTGGCCTTGATGAAAAGATTTGAACACTTTGGGTAGCCTATGTGCATGCAAGTCACAACTCACAAGTGTATTAGTATTTTAATGATAGTTACACCTCTTAATGTTTTTCTTTTTTAATTTATACAGTACTTTAATAATATATTTTTGTAATCATATTTGATACATTAATTATTGATTAAACAGTAAAAATGAAGAACAATGTTTGGTGGGTCGGTCTGACCCGTCCCATATGACTGGCATTGAAATTTGAAAATGACCTGTTTCTATAATGAACCTGTTAACCAATTCGATATTTCGATCCAAACCAACCAACCATCTTGGCATCTTTTATTACTACTATTCAAAGAACTGGTGACAAACATTAAGGTTAATTAAACGTCTCTAAATACTAACCATGCACCATCCCTAGCAGACTTAGCTTCATACTCCATCTGGGAATTATCTGCCAGCCTTCCTGCACTTTGAACTGACCGATTTCATATTTTAAAATTCATAACTTCATAACTTTCATTAACAAAATAGATGATTAAATAACCCAAACCACAGATACCCTTCAAAAGACAAGTCTACCTGAAAAAGCAAGTGGTTGCTGAGGTGCTTGTGGGAAAGTTCTAACCGAAGCTAAGTTGACCCAGAATTCACATTAGTTAGCTGATGAAACTAAGGTTCAAAATAAAGTAAATTCGGTTCTACCTGAAGGAACAGTTGGATGTTGTGGTGCTTGAGGCAAAGATCTAACATTAACTGCAATGTTAAGAATGCTCATAAGTTCTGTACAACACATACTGCAGAGAGTGCAAGTTTAACCCACCTGAAGAAGCAGCATGTGGTTGTGCAACCTGAGGTACACCTTTTACCACAGATGAATCACCCGGAGCCATCTGTGTCATATTTAACTTCCCCGGTGTTTTAGCTGCTTTAGCTCTGATAGCATATCTTCTATTTTGGAACCAATTCCAGACTTGTTTCATTTGAACTTCAACCTTTCCCAACCGTTCTACAGACTTACTACAAACAGATATGCCACCACCCAACGATTATAAAAAAGATCATCCAAAAATTTAATCTTGGTCTTAAAATTTCAAGTAAGCTATTATATACCTGAACTTTTCAGCTAGAGAAACAAGAACTTGCCGTTCAGGCATAGCTGTTTTGTGTGCTTGCAATATGGCTTCCATCTCCGCAATCTTTGAAGAAGAAAAGAGTTACTAGTACCAACTTGGATTATGTATGATTGTATGGTATAGATCAAATATCATTGTTGACATTGTGTATATATTATGAAAACAAAGATGTATAAGAAGACACTGTCATGTAAAAAGTTCCATTATATCATGATTCATGAGCATGCATACATATGCAAGTAATAATTTAGGCCTTCCTTCATAAGTAATTTCAGGTTTGAGAGTTGATTCATTTGTATTTTGCTGATAGTACAATAACCTCCTCCCCCAAAGGTTTCTAAATGAAAAGGTAAATAATCCTTTACAGTTTCGCACTTTCTTTCGCAAATCGATATGGTTCAACACAAATTAAACAACTTACCTATGTGTATATTTCCCATGAAATAATTAACCTGTGAAGTTTTTCACCTAAAGTAGCCAATATTCCACTTAAACTTGGTGCCTTTTGGTATCAAAAACAAAATCTCCGATTTTCTTGAACCTCATGATGACCAAACACACAGATCTTTGCAAGTGATGCTTCATCTTAACACATCAAAGCTTGAAAGTACATACAAATTTCCCTCTTTAGAACCAATTTCATACACCAACAACCATTTAAAACAATAAAAAACCCACAACCACAATCACTAACAAAGAATCAGACATCTCAACAAGCTCAAAAACACCTATAACCAAAAACCAAACATTCATACCCAACACTTTTCCCCAATTCGAAACATTACGCATTAGGGATTTCAAAATTGAACAAAACCGCATCGAAATCAACCGAGAAAAAGAACACAATCACTGCATATGCACAATAAAGAAGATAAAAAAGGTCACCTCAGCCTGATTAAAGCGGAAAGAAGGGCCTCCATTACTCGGTGGTCTGCCCATTAATTCGATTACGCTCTTCTTCTTACTCCGATAAACCAGTGAAGAACAATTGATGGATTTTAAACAAAATGGCGATAAATTGTTTTACAATTCATGAAGGAAGATGGTGAATTTGAAACAGAAGTGATTTGGGGATTTTTTTTTTGTTTAATTGATTATAGAAAGTAGGGTGTAAATTGATACGAGTGATTAGCGTTTTTATTGGCTTTGATTAAACTTGTCGTTTCGAGCGTTTTTGTAGGTTTTGTCCTTGTTCTTATGAATTTTACAAAAGCAGTCCCTCAAGTTTTTTAAATAGTCTGGTAATTTTTTCCTTTTTGTTTAGGTGCTGATAAATTGATAATTGAGAGTGTTTAATGGTTTGGTTAGGCCACGGTATGTGCATGCACCCAACGACAACACAATCGCCAAAGCCCCCATTTTCGCCGCGTTACTCCTTTTTCACGGCATATACTTGCGGTGAACTCTTGTGTTTTGTGTGTGGGGTATAGTGGTGTGTTGTGGTAGCATCATCACCACAAAATTTGAGATTATGATGTAATGTGGTGTGGTGTGACATAACAAAATATGATTAGTTGGTATGTGGTGTGATGTGGTGTGATGTGGTGTGATGTGGTGTGATGTGTGCACCTCTTCCACCCTTAGTTGTTTATTCGAATATAAATTTTAATTAGGCTTATATAGTTATTTCTTAACCAAGCCAAACCTGATACGTTTAACCCGAACCTAACTGCGTCGATTAAACCGAATTCACATTTTGAATTCAGTTGAATGCGGGGAACCAAACTGGATAAGCAAGATTTTATGGAATCAATAATCATATTGGAAATTGAATTCACAATTCGAATACGATTAGTTTTTCCAATCATGAGTATGATGTGGTTTTCGAGTTTTTCGGTTTTTAACACTAAAATGATGGTTTGTATAGTAAACTACACAAAGTTCCTAAATCATTTGTGGATAAAATTACTTTAACTATTTACTTTACTATTTAACCCCTTAGTTCCTTTAACATTTATTAAAATTAATTGTAATGCTTAATTAAAATAACTAGTGGTTCCTTTAACATTTATTAAAATTTAATTGTAATGCTTAATTAAAATAACTAGTGGTATACTAGTTCGCGTGTTGAACGAAATGGTACAATCATTTAGTACTGATAGTGTAGGATTTGAATCTTGAAGTTGCCATGTTTCTTTACAAAATACAGTTTTAAACATAGTTTATCACCTGATGGATGTTATACGCTTGCTATTTACTTAAAAAACGCATAGCATGTCACATCCTATCATATGTGTAACATCATGTATTTCTGTTAACTAAAGGTTCATTTTGTTAATTCTTATAAGGTCTATTTATGCTATTTATGAAACTTGGTGGGCTATGTATGTATGATTTCTTGTTTAATTTAAAGTTTCTAAGTTAATTAAATAATAATAATGATAACAATTATAATATTAATAATAATAATAATAATATTGATAATAATAATACTAATAATAATATAAGAATAATAATAACTAAAATAATAGTAACAATAATAATAATATTGTTAATAATAATAAAAATAATTTGTAAGAGTCACTAAACATAACAATGTTTAAAACTTTAAGTAGTTACAGTTTAGAGGGTTTTAATGTCAATTTATAAACTTTAAATTGAAGTTTCAACATAAAGTAAAAGAAATTCAAATTTGAAGGACCAGATGTGTAAATAATTAAAACCCAAATCCCCTCCATTGTCACCCCCGCTTTTCCGGCTGGAACTCCGGCAAGCTTCCGGCCGAGTTCCGGCAAGCCCAAAACCGGTTGAAGAGATCGTGATTTTGAGATCAAATGATACCTAACAATCGGAGGAAACGTCTCGAACCTGGAAACGAGGTTTAATTTAGGTTTAACTCGACAATAATGGCGATTGAAACTGAAACCGTATGCCCATCGAATTCCACTCGTTCCAACGTCCAAATCATGTTAATAATCTGATTTATTGAACAGAAACGGTTGTATAATCATTGCTAAACTAAGGTATAGTTCAATTCGAGTTAATCAACATTTAAACACTTAATCATAACCGAAGTGATCGAATCAAAAATCAAAACTCAACCGGCACCTTAACGTACAAATCAGAACTATATAACAGAGGGCTAATGTTCTCTTTGGTCCCTTTAAACTCACCACACTCAATTGCTTGAAATTACCACAAAAAGATCGAGATTTGGACTCCTGTTCATCGCGCAAAGGACCGAAACAAAACCGAGTATAAACACATCAATTATGTTGAAATCAAGTAAGTATAAAGCATCATTATAATCGATTATACTTAGGGAACAAAAGCCCTAAGGTTAATCCGATTATAACATTCGAAATCAAGTTCAATTGGAATCGAATTGAAACTAGGGTTCTTGGAGAATTGGGGTTTTGCTTGAATTTGTGTTTTTAAGTTTTAAAAATTGGATTGTAACACGGCTAAGGCCCTTGGTTTAATGGTTCCATGTCCACATTCCACACAGGGGTCCCGGGTTCGAACCTCACGACCCCCATATTTTTTTAGGCATTTTTCAGCCTTGAAAAGATATATGGAAAATCATTAAAAATTGTTAAAATGAATTTTTGTAAACTTTATTATTTTTAAAGTCATTTTATCCCTTTAAATATTTAATTATGTCTATAAAACAAAGATTTGTATTTAGTTAATTTTTCTTTTATATTATTTATAAATAGATTCTAAACAATGATTTAGAGCACTAAAATCATTATTGGTTCAAATACCACTTTTAATTATTGATTAAGATCATCATATTTTTTTTACAAATAAAATTTACACTTTATAATGGAGTTATGTAAATTTTTATAAGTAATTTAAGAATTCATTTTTTATATATAAACTCCTTAATTGGTGTGAGTTTTTCTTTTCCCTTAAATTAAAATGAGGGTGGTTATTTTTGTTATTAGCCTATTTATCACAACCCCCAAATTTTCCCATTTGAAACCCTAGATCGTGTTAAAACGTTAATCATATTAGTAAACTTAAACTTGTAATATGTATACGTTTAGGTACCTTGTAAAGAATTCGTTGGAACATCATTAACTTCTATAATCATCTTATACACTTATACGTCATGTGAGTTTCCTTGCCCCTTTTTATCTTTTCACACTATTTTGGGGTGAAATATGATTACTTATACATAATGCACTTGTAAACGTTTACACTTGTAAAGCACTTGCAGTTCATATTTTTGTCATGTTATTTGTGTGTTGTAAGTGTTTATATGAGATACATATTTTCGTTTGCAATCATTAACTATTGCTAGCCTGGCGACGTCTTAGATCTTTGGGCCTGATAAGCCTATTTGGTGCTAAAGCCGAGGTATTGCCGGCTCCTGATGACGTATGCTTATTCAACATGGGAACCAAATACACTTAGCCAATCTTATATACTTGTAATCAAGTCTAGGTTTGGTTGTAACGATATGTGTTCTATAACCTTACTAAGTTATAACCTATGACATGAATTACTACTTGTAATCTTATCATATTATGTATGAAAACCTTGGAAACTCACCAACTATTTTTTAGTTGACCTTTTATTTTTATCATGTTTCAGGTAACCCTCAAGTTTAAAGTGGTCTTTTGAAGTTTGCAATAAACTAGGATTTGGACCTAGATATTTGGATAAAATGACTATGTTTTGTTTTGCTTATTTTGATGATTATTTCATGTTTTGAGACGTATGTTTGTAATGTATTTTAAAACTTATAATTTTAATATTTACATTTAATATACCGTTATGTGGCTGTGAACAATCTTAACCCTTACATCTCGACGTTTCCGCCGTCAAGGTTGGGGTGTGATAGATTGATATCAGAGCCCAAAATATAGGGATTTAGGTTATTAGAAATGGTGACCTAGACTATAGCCTATGCATGAACCTCATAGAATAATATTTATATTTTTGGAAATATATATATTGTTTACATGCTACATAATGCTATACCATACTTATGTGCAACTTGATGCCTTAGCATAGGTTTGCCTTGTAATTGTTTAAATTTTGTTACTTGTCTCCCTAAACTTACCTTTGACACTTTGACTCTCCCCGACAAATGAAACTTCTTAATCTTATTCTCGACGACACGTGAAATCGTATACTTATGCTTATGACTTATGTCTAATCTATATAAATCTCATCAAGGTTTTGAATTCATGAACCTAAGAAATTTGTGTGACACATAGACACATGTATTCTAGATTTCCTGGCAAAAGGCCCTCGGGCTAAGGCAAGCATATCGCATAAATCCTACGGGACTAGTTATGCTTACCTGGGGATTTCTGGGATGAGTGATAAACTATGGTCAACATACATAAATTTCTAAGGCGAATGGGTCAACTTACCTTGACGTGTCAACGTTTCCAAATGCTAATGCGTTACCACATGGAACCATTTCGAGTGCCTTACAACTCTTGCCTTATCCTTGTTGAATTATAAACCTTGTTATTCTCTATCTCATGTCTAACTCATTTTGCATATTCCAGCATGTCTCGTCATCATGGAAAGTGTGGAAGTTCCGATCGTAAGCTAGCCGCCATGATTGCTCGACAAATGGCTGCTGTCATCCCGACCATGGTTGCTGAACTCAATAGCACCTTAATGACCAACTCTAGCAACAATGGTCAAGGAGAGAATAGTGCTAACCAAGGGCGCAACAACCAAACCTGCACTTTCAAGCACTTTAGTTCTTGCAAGCCCACTAGTTTTAGTGGCAAAGAAGGAACCACTGGTCTTCTTGAGTGGTTCGAGAACATGGAAAATACCTTTGTCAACTGTGAGTGTCCCGAAGCGCTCAAAGTTCGTTATGCCACTAGTATGCTCCAACAAAGGGCACTTACTTGGTGGAATAGCGAAAAGAGAAATCGAGGAGCTGATGCTATATTGGCACTCTCTTGGGATGAGTTCAAGAACATCGCCATCGTGAAGTTCTACCCGAGAAGTGAATTGCAAAAGTTGGAAGAAGAATTCTGGAACTTGAAGCAAAATGATGGTGATCACTTGTCCTACTCAACTAGGCATCATGAGTTGAGTATACTGCTGCCTCACATGGTCGACACTGTCCCCCGCAACATCGAGAAGTTTATCAAGGGTGTACCACCCCAAATTCAAGATGTCGTGGTGGGTAGCCGACCCACAACTTTGGAAGAAGCCATCACTATCACCGCTCAACTCGCCGAGAACCATATACGAGTGGGCACCATGTCTGTGAAGGGTGCAAAGAAGGTGGAAAAGACGGCTACCGAGGCCGTTAAGGAGACTAAAGCTGAACCGTCTCATAACAACAACAACAACAAGAAGCGCAAGTTTACATCGGCACGCAACTATGCCGTGGCTGCACCCAAACAACCCCAAAGGCAACTTGTACCTGTGGCACAAGTGCTTGGGGCTAGGGCTTATGCTGGTCCTCAGCCTATGTGCAACACTTGTAGGTATCATCATCCAGGGAATCAACCGTGCCGTATCTGCACCTTATGCGGTAAATATGGTCATTTGGTGGCGACTCGCCACCGTGCACCTAACAATGCCGCCGTGGTCACAAATCGTGTTTGCTACAACTGTGGTGAACCTGGTCATTTCCGCCCACAATGCCCTCGTCTTGTGGGTAATGTTCCACAAGCCCGAGGACGTGCTTTCAACATCAACGCTAACCAATCATATATACTTGTAATCAAGTCGAGGTTTGGTTGTAACTATATGTGTTCTATAAACTTACTAACTTATAACCTATGACATGAATTGCTACTTGTAATCTTATCATATTATGTATGAAAACCTTGGAAACTCATCAACTATTTTTTAGTTGACCTTTTATTTTTATCATGTTTCAGATAACTCTCAAGTTTAAAGTGGTCTTTTGAAATTTGCAATAAACTAGGATTTGGACCTAGATATTTGGATAAAATGACTATGTTTTGTTTTGCTTATTTTGGGGATTATTTTATGTTTTGAGACTTATGTTTGTAATGCATTTTAAAACTAATAATTTTAATATTTACATTTAATATAGCGTTATGTGGTTGTGAACAATCTTAACCCTCACATCTCGACGTTTCCGCCGTCAAGGTTGGGGTGTGACAATATGTTTGTTTAGAACGACGAAATGTTTTAAAGCGTTTGTGTACATAACAGGTCATATCTTGTTTCAGCTATGTCTTTGTTCTAGAACTACAAAATGTTGTCAAAATGCTGGATTATACATTTCCGGCATCTTCAAAAGTTAAGGCACATATTGCGCTAGTCGTTATTTGGTTTCGTGTCTGTTGTTGTGTCTGCGTTTGCAATCCATAAGAAAGACATGAGTAGAGGCAATGTAGTTTTGTTGAAATGTTAATACCTATCCACACCAAAGAATTGAAAGCAATGTTACCTAAAGAACGATTTGTTTTAAAATGAAACTCTTTTTAAGTGATCATAGAATCATATTTTAGAAAAGGATTTTAGACTTAAAGTTTGCTCACCTGCTGCTTGAAACAAGGCTCTTTTTGTTGTTTGTCTCGTTGCTAACGATGGCAGTGGGGTTTTTGGTATTGGGGTGTTTGTTTATGGTGTCTGTGTAGCATTGTTTTCCATCATGTTCACTATACAACAAACAACTCAGGAAATAAAACATGTAAAGGTGGGACCAGGAGTACACGTCATCGCAAAAAATAGGACAAGTGCAACGTAGGCGCAGGAAAAAAAAACTATATTAAAAACTAAACATAGCATGGATTAAACCCGGACATAACTTACAACCAAGTGACACACAAACCAACTGATCTACACCACAAATGTGAAAAAGTAGGCTGAAAAACGGTTGTTAAGAAACAACTAAAACACCACAAACAAAAATATATACATAACCCAACTATTCATTTAACTACTTTTTTAGCATACAGGGTAAAAATAAATAAAACAATATAGATGGTTAAGAGACATATTTCTATTTGGGTGTGTAACACAAGTGATAAATAGGGGGACTGAGTACGGTTCAAATCCCACAACCTCACACTATATCATGTTCAACGCGAGTCTGGTGTATTTCCTCTCCAATGAGCTTGCGTGGCCTCCAATGTCTCGAGTGTGAGACGGTCTGTTACCAACCGATTAGTACGTCTGACAAACATGTTTTTTTATTTATTACTTCAAGCACACAATATGTCTTAAATCAAATCTAATTTCCCAAACACACCATTCTATGGTATTAATTTGATAGTGATACACAAACTATCTATGTAATTACATGATTTACTATTCACATCTTTCATTATATATGACAAGTAATACTTATAAATGGGGGTATAATTCTCTCTATCTGAAATGGTTCTGCATTTGAACACACACTGTCATCAAAACACATTTGTTTAATGAACGGGTGAAAAACAGAGGGAACACAAGCTTCTCAATAATTTGGGTGAAAATATAAATTAAAAAAGCGTCACTCCTTTGCTGATGTTTCTTTTGAATTATGGCAGTACAAAACTTTGGCTTCAATCAGCCTATTAAATGTTTAGGGACTTGGGTCCAGTTGATTTGAATTCTTGATCAATGAAGGAACAATATCACCAATTTTGTTCAATAAAATACCTATTACATCTACAAATGCCACCACTGGCCACAACATGAAGCCTAAATGATAACTTTCAACTTTCAAGATTTGTTGCTGAGAAGAAAGTTTTGATGGTGATTCTAAGATGCAGGTGAACCTTGTGTTTTATGTTTCTTCGGTTTACGCTTCTTCTGCTTCAACTTCATCTTGATTAAATCTTTAACGTTTTTTTCCCATTCCCGCTTTTTCTTAATGTAAAGCATCATGGCAGCACGAGCATCTTCTATCTATAAACATGTTCACATCAATATATCCTTAGACATGTCTTTACTCTACAAGTCTTTCCTTCGAAAGAAATGTAAATTTTTGGAAATCCCATAACAGGAAAGTGTCGACTTCTAAAAAAGAGGTGACGAGATGGATGGTCAGGTGATTCGGGTAACGAGTCAAAATGGGCCCAATGTAGAGCGAACACGTGTTGGATTGACTCGCAAACATTGTTTTGTCCAATCATATTTTTTATAAATGATTAATTCGTTGTTTATTATTACAATTACAAAATTATGACAAAAATAACCAAAATCTTCAAATAAAATGATTTAGAAGGTTGTATGAATTATAAAAAGACTTTGTGCATACTTTTAACCCAATCAACCCTATTGGCCCTTTCTCCTGTTAACCACCTTTTATTATCTGACCCGTTAGAGGTAAAAACACAAGCCACTTTGACCCATTCTAAGGGATCTGCAATTTCAAACAAAACTACAAAACTCACAGGACAATGCTCCCCATTTTGAATCTTGACACCAAGGACTTCAGCTGCAAGATGTCTAAGTGCTTTGCTCCGCCCTTCTCTGTATCATATAGAATGATTAGTGATAAATAAAAAGCTATTTTCCCACATGTATACCAAACTTTAGCAAATAATGGAACAAGTAAGGTTTATATAGTATACTTGAGAAACGGTTGATATTCTGCAGTATCTCGTATATCCTTCTTTGGATGACTTAATAACAATGCCTGTAGAAGGAAAAAAAAGTATAACTCAATATTAAATATGCTATTGCCTTGGCTATGCCACCTGCCAAAGCCTCGGAAATTTACAATTAAAAGTGATAGCCGCTGATCAATAGCTGCAAAATTTTTTTTACTTGGAACTGTTTTCATGTGTTTTTCTTGAATATTTGGGATTAGGGATGGCAAATACGATCGATTTAATAATAAAAACATAAATTATCTTTTATTTCTAGCAGTTTATATTTATAAAATAGCTAAAGGAAATTATTCAAGTGATTTGAAAGTTGCCAAAGTGTATTATTAATGCAGCCTGTTAAATCACTTCATTCAAGAAATTTGATTTATAATAATAATAATAATAATATGTTTTTTACTAATATATTTAACACAATATGTATCATTACTTGTATTTTGTATATTAACCTTAAGATCATTGCGCAACGCATGGCCAACAAGAATTCTCCCTTTGAGCAATTCCGCCACTTCCTTCTGAACAACACGGAAATCCTTCGCTGAAAATAGCATTATAAATTTGCATAGATGTAGTTAATTACAATTGCAAATCCAAAAAATGCAGTACCTTACAAAAACAGTAAATGGCGTTTCAAGCAGATTTGATAAGAAAATAATATGCAGGAAAGTACCAAATAAAAGAGACAAGATTAGTACCTTTTTTCAAGTCACGGGGTCGGATCCCACTTATTTGAGTACGAAAGTCAACTACACGTTCAACTGGACGAACATGCTCATCATATATAACATTTCCCCACTTATTTACCTGTCATTAAACATATTTAATGGTTTACTTGCATGTATATCCATTTTAGATGGCCTGTTTTCCATCTTGAACCAATATGTCAGGTAAGTTGACTAGAGTCATTATGGGGTCAACCTTCGACCAATGAGTCATTGACAGATAATGCTATTACGTGTAAACCGATAAAAAATAAAATTTACCAATGTGACTCTTCCAAGAGCGCTTTTGTTTCCTAGAGGGCTGACACCGACCATTTCACAATCCATGGCTATCAAATCTGTAATGCTGTCAAATTGCTACTCAGTTAAACTGGATTACCCTAATATGTCAAGTTAATAACAACTATAAAGAAAACATGAACCATGAATCTTGGAAAGAGAAGAAAGAAATAGTCTGAAGTGGTTATATGGCCCCATCCCAATTCTCCCATATGAACAAAAAAAGAAATCGTGAAAATAACATCTTCTGTTCCTCAAACACCCTCATACTTCACACCATATGAAAAAATGAAAAGGTTGAAATATTAAACCGTCTAAAGGAGGTGTTTGGATGTGTGCCTAAGTGATTTCTGTGTCTTCACTTTTGAGTATTTGGCTAAAAGTCAATGCCATTCTGATAGATGATTCTTTATGGTCAACCGTCAACGTAAACATATTCGAACAAACAGATTCTTAAGAGGTGTTTGGGATTGCTTCCTGACAATTTGTATATGCATATGGTGTTTTGGAAGTTAAAACAACAAATAAGCAGTTTGTCTGTTGCTTATTCAAACTGCTTGTCTGATTCCCAAACACTCAAAGAACTATTCATCTGAATTTGATTTTGATTATACGTATTTGATAAGCCCTCCCAAACACCCATTTAATAAAAATATAAAGTTAGCTAATCTCCTAATCATCTGTAACTTTAATCAACTAATAATCTAATTCAGGTTCCGATTCTTTGAGTTCCAACAATTACTATGAGAACACACATCCAAACACCCTTAACTGGTATATGAGCACAATATCGATGAACCCATGAAAACAAGAACGAATATGAAATCTTCTTGTTGTACATAATAGACATGTGTGTGTGCGTGTGCTCGTGTGAGTGTGTGATTTTTGCACAAAAACAATGCTACAAGAGCTTCTGTACCTTGAGTCTGATGAAGTAGGAGTAAGAACATTCATCTCACAATCACTGACATCCCCATTATCAGACCTCTCTTTACGTTTCCCTGCAAAAGTTTATAAATTCTTATCATAAATCAAAAATAAATAGCCAAACTAATGTTTCTCACAAAAGATCAATGAATTTTCTAAATGATACTAATTTCAAAATGTCAAAGCAAAATCTGTGAAGCATCAACTGAACATTACAAAGTACGAATCAATAGTTCATCTAAAATTAACTCTATTTTAACAAAAACAGACGATTACGCAACGAATCAACAATACGACTCAAGTAAACTCACAAACCTAAAATGGGTTGTTGGGTTTCTGTTGATTTCTTCGAGGATATCGCAGACCCATGACCTAATTTCTGAAGACAAAAGTTCATAAGAGAGAAGGAGAGATTAAGTGAAAAGATGGTGTTTTGTGTATGGTGGTGTGAAGACGATGAAAGAAAGTTACTTGACGGAGCTGAACCCAGTTGGGGTTGAGCTGCTTTGGGTTTTTCATCGGAAAAATGTTCAGATTGTTCGGCGTCGGAGCTCCGGCGGCTTCTCCGACGATTGTTGATGAAGGAGCAGAGTTTCTTGTTTTTAGGTTTTTGTGTTTTTGACCCGTTTGATTAAAATACCAATCAAGTTTTTAAAGTTAACTAGGTTAGGAACAACGTTCGGGGTTATATGAGTTTTAACGTAACCCTAAATTAAAATCGGAATCATTAAGGTCCGAAGTCATAAAAACAGCAAAATACACAAAGTAAAACACAAAATCCCCCAAACAAAACCCAAAAACTAAATCAAAGTCTAACACCATACACATAACAAACAAAAATCAAAGCCACAAGAAGACAACACAGTCCAAAATAGAAAACCGACGAAAATCAAAGCCACAAAAAAACAAACAAAAGAAAAACCCAAACCTTAATAGTTAGAATCATCAGGGTATCTGTAACACCCGACCCCTCACACCAACAATATTGTCCGCTTTGCCCATAAGGAGCTCACAGATTTGCTTTTGGTTGCCCGGGTGAAAACTTCCCAGGGAGGTCACCTATCCCTAGATTGCTTTCACCTGAGCACGCTTAACTGTGGAGTTCTCCTCTCATCCACAGCCAATACACCCAAAACGCGTTGTTAATGTTAGAGGCTAGACATTCCTTATAAACCAGGAATCTCTTCTGTCCACTGCCGATGTGGGATATATGTAGGGTGTCACAAGCACCCCCTGTTTGGACTCATCGTCCTCGATGAGCCCAAGAAGTCACCATTCTTGGTGAGGTATGTCCCACACCCCGAACGACACAGAAGTGGCTCTGATACCATTCTGTAACACCCGGCCCCTCGCATCAACAATATTGTCCGCTTTGCCCCCGAGGAGCTCATGGATTTGCTTTTGGTTGCCCGGGTGAAAACTTCCCAGGGAGGTCATCCATCCCTGGATTACTCCCACCTGAGCACGCTTAACTATGGAGTTCTCCTCTCATCCACAGCCAATACGCCCAAAACGCGTTGTTGATGTTAAAGGCCAGACATTCCTTATGAACCAGGAATTTCTCCTGTCCACGGCCAATGTGGGATATGTGTAGGGTGTCACAGTATCGATAACAAAAGAAAGAAAACTAAAACCCAAAGAAAGACAACGCCAATGAACCACACATCAAAGACACGTGTCCAGACATAAAAAACACACTAAAAAACCTCACCCCAAACCTCAAACTAACATTCAAAACAAACCCTATAAAAACACAAAAAAACACACCACCGACCAAATGTATTAATAAGAATATATAATTACATATTACATCGGGGTCTTTATGAGCCGATAAAATATCCAAGTTTAGTATTGTAAAACGAAAGATTACAAATTTATATTATTCATAGTAGATTTTTTTATTTTTATGTAAGTGTGTGTCATGTATTACGGGAATGGTTGTGAGCGGTTATGAGTGAAAAATTATAAGGGTTTTACGATGATTCCTTATATTTGAAAAAACACGGTACAAGCCCCTTAAATTTTTTAATATTTTTAAAATTTGTTGTGAATTGATGAAAGATAAAAATCAATGTTTTCATAACCGGATCGGACGTTGAACCGGACGTCTTACTGGTTTGGTGGTTGGATCGGTGGACTAGTTGAATCGGATTTAACTATATTTGTATATGTAATTAAATATAAGTAATTTATATATGATTATATATGTATTTTATAGTTCTATATAAAATTTAGCTATATTTGTATATCCAACGTACTAATTTATGGTTTAACACCCGTTTTTACCCATTAAAATAAACAAAAACATCAAAAACCGGTTCGGTTTCCCGGTTCGACCACCGGTTCAGGACGAACCGACCGGTTCGACCATCTAAAAAGCGAATCATAGCAGACCGGACCGGTCACCTGACCGATCCCCGGTCGAACTGGTTTGATAGCCGGTCCGATCCAGCCTTCGAAACATTGGATAAAAGTACGACAATTATATAAAGTAATATTATTTAGTTAAAAAGGAATATTTTCTCTAAGTCGTTTGGGAATTGACTAATATCTTTGATTTTAAATGTTTTTGTTGTTTGATGTACATACGGACACTCAAACATATTTTCTCTTAAGATCCATCATGGACCATGGATGTGTGTTTCAGAATTTCCTTATAAAAAGATAGCAGGTGATAGGGTTAGCTTTGTTGATTAATTGGATGTTGATTAATTGGATATTGATTAATTCTAGATGTACGACCTTAATATTATAGTGGTGGAACTTGGTTTAGACCAAATAAAAAAATATACACTATAACTTTCAAATGCCATACAAAAGTTTAGATGTGGGGTTAGTAGCTTTAGGCTAGGATCAAGATGTTAATTATTTAAGGAAATATTTTATGAATAACAAAGTTATTGATTTCTATATTAAACTTACAATTTAATTCGCTCCTCTACAATCAACAAAACATGTTAATTGAGGAACTAAACAATGTAGTACATGAGATGAGTAGATCTATAAGAACTACAAGATTTTAAGAAAGTTGCTTTTGTAATGAAAAAAGGTGGTGAGGGTTATAGTGCAACGTAAGAGACTAAGAGGTGGCGAGCCTATCAATATGATTTGTCTTTGTATTTGGGGTTTTTGATGCTCATTTTTACAACGAAGTATGCTTTTAGGTATCACAATTGAGTAATAGTCATTTTTATGAAAGAATACGACTCTTATAACGGAGTACATGTTCGGGTTTTACCAAAGAGTGACACTCATTTTTATGAATGGCTACAATTTGGGATTTTACGGTGTAGTGACGGCCGTTGCAATGTGTTTTTTATTTACGTTATGATATTCAGTATCGTGCCATCGTTGATGGCCCGAGGTTCGAGGCTGCAACTAACTTGGATTTCTTAGTGTTTCTCCGTTCTTTTGGGGTTTCTTTAAGAATGTAGGGGATGTTGTGACATGGGTTTGCAGTCACGTTCCTTATGTATGAGGTTTTACATCGAAATGGCCATCGTTACGTGTTTTGGTGTTCGCGTTTTGATGTTTGGGATCGTGATGATATTCTCTAACGCAACAAGCGGGGAGGAAAACTAGTTTATTTTAAAAAGACAATTCTAATAAGTGAATGGCTTTATTATTTTTAAACATAACTTAAAAGAGATGCGTAAAAATACAAGCTTACTTCGGTAGAAGTCGACGGGGGTGTTGAAGATCTCCGTAGAGAAAAAAATATTAATAGCGCGTAGTGTAAAAAATTATCAATTTTTTTGGATTTATAACCTACTTTTGATCGTATAGGGACACTTTGACCTGAAAAAAGAATCATTTTAACAAGACGGCTCCACACTAGATATGTTTACATGCATATTTGTTTCTTTTTGAGACGTAACTTTGTAAAATATTAATCTAATCTAATTAGGTTATTTGTAATTTTTGTCCTAATCAGATTACTCATAAATTTTGTCGTTCTAATCAGAACACTAAAATTTTAAAATTGTTATAATTAAGTCATTTATAAATTAAAATTTATTTAAAAAAATTAAAAATATTAAAAATAAAAAATATTTCTAAAAAAGTTATTTAAAAAAAATAAAAAAATATTTAAAATATTAAAAATATATGAGTGATATAACTAAAACGCTATTAAAATTTTATTGACTTAATTGAAGCAAATAAAAATATTAATGATCTTACTGCAACAAATAAAAATAGAAATAATCTAGTTGATACACGCTTAAAATTGTGTACTATTTTCTGAAATTTTCTCTTTTTTATATATAATTTTATAAAACTTTATTAATTTAATCATACGATGACACGGATCTTAAAGCTTAAATATATTCTGTAAGATTTACGGACATAAATTATTTGTATTGTTTAATGTAATTTGCTTTAACAAACACACAAATTATTATTTTACTATTATTTAAAATGTACCCTGACATTTGGATGAATAAACTTTATATTAAAAATAAATATTTTGAAAAGTTTATCCCGACATGTTTTTGTTTGTCTATTTCATGATATACACATGGTACAAAGTATATGGAAGGGTCTTTGTACCTCATTATTTGATACATCACCTTTGACCTTATGTGGTGACATTTTAAATCTAATGTTAGACAACTGTTTTTTATAATTAATCTTAAATAAATAATTAATATTGAATCATATCGTGTATTTCTAAAGTTAAAGGGTTTTATTAAAAATTAAGAAAATTATAAATCAATGAAATTTCAAAAGCATATTATACTTATTTATATGAGAACATTTTATGGTTTCATTCTTTCATGATTTATAGAATTTTAATACATCATTCCCTTTTCTTATATGAAGGGCGGAGTTTCGTTGGGGGCGGGGGCTCTATTTTTTCCGTCCGTAGTGTTAAATTTTAGCTCGATAGTATAAATTTTTTATCCGGTAGTGTAAATTTTTATATAGATATCGAGTTCGTCCCCTTAAAAAAATAATTTCACATCCGCCCCCTTACCTAATAGTTAAAGCTTCTCCACTGTAAAAGATAATGAAAACATAAACTATGACTACGTATGACCCACTTTTGGAAAAGAACTATAACAAATTATAACAAAAAAGTGTATATCGTAAAGTGAGGTATAACAAGTTTCTAAAATAACAAGATTTATTTATTTTGTTTAAAAACTAAATCACCGTTACTAATCTTTTACTTTGGACAATTTTACTGGAAAAAATAAATTCCTTTTGAGTCTCGTTAGTTTAAATATATGTATCTGGTGTTCGATATATTTAACTTTGAATTTGCTTATGGAACAGGTAGGGGTAGAAGCGTTTTGTAAAATGATATACACATTGGTACTATACACTTTATGAGAGAAGCTCTTTCCCTCGACTTAACACGTTCGGTTGCTCCTTGTATCACAAGGGGTGAGCAAAGATGTGAAACCATACCCAGTCATTTAGAACTTGACCCGTCAAAGACTAAATTTGCACTTGTGAAGCTCGTTCTTAATAGGGTTTGGTTGAACTCGATTAAGGTAATTGAAGTTTTAGCAAATTATATATATGTGCTAATTACCAACTTGCTTATGCATCATAGGTTACACTATGTGCTTGATGAGTTGTACATACCTTTTGGTTTTGGTTTTTAAACTTTTACTTTTATATTTAATCCTATACTTTTATATCTTTACTATTGAGTCCTAATGGTTTTTATTTTCATATTTGGTCCTTATATTTTTTATATTCTAAAATTTTTTTGTTTTACGCTTCGTCTAAATTTTGAGAGGCAACATGTCGTAACGTGTGTGTGTAGTTTAACGTTTTTACGTTTATTTTTTCTCCATTTAACGGTGATGTCACAAGATACTGATACTAGATCGACTTACTTATTGTTTGAGATGTTATACGTTTCGCCCGCATTTTAACGTTTTTACGTATACTTTTCGTTCAGTTTTATCTTTTCCATTCACTTTTATCTTTTTCGTTATCTATTTCTTTTTAATACGATTTTTTCTGAGTTCGTGCCCACTAATGATGATGTGTCATTAACACTATTTTGCTTGGTTTTACGCTCCGTTGCAATGCGAGGGCTTAATACTAGTTATTATTTAATTATCATATAATATAATTAGGGTTGCTTTCCGTGTAAAACAAATCTTTAATATTGTGGTTGGGCCAATAAAGACACAAACTTGCAAGTGAACCTATCTATTAACATCCATCGCGTTGCTTTCAATTTATTTTTGGCATAACACAAAAGATGTCAGAATTATTATAATAATAGTAATGACAATCATTATAATATTATAATTGTAAAATGGATGTTCAAGGTTGGGTAATTAATTAATAGTTATTTTGTTTAAGAACATTTTTTTGCCAAATATACCCTCGGTTTTCCTTACAAGCGGTGTTTTTCATATTTAGTTGCTGCTATGTTCGCCATCATCGCTTTGGTTTACATCAAAGTGTTGCTTGATATTATTATTTGAGTACATGGATTCTTTTTACAAACATAAATATATCATCATGTTTTGGTCTTCGATAACGTTTTAAAAACCGGACAAATTTATCGATCCGACACTTGAAGTGCAGACCTTTCATCTTACGAGTTTAGTCACAAGCGAACAAACAAAATAGATACAAACAACCTGATTTTAAGAGGTGGAGGGAAAAAATAAAACAGGTCATACTATAATAAATCAGTAAATTAGACCATACCGGTTAAAAATTAAGATAAAATAAATAAATAATAAAAAGAGACTAAGCCGCATGTGAATAACTCATGAGGAATAAATACATGTTATGTAATGTAATGTTTTAATTCTATTTGTTGATTTTGATGCTTGCAATGTTTGTATTTGTTGTATTTGTTGTATTTGCTGGGGAAGAAAGAATCTAAAACGAATTAAATAATATTATTAGTATTTAATATGATTATTTAATATAAGAAAGAAATGAAATAATTTTAATGTAAAATAATATAATGTTGTCATATGTACTGTAGTTAGTTTTTTATTAGAGGAAATATATTGTGTTGCATTTATGTCATATTCATTAGTTACATGAGCAAAAGGAATCAATATACTTTAAAGGGTGTTTTTATTAATATATTATTAGTATCTTCGACAAAACAATGCAATTTTTATAAATTTTTTGACGTATTAATTATAAATTTTTAGCATTGCTTAACTTAATTGACGAAATACTGTATCAACATATATTGACACACCTTTAATTGATGTATTATTGTATTAACATATATTGGCACACCAAATGTAAAATTGACGGTCAAGTACTTCAATATTGACACTAGATTATAATCAGTGTACAAATTTTATTGTATTGACGCATCGTTGAATAATTGAACACATTGTTGTTATAATATTGACATGTCATTGTAGGTCATTGTTGTTAGTTGTTAAGAGTATGCTCCGTATTTGATGCACCTTTGTATAAGAGTGACACATTATCGTATGATGTTAGCGTATTATTCTGTATATTTGGTCCCATTATTCACATAACGTTGTTGTTGAATATTTGGACACAATGTTGTGTGTTTTGATGCGTGTTTACAATGTTTGACGAATGTATTTATTGTAACGATGCATCATTAACTAATATAGACACACTATAGCTAAGTGTAAACATACCATTATTACAAATGTTTAATAGATTGTTGTATAATACACACACATATATATATAGGGGAGGGATCAAATAAGAACTATCTTTTTTTGTGAGAACTCTAGAAATCAATCTTAACCACTAGTTCTCAATGACAAAATTGTAATTAATAAAAACATATTTAAAAAATTTATAAATCATAAAATAACATAAAAATAAAAATAATAAAAACACAAAAATGTTCCCCAACTTTCCCTCTTTCAAAAAAAATATAAAAAAGTTTATAAAAAATAAAAAAAATTCTTGTTTTTTTAACGAAATTCGTTTTACACATGTGTAATATCGGATTTACACATGTGTAAATCTAGTACTACACATGTGTATAACTAGATTTACACATATGTAAACAACGGGTGTACGATTTTTTTAGAAAATTATATCAATATGGTAGGCGTTTGAAAGATAAAAAATATTGAATTTTATGGTGAATTTTTTTTGAAAAATGATGTCGTGAAAAAAAAGTTACAAACGTTTAAAAAAAAGGGGAAATGACATGTGATAAAAAATGAGTGGCTGAGATTGGTTTCTAGAGTTCTCACAAAAAAATGGTTCTCATTTGAATCCTCCTCTATATATATATATATATATATATGGGAGGGATCAAATGAGAATTAGTTTTTTTGTAAGAACTCTAGGAACCAATCTCAACCACTAGTTCTCAATGATAAAATTGTAATTAACAAAAACATATTTAAAAAATTTATAAATAAAAAATAACATAAAATAAAAAAACACAAAAATGTTCCCCAACTTTCCCTCTTTCATAAAAAATATAAAAAGTTTATAAAAAATAAAAAAATTCCCGTTTTTTTTAACGAAATTCGTTTTACACATGTGTAAATCCAGTAATACACATGTGTATAACTAGATTTACACATATGTAAACAACGGTGTACGATTTTTTTTAGAAAATTATATCAATATGGTAGGCGTTTGAAAGATAAAAAATATTGAATTTTATGGTGAATTTTTTTTGAAAAAATGATGTCGTGAAAAAAAAGTTACAAACGTTTAAAAAAAAGGGGAAATGACATGTGATAAAAAATGAGTGGCTGAGATTGGTTTCTAGAGTTCTCACAAAAAAATGGTTCTCATTTGAATCCTCCTCTATATATATACATATATATATATGGATATATATATATATATATATATATATATATAATATATATATATATATATATATATATATCTATATATATATATATATATATATATATATAGGGGACGGTTCCTAAGAAAACCATAATTTACTAAAAAACTATGAAAACTAAATCTAACCATTGATCTATATGATCAATGGTTGATACACATAATGGTATTTTAGTAAATAATCCAAAATTTAACTAGAGTATATTAACGACATAAGGGTAAATTTAAAAAATGTTTTTTTTATTTTAAAAATAACCACCAAATTCCTATATTCACTCTTTTCTTTCCTCTCTCATAAATTACATTTATACAAAATTCAAGAATTCATTTATTTTGATTATTTTCATATACATCAACAATTGACTTTATTTTTATTTTATTTTTAAATAACCCAATAGTAACCTGATGCAAACATATTTTGACCTGCTTACATATACGTAAACGCATAATTAGTTTTCTTAAACAAGTGTAATAGTAATTCTTCAGACACACTAAACCACATTTATACATCTTGTTACATAAATGCAACAATTATCAATTAGATACATGTAAACTATAATGCATAACTAGTACAAACCAATTTATTAAACTCATTAGTTATGTAGATGTGGCTTCGTATATGTAACTTGATGTTATTTATGAAACTATAACACATATGTGGACGTGGTTCCATATATGTAACATGATGTTTTATACATAACGATAACAACATATGTAGACATGGTTACCTATATGTAACTTGATTACATACACAACAATCATAAAAAAAGTAGCCAAAATTAAGTTTTGAAAAAAAATAAGAGTTATATATACGTAAACATAATTTGAGCTTCCATATGTACGTAATGATAACTTGATTACATATACGTAACATTCCAAAAACTAGAACATCATTATTCAATAGAATTTTAGACAAACCTAACTTAAATTGATGAAAATCGATTGAAATCATCTTAAATCTAGATGCAATCAAACAACACTGTTGATCTTCTAATGCCAACCAACTTGAATTTATTGATGGTTTTTTGTCGATGAAATCATTCTTTGTTGATGTTGCATCATCTCGATGATGGTTTCTTGTTGATCGATCAATGGTTTCTGATGTCGTTTCATCTTGTTTTGATAGTCGTCCTCCATCCATCATCCATCGTCGATTGATGTTTTTGAAGAAAACTCAATCACCACTATATAAATGATGGAACTAATAAAAATATAGCAAAAAATTATTATGTAAAAAGGATTGTATTATTGAATCAGGAAGAAAAAATGGTTGAAGAATCAAATTGATGAAGATGAAAAAGTTTGATGCCTTTAATTAGCCTAATTTGTTCAACAATTGAGTAAAATAAATGATCGTAGTTAACAATGATTTTTTACTATAAATAAGTTACATAGATAATTACTAAAACACCCTTTGAAAATAATAAATATATATTTATAATGAAAAATTTTGATTGGCTAGACTTGGTTTTCTTGGTTTTTTTGGTTTTTTAAAACTATATGGTTTTTTTAGGATCCCTTTTATATATATATATATATATAACATGTTTTTAATGTTACCAAGCTATTGTATATTTGGATGTGGAATTATATAATTTAGATATAACGTTGTAGTTCATTTAACGTATTGTAAATATGTGCATCAAAAGAATACATATGAGAATCAAAATACATTACAATTGTGTATTACATCGTAAAGCAATCATAATACATTTTGACACATATAGACCTAGTTTAAATTGAATTACAATGGTACATCATGTACGCTTTTAATTCCCAATTGCAACGTGTTTTTATGCATATTTGTAAATTGTAATAAATTATCTACTAAATTAAACTCATCCGTTTTAAAATAACTAGTTTTTCCCTTATTACCAGAGACTACTCAATATTCTCACACACAAAGTTGCTTTTGGTTGTTATCAGACCAGCTCATCAAAAACCATAAAAGAAAATTTGATGCCAAAACTAAATATCAAACTTTAATGGATAAAGTCGGAAAAATAAAAGTACACTATAAAAAATATGGTGGCCGAACTTTAAGATCCAAAACTTTAATGGTCTAGGTCCAAATAGCAAACTAGTAACCAAATCATAAAATATCAAATTTCATCGGCAAACTCAACGAAACAAAACATGAATATTGATTGTTTGGTGGCCAAACTCTAATATCCAAAATTGGTGTCCGAAGTCAAGAACCTAATGAACGCTATTCCTTTATAAAAATGCAAATACAATAACTAAGCTAATTGACATTGTATTTATGTAACATACCCATACTCAACCAATTGACTGGGGGACATGATCTATACGCCGATGAGTTATTATGGAAGCTATGAAAGGCACCTAGCCTCCAGCTAAGGTACGGCTTGCATTTTGATCCATAATAACTTGTTTATTTACAAATCGTGTTTTATAAGCTTACCGACAATAATTGATGCAATTTTTTATATACTTATACATGTAGTTGAAAGATTCATACGTTGTGATGATAGGCATTATCGGTGAGCCATGAAAGCATATGAACTTAAATACTAGTTATCTTGTAATTTGTTTGTAAACAATATTTGAGTATCAATAAAATCTACTACTCGTCTTTTAATTTTATTTTAAACTATATGATAATAATAATTTTAGCATCAATATTAGATTATAGAGCATATAACTGTATATTTTTAGATTAATTTGTTCAATTAGACGAGTGAAAAAAAATCATGGACTGTCGATAACATCTTAGGATTAATTCTATGATTTATACTATTAAACGACATTAAATACTATCATATTGCATGCCAAGATTTGATCTTGATGTTGAAGATTCTTTCTAAAGAAAACTTCATAAAACAATAAATACATTTTAGGGTTGTTTCAATTAACTCACTCATATTTTTTATTTTATTTTAATCATATCACTAATATTTTTATTTGTTCAATAAGGTTATTAAAATTTTACGATGTTTCAACTAAGCCATTCATATTTTTTATATAACTTGCAATTTGTTTAATTAATTTGATTTTTTATAAAAAATGCTAATTTTTTTTAAATATTTTAACTTTTTACAAATGTTTTACAATTTATGAATACACAAGTCGAACAATCTTAAAACTTTAATAACCTGATTGAAATAAAAATATAAGAACGACTTGATTGTAAAAAAAGATTTTTAATGATTTGATTAGAATAATTTTTAAACTTCACTACTATTATAAATCTATCACTTATTTTTACCACTAGCTTGCAACCTAAAATAATGTCTTTAAATGTTTATATATAATATATAATGATAATGATATTTGCGCATAAAATTAGGAGTTATAAATAAGAAAAACAGAAGAAACAAAATTACGGTTAAAGCAAATATATAGAGAAATAAGTAGACAAGAGGGTTTCTTCATCAGAATCTCTTTCTTTCTCCCAAAATAATAATTTTATCTTTTCAATCGATTCACCATCTCCAACGCTCCGATCAACCCTCATTAGGGTATGTTCTTCATCAATTTACCCCAATTTCCCCAATTTTTCCCTAATTTGTTGGTAATTTTTAATTTTAAGTATTTTGAGTAGATAAACCACAAACTTGATTTTGTTCATACATACATCGATCATCATTGCTCGAGGGATAAGGGTGGCTTTTTTTGGATTATAATTTATAAATGTGTTGATGATCGTATTTTTTGCTAGGGCATTTTTTGCTCAAATTGGTAACTTAATACAAGCTCTGGAGTCCGTTGATGACAAAAAGGTACAGTTTTTATGATAATTTATGGTTATTTTTTATTTTTTATTTTTTATTTTTTAGAAGTGGGTTTTCTGGGAAAACTTTCTTCTTGTTGATGATGATTTTCTTTTTTGGAACTGCTAATTTCTTTACCTGGTCTAGAATTAAATTGGAAATAAATAAATTAAATTAAAGGCAGTATATGCACTTTCTTTGCACAAACACCCTATTTCAAGATATAGAAATAAATTTGAACTCAAAAGATTTGACTATATGGGGATTGCAAAACTGGTAACTTGTGTTTTCTTAGTTACTGGTGAATTGTTATTGAAAAGAGCTTGAAATCAAGGGGCAATGCTTGATTAAGGTTGAATTCTTGAAAATTAAGGATATTTTTGATGGGTTGCTTCAAAAGAATTCTTTACGTGTCAAACATAACCTTAAATTAATGAAAAAAGGCTGCAATGTTGATAGTGCTTCTCCAGATGCTGCTCTAGCAACCTATACTGGAATGTACATGTACTACTTATTCTTTGACAGACAAATAAGGGAATTTCTCTGATTCTCTCTTGTTTTTGTATGTGAATTTTCAGCGTGGTCGTTTATTGTGAACTCAAACAGCCAAACAAGTACATACCACTTAAGGTTTTTTTAATACATTTGGATGTGGTTGAGCGGTTTGACTTTGTGTCATGCGTAGCAATTTTCTCTTGATTAAATCACATTTAGATGATAGTTCATTTAGGAGATAATTTGGCGTTTGCATCCATGTTCACTCATATGTAACACATTGCATATCAGGCTACTTTTCAAATTAGTTGACTTAGCTTATCAAAGTATCGAAAGTACATTTAATTAAGATTTTATCGATAGCATGGTTGTAAATTTAGAGCATCTTAGGTAGATTATTTTAAGAACATATTTACTCGAATATTGAATAGATGTTTGTTTATATATACTAATCCAACAATTTTACATGATTTTATGTTAGGCTTTCTCATCAATTATGTTAGCTTTATGATTTATCTCTGTGTTAGAACTTTAAAGGCCATATAAGATAAGAATCCGTATAATCATTCATATTTTTCATGATTGATCTGGATTTGCTTGCAGTTCATCTTTCAAGAATATGGGGCAACGGAATATGCTGTATGCTGGTCCAATACTTGAAACAGAACATGGCCATATTCACTCAGAACCTTGTGTAGTACCTTATGGTGGAATACCAAGTTTTCCGCAACCCACTAATAATAATCTCACAATAGTGCCACCTTCTAGAAATCTAGCCAGTTTCAATCCTCAACACCTACCAGAAAATCACGGACCTTCACCACATGGGATTACTCAGTTCAACGGTCTTGAACATCATCATCATAACCCTGCTAACAATGTATTTATGACACCTACTGGCGCCCAAGTTTTCCCTACTGCAGTTAATCACAGAATTCAAGATCAATTGCGATTTTCTAACGTCCGTGGGAGCTTTGAAAACAGTCAATTTATTGATGTATTTAAGAGAAAGTTTGCTGACGGATTCCTGGGAAATATTCAGTATTTTTATCCGACACCTGGCTCAAGTTCTTCGGCTGCTATTCCTGTGAATTCAGAGGGAACTATGATGGACGGTCCATCGTTGGTTATGGAACCATCAGTCCATAGAGCTGGGAGAAACAGTCATTTAGTTCCAGGTAACTATGGTGGTCAACCTCTTCAAGCGGTTCCTAACCCATGGTTAGATCAACAATTTTGCGGTAATGGTGGTGATGGTGGTGCTTTTTCATGGAATCATGGTCCCAGTGTATCTTATCTCCAAGGTAATATATACATGAATACATTTATTACAACCGCCGAACTAGTTATTTTACATTTTCCAGAGAGAAACTAAGGTACGTGGTGGATTTAGTGGTTGTCATTCTTTTTATCCTTTTTTGATATTTAAGGATATGCTTTGATGTGCCCATGGTGACAGATTTATAATAACAAATAGATGCGATGATACTTTTTTTGGAAAGAGGGGGGTAACGAGATGTAATGAAACAGGTTGTAGAATATAGTGTTTAGATGTGCTTCTGGTGCTTGAAGTTTGAACTTTTAGATTATTTAAGAAATTAATTGATACAATGTTAAATTATTTAAGAAATTAATTGATACAATGTTCAAAAATGATATTTTTGTGAAAAAAGTAGTGTCGGTTTGTGCATAGAAGTCTCTCAAATTAGGTTTAATATATGGATACATAATTAATCTGTTTTAATTTAGATTATCAGTTTTATTTCTGCCAGTAGAACTAATTATTTGATCCCTAATTAATTAGAAGCAGAATCTGATTATTCAAACATTAAAATATTAAATTGCCTTCACAACACAATAATCAAATAATCAGCTCCAACACTCAAGTTCAAACATCCATAATCAATTGACTAAAATATGAGGATGGTTATGTAATTGTAACTTATCTCAATAATAAGGTTTCTTAGAAAGCTATTTACCTGCTTTTTAAAGTGGTTATTTTGAACCTAAACAACCAGAAGTCAGAAATAGAATAAGCAAACCAAACGCTCGTGAAGTAAGTATTTCAACCTGAAGTAGCAATAATCACTTTAGATGCACCTCCAAACATCACCCCTAATCTGTATTTCATTAGTTTCATGAGAATCACAAAATAAATTCTTTTTAGGATGTTCCAAGAAAGCAAACTTCTTCATCTTTTGTAATATTTTACAGTTTATTACTTGCCTATTGTAGGACCTGTGAATGGGGGTGGTTTTGATGCTGCAAATGTAGGGTTACATGGATATCAAGTCACAACCAGCAACAGAATTCCGGGGACTTTTGTGCACCCGCCAGCCATCGTGCTTCATCAGGGTCCCCACAGTATCCACCACCCGCCGCCACCACCAATGCCGCCAATGCAGGGCTCTAATATAGATTTCCATTCTCAAGTGGCTTCAACTTCACACAGACTTCCAACAAACACCACTGTAAATCCTTTTCAGAATGGGATCGAGCCTCCCATGACTAGGTTTGTGGTTCCCGCACAGCCAACTGGTCTTAGGGTTTTTCGGCCTCATAGGCGGGAGCTCATGGTTGAGGCAACTGCAAGGCATCGCGTCTTTCCCCACTTGAGGGTTCTTCCTGAAGAAGTATTATTCTCGTGCAAAAATTGAAATCTTGCTATTTAATGAATATTTTAAAACAGCAAATTGTGGTGTTTATATGTTGGGTTTTTATAATTCACATGTTTTGGTGTTTCCAACATGTAGGGGGTTGCAATCCTTGATATATCTGGTTATCATGAAGCAGAACATTCAGTTGATAATCATAGAGACATGCGTTTGGACATAGATCACATGTCTTACGAGGCAAGTTGTAGAAAGATAACTTTACTTAAGCAATCTTTGTTCTCATGTGATTCTGTTAAGAACTGATTTTATTATTATTTTTATAATCCTAGAGATTACGAATAGTTAGATAAGTAATATCAGTGGTTTATATATTAGATATCGTGGGAGTAGGAGGTTTATTAGTATTCTTATTATCAGCATTACTTTGGGAGCAAGTTACATGTTTAACCAAATTATAGTAGGATTTGAATATCTCTAGTATTTAGAGGGTCATTGTAATCTTAGTGGTTATGATATCATTGGAGAGTTGGTTTACCTCTCCGAAGTAAGATGTGGGAGAGCTGATTGACCTTTGAAACATTGATCAAACTATCATATTATAAGTTTGTGTTTTAATTTCAATGTGTGCTTCATATCATTCCTGTAACATTTCCATTTTGTGCAGGAGCTTCTTGCACTTGGTGAACAGATCGGAAGTGCAGGCTCGGGTTTGTCAGATGATTTTATTCTAGAACATTTAAAAACAAGAATATTTGCGTCATCTAAATCTTTTTCTGAACCCGAAGATGCATCTTCTGCCGATCAAGAACTGAATTCCTGTGTCATTTGTCAGGTATTTGATGAACTGTAATTTTATTTTTGCATACTTTTGTTCCTACTTTGCTTATTATCATTTCTTTATCACTACCTTCTTACGTGTTCTTGAACAAACTTTATTGCTTGTGCACGCACTGCACATATTTACATTGTTTTGCACTGACATAAGAGGGGTCAACTTTAGAATACAATTTTTTGTACAATTTGCGTAAAATGGAAACCAACTTTAGTCAACTTTCTATTGGAACATTTGGTTAAACTTAACCATCATCTCATCAAAACATCAGAACATTTGGCTCAAGATATCTCTTATAAGTTAGCCACTTTCTCTAGCATGTCGAGAAAAAAAGTCAACTTGGTGGATGTTATCGTAAGTGGCAACATTATCGTGTTGACTTAGTGCAACCTACCTTAAATTGAAAAATTTTAAATTTTGATGGTTTTATCTTTTTTGGAAAAGTCAAGTGCTTTTTTTTCTGGTAAATTGCATGCTTGCATGACATAGAAATGCTCTTAAAGTTGGTTAACTTTTTATGAAAATTTCCCCATCTTTTGTTTCCCTTATAAATCTTTTTCCAAGGTTTGGTATTAATATGTAGTTATTGATCCTAAGATTACCCTTCCCTTTGGACATACGCGTATCATCATAACTATATATTATATTAGTTATCTGTTTCAAATTATATGCCGTGGATTATTATTGATGACTTCTGTTTTCACAGACCAATTACGATGATCAAGAACAAATCGGGGTGCTAGATTGTGGGCATGAGTACCATGTTGAATGTGTGAAGAAGTGGTTGACAATGAAGAACACCTGCCCGATTTGCAAGTCAACAGCAGTTGCTGCGAAAACAAAGGAGTCATAACACCGAAGATGCACGAAAAGAAACAAGACGCCTTGAAATGATTTGGGCATCTTGTGATATAAATATACAAGTAAAGAGAGGGTGTTGTTCTTTCTCTTTTTTATAAATTATGGTAAATATAGGAACCTGGTTTTTATATCTTTCTGAGATGAGACAGTCAACAAAGTGTTGAAAAGAAGGTGGATCACCTTTGAACCTTTTTGTACAGACTTTTTTCATGTTGTTTCACTCAATGGATGATCTATCTGGAGTGATATGTACTTATGATTGTTAATATCAGGTTGAACATTCATTGAATCTTTCTTTGTTTGATATGTTGGTGTTTATGAGGCACTCTGTTTGCCCAATTTGGCACTTTTGATCTCTGTGTTTCCAGTGGTTTGGTCAACTTTTTGCAATGTTTGTACCTTATAAAATCATCAATGCTGAATTCAACTGTAGGAATTGCAAGTGTTGATTTCTTTTATAATCAACTTTTGTTTTGAAAACTGGTATTTTTGTTAAATCTCAAACCAAGTTAAAAACTCTTTTATAGTCCAAGTCAGTATGCATATAATATAATGCATATTTGTCATTATAGTACTTGAACTCGACATCTTTTTAGTTATGTATTTAGATTTCAGATAAAAGTCATTTTCTTTGGGAAGATAACCCTTTTAGATATATCTAGGGATGATTTATTTGTACAGGGCATCTTTTTTTTAACCCAATAAATTATTGAGAACCATGAAACTGTATAGTATACCTGTACATATGCATAAATGAAAGTCAAGTGGTGGGAGAGAAACAAAAGTGTTACATAAATGTGTCATATCACATTTAAAGCAATAGATATAAATTTATAATGTAGTTGATATTGTTTTTACATATTGCAAAAATAACACGGTTAATTTTTTTAACTTATTCAATATTCAAGTAGTCAGAAATACTATCCAAAAATATTAAAACTATCCAAAAATATTAAGAGCATCCTATTCTATCAAGTGAATCAATGATCCAAAAAACTTGTGACAAAATAAATACTTGAAAAATAGGGTTTCGTGGTACCTAATAACCAGCAAGGACTGGATGAACCATGATCAGCCCTAATATGCATACTGGTAGAGAAGGAATTGAAACAGAATATTACGATTCAATTGAATAGTTAATTGATTCAAACATCAGTATAATAAAATAGAGGGTTCTTGAGTAATGCTAGTGGTTTAAGGATCATCGGTTTGTTTAATGGTGAACCAGCTTTAAGTTTGGTTGGATCTGCAACCACTGTACATGTACATCATCAACCAGATTTTCAAAAATTTACTACTCACATACATCGAATTATGACATACGAATATAAAAATTTGTTTTTCTGTTTTCTGTTTACTGTTCACCTGCTGTTTTCGGAAGCAAACCAAACGGATAAGGTAGCCAGTTTGATGTCTGGTTATGTGAACTGGCCGACTGACCGACTACACTACAATTTGATTTCGTTCAAAGAAAAAGTTCAACATTAAAGAACAGCCATACACATTCACACGCGTATGCTGTGTGTGTATTATACAAGATCCACTGCAGTTGACATATAAAGCAATACAAAAACAACAATTTGATGTAATACTAGTATGATCTACTTCTTCGGTCAAACACTTCAAATTTGCTGAAAAACCAATTTGATCAACACCTCT
Organism: Flaveria trinervia; assembly: GCA_025506515.1. Taxonomy (NCBI): domain Eukaryota; kingdom Viridiplantae; phylum Streptophyta; class Magnoliopsida; order Asterales; family Asteraceae; genus Flaveria; species Flaveria trinervia. The sequence goes on along the minus strand of CM046449.1, from coordinate 79,235,448 downwards.
GCCATCGTTCTTAAGTATAAAATCAACATTCTTCACGGCTGAGACATCATCCATCGACCCACAATTAACAGTTTGACCTTCAGGCAATGATGAAGGATTGTTCCTGATGTCAAGTGCTTTTCGGCTAACCACATGGTATATTTGAGTAAAGACTTCAGTGAAAGCATTGTCTACATTTAAGGGCTCCAGAGTCGCCTTTTTCAGCAAATATTTTGGCATCCACAGTGGAAACTGAGAGCAAGTGGCATAAATTTGATTTTGTTTCCAATTAAAATTATTACAATGTTTGAGTCATTATGGTCTCTGAGCTCTTTTAGCCATCTGTCGACGCTCTAGAAGGACGGTTTGTGGTTTTATAAACAAGCAATGCACCAACACCTTCTCTGTAGATTGCACTTATGACCGCACAGTACCTGCTGTTAAAAATTACAAAAATGAACTTTTTGGTCATTATTTGTATTAATTTCTTATATAGTTGTCTAAAATTAACATCTTGAAAAAAATGCAATTCAACTCATACTTTTTCTTACAGATAACCATAGATAGACTATTGCTCCCACATTTCAACCAAAAATAAAGACTTGTAGCTATATTTTCACTGAATATGTTAACAAAGTAAAAGCATAATAAAAAGAAAACTAACCTCTTGGCAGGATACCAAATCCAAGCTTTGATGACCTTGTCGTCAGCATACGCTTCTGGTGGCGAATTCAACACCAATTATTGCTTTTCCCCTTTGAACTTTAAATTAAATAAAAAAAGATACCACCAAGAAGGATAGTCGTGGTGTAATATTAATAAATGAAGAGGCATCAAATATTTATATGTTAATATACAAAACAAAAATGCTCCCATTGACCTTTATAACACATGGGGATACAAAAATTGCAGTATTCGATGTAATATAGACTAAATTCTATCAAAATTTTGAAATATACCCGCTAATACATACCAACAAAAATGAAGACAAAGGCCTATACATCTGATTCGGCCCAAGAACCCATGTTTTGTTGTGTCAATCCACCCGTGTTATGTTGTGTCAATCCAATAGCATTTTCCATGTGCAATTTCAAGATTGACACTTCTTTACAATTTTCCTTTTTTAAGAATGTATAAGCCCCAACAACATAGACAAATTCAGGACCATAAAGATGGCATGCCGATGCCGCTTTGTATGCTACAAGCTCCAAGTTCCCTGGGTGACAATTAAGCCACAATGAACAAAATTCAAATCATCATATTTGGTTCAGTTGCATAGAGGTTGTTCTTTAAATAACATGCACAAGAAAGGAAAGGAAAGGAAAGGAAACACAAGTGCCAACTCTAGCATATTATATTTTATGCAATTTGTCCAAAACTACACGCCTTTAGAAATTAATGCTTTTCGGCAGTGAAAAAGAGAAATCTAGTTTCAGCAGAGATGAGTATTTCAACCCATGACTTAAAAAAAGATTGATCTGGGTTATGTTCTACCACCAATGGCTAACCTCCTATATTACTTCATAAAAAAAACTATAATAATAGAATTTCACATTCACGTTCAATACACTAATTATTTTTAACAATTAGAACTTTTAACCCGCCCTTATTGACGATTTGGCATATCTAAATTTCAAGTTAAAAATCATCAGTTGAATAAATCCACAACATTCATGATCCTAAAAGGGGAAAGCAGAAAAATATACCAGAGGTAATTTCTGAAGCAAGTATGGTTTGGGTGAAATGACGTGCCTGCCACCATCGACAACGTAATCTCCAGTTCTTTCTTGATATATTATCTTGAAACATATCAGGAATATTCTTGGAAAACTTTGTGCAGCTATCACCATAACTGTTGGCACAACTAGACATTCTATCCTCATCACATCGGGAAAGCTCTATGAAGCTAGAAGCAAACTCTTTCCAAATGTCACAGTCTGCGTATGTCGCATCTAAGTGCAGAGCAATCATCTCTATCAATCTTTCTATGTTGTAAGCTCCTAAAAATTTATGAAAAACAGACAGCATATTTGAATCGACAAGTTCTATATAATTTAGGCATAACTATGACTTCACAAAAACAATTTTTTTCTGTGTTTGTGAAATTTACTGTTATGTAGTAATCTAGACAAATACTCAAATAGCCCCACAAGAATATAACAGCTTTTTCAAGGGGTGGCTAATGTGTGGGCAGGTTGGGCAACAGGTCTAAGCAGACAATCTTTTGTACAAGACTGCCAACCCATTCCCCTTTCATTCTAGCTTTTTTATATTACACCCATTTGCTTGTTAGATATAAAAATATAGCCCAAAGCCCCATTTATAAGCAAATGGGTTGAAATTCGATCTCTAGTTTTTTTCTGTTGGTGACATTGAAATTTGAACAGAGGTACACTGCTGTACCACATGGAAAAATAACAGAATAAACACTATCATCAAGAACAGGCATGAAAAACCATATGCTAAATACCAGGTTAATGTGTTTTGTTATGACTAAAATGCTTGATTCATTAAATTTAGACAATACACTATGCAATTGAAAAATGAACAATATAAATGCATAATATCATACCATCATGATGCAAGCTGATTAGCTTTGCAAGTGAGTGGCTACATGTTGGATCTTTTCTTAATGTGTCCTCAAAGCAGACGCACATTTTGTTTGGATCCTCTTTGGAAAAATGCTCCAGAAGACTTGCTTTTAACCTTCATCAATACAAGAGTTCAATTAACAAAAAGTTAGAATTTCTCATAAACATATAAATTTAATTAACATACATAGTTCTGGCTGACGCAAAGAGATAATAAAAAGGATCACCTATAAGGAAGCGAGGCATGAGAATTTTTAACAGCACTTTCCACCTCTTCTATAGCTTCTTTGACTTGATCCACAAGCAAAAGCATCTGTCAAAATTGAGACGTTGGGTTGGGAATTTTACATCTTGGAGAAGTCTTTTCAAAATGATCTTCTTTTAAAACCAGATAATGTTGCTTGCCTGTATTAGAGGGAGTAATGCCTCGTAAGCTGGCGGAGTAGAATGAAGAGCATTCTGTAAATGCTTCACTGCAGCCTTATAGTGGTCATTTTGTATGCTCCTTTGAAGAGAGATGAAATCCTCTAAATTATTTATTCTTGGAAGTTTTAAAGGCATCAACAAATAATCTAGATCTGTAGCAAAAACAACCAAACACATGCAAAGTTTATACCAGGTAAAGTACACAAAAAAGAACTAGAATAAACAGTGGACAAAATAATCTAACCAAACAACAAAAAACAGAACATTAGAAATTTTCCCATGCTGCATGTGATATAACCATGACAAAACACAACACCACAGTCTCAGTAGTGTACCACTTTTTATACCATCATGTGCCCAGATTAATCAATTAAACTCAAAGTTAGGTAGCAAAATGGGTATGTCGAATGGGGTCAAAATATGTAATCGCTAGTTGTAATCGAATGGGGCAACCTAAAAATTATATGCCCAAAAAGTATTAATTTAAAAAAAATAGTGTTTCAAATATGAATAATTGTATATTTAATTCAAATTTCAATAACTATTATCTAATTTTTTGAATTAGATGATTTAGGAGGTTTTCTGCATTTAATATACTCTAGGCCACTTATATTTTCTTTTCCATCTTTGGCCCTTTTGAGATAAAACACAATCCGAATAAACCCATTCATAAGTAAAGACGCCATCATGCCCTCTAAAAGAATTCCTTATATAAACAACTACATGACTGGTAGGCGGATTATGAAAAGAAATTCAAATCCCACCATGAGCATAGACTATAGAACCATAAGTTTTGTTGCCGGTATGCAGGAACCGTGAAGAGTTTCCATTTTGATCACTCTCATCAGAATTCATATGGAGTTCCTCATATTCAGGTATTTCTTTTTTCACTTCATGGTCAGCCTCCATTAGAACTTTTCTATCTTGGTCAACACCTTCTTTGCCGATTCTAATAGAGGTATTTGAATTCAGTTGGAAGACACAGTCAGAATCTTGAATTTGAACAGCACTTTGTCCATTAGAGAGATCACTTAACATGATTTCCTGGGGGCCAGACATCCCAGACTGAACGGGACTAGCAGATTCAAGTGAATCATGCAAACGAAATACTTTCTGAATAGCATTGTACCACAGATAAGAAAAGGCTAACCCTACAACCAAATTTGCTATTGGGTCGGTTGAGAAGTCACTCTGTTGCTGAAGGCTGATAAAAAAACAATACAGTTTAATTAGAATAACGGTAAAGGCAACAGAGCGGGTTGAGTGAGTTGGGTAACAGGTGTTAAAATGAGGTAAAATGACAAGAAACTGCAGACTTTGAGTTTGCTCATTTATAAAATATAAAACCATTTTAACGTACATCAGTGTTTAGGACAAAAGCCATGACAAAGTGCCATCCCTTTTGAGACCAAAGATATAATTTCTAACACATAAGGACCAAATATAAAAACCTAGCAAACAACAAAGACTATTCTTGTACTCTTTCCTAAAACAAAAATGCAAACCTCAAAACTCTCTGGTAGGCTCCGTCAGTGTCACCTCGTGAAAGACAAAAAAGGAGGAGTTCTATCAGTACATCAGACCTACCCTGCCAAAAATCCAGTCTTCTTATAAGATTCAACACACAAGATGTAGGTTATAGTCATGTCATCATAATATTAGCTACTAAATTGAACTAAGAAAGAAATATGTTGCCAATACACAAGCAACTACCAAAGGATATACTATTTCAGATTCAAATTTCAAGTTTTTAATCAAACATAAGTACCCAAACCCAATATTGCAAACATAATATGGAGTAAATTACCAAGAATATCTAGTAGCAGAGAAAATCACAAGACAGATAAAAAGACTAATTTCACAGAATTACAGGTCATATAAAATGTAAGTTATTTAAACAATACCTTCAATGATTGCTTATTTTTGGTAACTGCATCATGTTTCTTCTGCCATATATCATATACATGCTCGACTTTACGTGTTGCAGTTCCCATATGTTCTAAAAGCTTCAACGTAGCCTAAATAGCAAAGATGTAGTCAATATATTTATTGCTACATATAATTACAACATTAAACCTCAAAATAAATTATATAAAATAAAGGCAATATTTGCAAAACTATTTCTTGTGACTTTTATTAGCTTTAGCAAACATGGTAGACAACTGAGTTATGATACATACATTGCAAACCTCAAAGATGAACTGAAGCGAAAGACTGATCATAAGACACAAATTTACAGATAATCATCACTCCTCTCAACAAAAAACACCTAGAACTTTAGAAGTCAATTTCATCACTCTAGATTTGAAGTATACAGCTTATCAATCATCCCTCCGTATCAACCATGATAAACAGATTTTGAGTTATTTCTTTATCCTCTCAAACTCGCATGAATGTAGATGAAGATGGTCATCAATATATGACTCACAACACAATTATCAGCCATTGCCTTAGATTAAACTAATAAATACCACTAACAAAACTTCAATGCTGTGGCCCATCATGGATTCATCAATTTATCTATATATGCTGACCCTAAAGTAGCATTTTCAAGAGGTTTAATACTTTAATGTCACTTGTAAACAATCCAAGAAGCAAGATAAGAATCTAAACCACTGAAAATTCACAAAACTAAGTGTCACTGTGTTTAATCATTTACGTACAGTAAGTGAAACACTTCATAATAGTATAATACAATACCATTATGACTTCGTTGTTCCATTAGTCCAAAATGTAGCCCTAATTTCAAAAAGCATTAATCCCTACTAAACTATTGAAGAGCAGGCTTATTATTAATATACGGTTTACAACATGTAAAGTTCTATCAATTGATCCAACAACAATACGTGTATGTATGATTTCTAAAAAAAGAAGCAAATACAATATTCACTATAAACATACCCAATACTTGTTTCTGTTGTTTATCAACCCCTTCTCCCTGTGCGTCCCCTTCAACAACAAGCTCAACACCCCGGCGGCTTCGTCCCAATTCTGACGTCGAACCAGTTGCCGGAGAAGATACCGGAGTCTAATCCGATGCTCCGACCGCAAACTCCGTAACTCTCGCCCAATACCTCTCTTTAAAGTGTACGAAGGCTTCGTTACAGATAATATTATTCCTTTAATGTTCCTCTTCTTCGACGATGCAACGAAGACACCGTCGTCGATCTTACTCTGCTTCCTCTTCTTTGTTTTGATAATTTGAGGTTCGTCAATGTGTTCTTCTTCGTCGATTTCCATCGGAACGTTCGTTGGATGTAAGGTTTTGTTGTGTGAATGAAAGGTCGCCGGAGAGTCGTCGGAGGAGGACGGCGGCGACAGTGGTACTCCGGCGACTTCAACGGCGATTTGTGTGAGGTTTATAATTTGGGGTCAAATCCTTTTAAGGGTTTTGCAACCCAAATTGGGTTTAGGGCTTTCACGTTGTGACGTTGGGGACCAATCATAAAAGTACTCGATATATAGATTATGGTTAGCTTATAAAATTAAGTTATTGTTGGTCCGCCGGTAGTTGTCGATTTTTCATACGAACCGTACCTATGTTCGATTCTTATTTTGCTAATTCTTATTGAAATTATTTCTCTCAACCCCTCTCTTTATTTTTTCCTATACTGATTTTGTCTATTTCCCCCTCCTTATATTAATTTAAATTCCATAATTATTACTATATATGAAAAAGGCCATGAAAAATATGAAATGCGTTTTCTTTTGCGTGATGTACAAGTTGTTTATGCAAGTAAAAGTTGTAAATCATTGTGTACAAGTTTGTGATGTGCTTAGACTATTAAATTGCTCTGATGTCGGGGTGTGGCGATGGTCGGACTGTAACCCAAGACCGTCGTCTACCGTCGCCGTCGGTTCGGTTTCTCTAATATCTCTGGCTATGGCGGCGCATCAGGGTGTAGTGGTGGTCGGGCTGCATCCGAAGACCGTCGTCTCCCGTCGTCGCCGGTTCAGTTTCTCTGCTATCTCCAGTTATGGCAGCAGAGGTGGTGGATAAGGCAGGGGTTTTTGGGTGCGGCGGTGAGAAATTGGGGAATCCAACAACCGGAGGGCCTCCTTTTCGATCCATGATTTGCGCTTTAGCTGTTTTTCAAGCGTCGATTTATGCATCAAATTTCAGTTTTGCTCTTGATTGTTGCGATACGGGCGTGTATGTTGTTGACAATGCCGATTACTTTGTTGTCAAGCTGCTTCTCATTTGTGGTTGATGTGGTGTTGTATGTTGTCTCTGTTCATTCACGGTGTCGTTGACTGCCCGTGCCTTTTTAGCTTCGGTTTGATTTGCTTTTTTTGGCCCTAGATGTTGTTGTCTGTTGATGATGCTAGGCTTATCGCTTATGCTTACCTGAGACTTTCTTGTCGTCAATGATGTTGAGCTTTAGCTCCTTTGAGATTTTGGTTTAATTGACTATGTTACTAATGTCGATGATGATGATCTGATATTCATCCGAGACAATAGATATGTCGGTTATAGGTTATACTTTGCAGTGTTAGTGACCTGGTTGTGTTGAGTAAGAATATTGTTTGATGATGTCGATGACAGTGAACATTTATTCATCTGAGGCCATTCGTTTTGGTGTTAAGAGGATGTTTTATGATAGACCGACATTGGTGTAGGTTCCATTAGCTTGACAACCATTTTTGGTATGTAGCCATTCTGATTCGTGCGTTGTGGTCAAACCCTAGTTAACTTAAATGGTGATTCACGAATTAGCAAAAGTATATCTTTAGATGTTTTCTCTAAGCAAATATTGTTTTAGCTAGTGATAGACAAATACATAGCTAATCCAAAAGAAAGTTTCTCTATATCCATCCACATATTAAAAACAATGTTACAAGAAACTTAATTATAAATGTATTTTGGTTTATATAAATTAACAATTTTAACGGCGTAGCCACACATGCCTATTTTTATATACATTTTGAGTTGGATTACAATTCTATGTAATTTCCTTAGTGGTAAACATTTTCACCGAAAGATTTACGACGAAGGTATCCGTCGTTGAAAGTTATTTGTTTTGTAGTTTCTTTTAAAATTTCCTTTTGAGGGAGAATGATTCTCTTATATGGGTACGTGACTAAGATAAGTAATGTGTTGATATTTATTGTTAATCTCTAGAAATGTACCTAATACACGCATACTTAGCTCAAAGCTAAGGTGAGTTTTTATTGTTTAAATTTCCAAATTGGGATGTGTTTTCTCTAATGTATATTACTTACAAATCAATGTGAAATTACCTTGTGATATAACTCTTAAGGGTGTGGAAAGTGAAGAAAATAATAACCTTTGTGGGGCATATTTCGTTAATTTCACCCATACTTGAACTAAAAAACAAGTAGGCCATTTATATGCTTCAATAACAAAAGGAAAATTATTAAGAATAAACTACTCGCACACTAATAGTGCCATCAGTGACTTACCAATTACCCAATCTACCAACAACACTAACAAATCACTGAATTACCGATATTGGTTTTTATTGTTCTCTGAGTTCTCATGAAAAATATAAATTCCTAAAATAATCCTATTCTAGCTAGACACCGGTATGTTTGAGCAATGGTTGGTTTACCCAACACTTAATAACTAACAAATGTTGGGCAACGTTCACATGCATTCGAAGTTTTGGTATTTGATCTCACTTGTGGTTGTTGTGGCTAGTTAACATAAAAATAAGTGGGAACTTGATAAAATCAACACGCAACATGCTTCAACCTAATCTAATTTTCGTCGACCTTGATAATACTTTCTGGCTCTTATACTTTACTAAGTTATAAACCCATGTTTTACATGGGTAGAAGAAACTCAACATATTAAATTTATTAGGTTTTATTAATATTTTGTATCTTACATGTTATTAGCCATTAAAAAAATAATAAATATGAAATTATAATAACAAATAATAAAAATCAAGAATTACTCTATAATAATTTGCCAAGGGAAATAAACAATGTCAAAGGACAGTTTTGAGATTTCACACTTTAGCTTCTTCTAGAAGTGATCAGACCATAAAGACAATAGGGAGAGCATGCAGAGAGAATGGCCACCATGTTGCCACCACCAACGCCACCAGACATGTATGGGATTATTTATTTTGGTTGAAAAAGACTTTTGACAAAAAAACTTATTAACTTATGAATTTTCAAATGAAGTTTTTAAAAAAGTGTTTGGAGCATTACGCTCTCTTTAAGGGTTGTTTGCGACTGCCCTCTACAAACCGAGTCTCATTTTTGCCTCAAGAAAGAGGTGGCTGCCACATCCGGCTATCTCCCATACTTCAAGAAAGAGGGGTTATGACTTCCCTTGAGTTTCCTGTAATTGAGTATCTGGTTGTTCTTGGGCAACTTATGATTATGTGTTCTTCCACCTAGGTTAGTGTTCCTATTTGGTCCAAGTATTTGATTTGTGCTTTCGATTGACTTCAATGGATCCTCTTTTTTCCGATTTTAATCTTTAGTTGTTGTTTGATTTTGGTTGTTGCAGGTTGCATATGAATGTGCGTTGTTAAATCTAGGTTACTTTCAGTTTTCTATTTTGATTGCTTCAATCTTTTATAATCAATAGATATCTATTGTGGGTATTATTGTTTGGGGTATGTTATTGATACACCCAATTTATTTTATCCTCTCTATATCTTTCTTTCCCCCGTCCCCTTATAGAAGTGCTTGCAGGATCGGTTAAGGTCACTTAACACTTAGTTTTTCTCTCAAACTCACTTTGAACAACACTCGGATAAAGATAGAGTCAATAAGAGTTGATCACAATATAGCAAGTAATAAGGAAAACAATAGATAATTTTCAAGGTACTTTTATATATTGCTTCTCAACTCAAGTATTACAAGACTCTTACAAGCAATTTGAATGAGTTACAATGAGAACCTATATATAATACTACCTACAACCAGATATACTTTGATACCAGTTGGGATCCTATAACTAAATCCTATACTACAAGACTATAGTTTAAGGTATATCGGATAAAGTCTTATCTGAGATATGGTAGTCAGGACATGTCCCTGACTTACCTTTTGTCACCAGCTAAAGTTGGTAAGTTGTACTATCATAAAAGGTGAACAGTGGAATAAAGTATGGTCAACTACATGGCTCTTTAGAAAGAAGCCATGTAGTATCAGAGGTCTGTAGTGGAGTGTCAGAGACCATACTTGTGTCCACTGGTTCATAGTAGTGTCTTCCGAAAGTTAAATGGCTTCGGAAGAACAAGTACTTCCGAAGCCACTTATACTTCGGAAGAGGCTGCTTCTTCTAAGGCTTGGGAACTTTCATACTTCGGAAGTAGTCTTCTAATTGTTCTCTTAAGACTTGATCTTCGGAAGCATGCTCTTGACTTCGGAAGTAGAGTTCTGTCTTCGGAAGTTGATCTTTCACTTTGTCTTCGGAAGAGCTCTACAACCTTCGGAAGTTCCATGCTAACCTTCGGAAGTTCCATGCTAACCTTGGAAGCCTTTGCATGTAGCACAAAAATTATCTAAGTGAATTGGTTTTGTTGCACCAGCCTTCTTCTTGATCCAAAAAACTCCCCCTAGGCTGATGCTACCAAAACCTCACTTGTCTCTGCTTCTCAAAACTTTCAGCACCAAGGAGAGTAGATATTTATATGTTTCCTTGTTCTTCCCTGATATGGTGCTGAGAAGTTTGTATAAATACTTGGTAGATAGGATATCTAGTCTGTCACCTTGGATGATATGTACCCTCTGCTGTTGCCCTCTGAAAAGAGTTAGTTGATGAGAACTGTAATCATATTCCCATCTAACTATAGGTTCTAATTCTGAACCCTCCATCATCTGTAGAAAGGCAGCACCCTTGGTAGAAGATCTTTCCTTGTCTTCATGTCTTCTTAACTTTAACTCTTCTTCAATCTTGGCTTTTGCAGTTAACTCAGCTAGATGAAGACTGCTGAGATGATTTCTGATGAGTGCAGCAGTTTCAGAGTTGGAGGGGTTGGAGAATGGCTTCTCTGCTAACTTAGCATTATCAAATCTGCTGGAGTGTAACAGAGAGGTTGCATTAAGTTTGTTGACTTTGCCATTCTCCCTTTCCATAACAAAGTTGTGAGAAGTTTCATCGAACCTCCACTGGATTATTCTCTTTCTAGGCACAAGAGACTGACTGGGAATCTTGTCCTCTTTCTTTGTATTCAGTAGTTACACTAGTTTCCTTCTAAGTTTCTTCTCTTCATCATTTAATGAATCTGAGTTGATGCCTAGAAGTCTGACAACCTGGTCTAATGTTCCTCTAGGCAAATCAAGGAATTTATCTCTTGTGAAGGAACATGAAGATCCATCAACATAGGTCATATTGATAGAGTCTTCTTCACATGAGACTTCGCTCAAAGTTGTGCAGTTGGTGAGCTTGGTCTTTATTGCCTTGAACTCCTCAAGAGAGAGATATTGAGAAGGCTGAGGGGATGGTTTGGATGGTTGTTGGGTAGGTTGTGGTTCAGAGATTCTGGGAAGTGTTTTTGGTTGAAGGATGGGAAGTTTAGGTGGTTGGGGTGATGAAGTGGATGTGGGTAATGATGTGGGTTCAGGGGTGAAGGGTTCGGTTTTGATGGTGAAAGGTAAGGGTGAGGGTTCGGGTTGTGGTTGAAAGGTTGCAGTGAAGGTCATCCCCTTTACCCTTCTGTACTTCTCTTTTCTCTTTCCCAATCAGATGTCAGCCTTGATTTCACTGACAATCCGTTGGAGTGTCTTCTCTGACATGGGATCCACCTGCCTTCCAGAGAAGCCATGAGCCCGGAGATAGTCTTTCATCCAGGCCTTTTCACTGAGCTTCTTGGTTGCAGTGACCCTTGCTTCTTCCTCCTTCTTCTTCCTTTCCTTAAGCTTTTCTCTTGCAAACTTTCTTCACTCTTTCTCCATTTGATCATGCTTTTTATTGTAGAGCCAGAGGATCGTTTCATTATTGTGTGGAAAGAGTTCTTGAAGATTGAAGCCTCTGGAGGTTAGGAATTCTATCCTATCTCTCCTTAGTTGTAAGTCAGCCTCATTCTGTTCTTCTTTCTCTTTCTCTAAGGCCAACCTGGCTTCTTCTTCATGTTTTTATCGGGTTGCCTTTTCCAGATTCACCAACTCCTCTAGTGGTAGCAGGAGTGTTTCTTCATTGGCAACTCCCAATTGGATGAGCTGGTCAATTATCTCTTCTCTTCTTTTGTTATTGACACCCTCATGGTTGGCTGCAGCTGCTTTTGTACTAGCATCTAGCAACTTTCTAGTTGGAAGTCTTCATTTCTTCTTTAGCTTCTCAATCTTCTCCTCTTCATGAAGCTCTTCCGCAGTCATTTTCCTTTTCCCTTTGTTGTCTTTTGAAGAGCCTGACTATGTTGGTTCTTGGAGAGTGGATTCTGATTGTGAGAGAGGCAGAGAGGGTGTCTGGGATAGAGGTAGATCCAGAAAGTCCTCATTGTTAACCTTAGATGCCATTTCTAGGATTGCATCTGTGATGATAAGTTCCTCGGACATCTTGATCAGTCCTTCCGCAACTTCCATTTAAGCTTCGAAAGATTCAGCTTGTTCTTCCGAGGCTTTAACTTCAGCTTTGGAAGTTTGAGGAAATGTAGATTCTATCCCGATTGTTTCAGTTACTGGGCCATCAGTCCCCATTTCACCTTCAAAATAAATCTTAGGTTCCATGTGGACCTTAGGTTGACCAACTTCTTCCACAATGGTAGAAGGTGCAGTAAGCCTCTGAAGCTCTTCAGCTCTGAAGTAGATCATTGCAGCATCTGGGCTTGACTGATCAGTAGAGGATCTGAGCAGAAACTTAGTGAAGAGTCTGTAGAGATCTCTCAGCATCTTTGGGTCGACCTGAAGTACAAATTGAGATGGCTCAGACAAAGTTATGACATGAGTAGAAGATGTTGAAGTTGAAGTATGAATCTATGGTCTTCAAGTGTTTGTCTCTGAACATTTTCCCCCTTTTTGGTAGCAACATCTTGAGAGCTAGATGGGCTGGAGGAAGAAGTCAATGAGACCTGAACAGTACATGCCTAACAGATCTCTCAGTCTGTTCTCAGCTAGTTTAGCCTTGAGATTGTCAATCTTAAGTTGTTGAGTAGTGGACCTTTCTTCTAAAGTCCTAACCAAGGATTCAAGGTTTGAGACTTTAGATAGAAGGTCTTTAATGAGGAGTTGCATGCTTCCCTCATCTTCTTTCGAAGAATCATGGGGAGATGAGGTAACATACATAGTATGTTCAGCCTCACCACTAGATGTGGTTTCTTGGCACCCTGGTTTCCCGTGCTTATGATGTCTCTTTTAGAGTCATCAAAATGCTCGGTTGCCGCAGATTCAGTCTGAGATATGTTACCACTGTCCATAAGGTCCATTCAGGCACCTTCTGTAGTGGCGGCTGAATCTGCATGAGTCCCCTCCACATTAGTGGGACTCACCTCAGTTATGGGTTGCTGATGGGGTCTAGGGCTATAAACGAGTCGAGCCGAGCCGAGCCAGGATGGGTTCGAGCTCGAGCTCGAAGCTTATCGAGCCGAGCCGAGCCGGCTCGAAAATTTTAACGAGCTCAAAACACCGGCTCGAGTTCGGCTCGTGAAAAGTTCGAGCCAGCTCGTGGCTCGTTCGAGCCGGCTCGATTTAAATATATATTTTTTAATTTTTCACATTAATTTATATGAAAACACAAAAAATATACATTAGGGTCTTTACATTTTGTTGAGTACTCCGTACTTATGGAAATAAAGATTATTATTTTGAATATAAACAATTTACTATCAAGTTATATATTTAAACAAAATACTTAATGTTTTTAAAAAGAATCCATTTTTATTTTTAAGAAAATATTTTTAAAATCCTAATATAAAAATAATAATCATAATAATAGTAGTAGTAGTAATAATAAAAATAATAATTATACTATATAAATATATATATACATATATTATATGCACCGAGCCACGGCCGAGCCACGAGCCAAGCCAACGAACCGAGCCACGAGCCGAGCCAACGAACCGAGCCACGAGCCGAGCTCGAACCGAGCTAACCCTGGCTCGAGTTCGGCTCGTTTAGAATTCGAGCCGAGCCGGCTCGTTTAGGGTCGAGCTTTTTTCGAGCCGAGCTTTTTTCGAGCCGAGCTTTTTTCGAGCGAACTTCGAGCGAGCTTCGAGCTACGAACTTTTTGTACAGCCCTAATGGGGTCTAGAGATAAGGGATTTCTCTGGGCTCTGTTGATCTTGGAGAGGGTGTTTTAGATCAACTTCATTGTCGTGGAGAGATGTTATCTCTTCATCAATTTTGAAGAGAAGGTTAGTAAAAGATAGGGAGGTTAAGCCTACTGATGCGGGACCTTGGTCAATGTCTACATGCATTGAGCCTTTGGTGGGGCTGTCCCTTGTTGGCTGCTCAAAAGAGTGTAAATACTCATTCTGAGGGCTGTTGGTTTGGGTGTCGGGCTCCTGGGTTTGAGACTGAGGAGACTCAAAACCCATATTGAAGTCAAAAGAGAAGGATGGAGAGACCTCAAACTGAGTGGGAGCCCATGTTTCCACTCTAGTCTTTTTGGATTGAACAGGAGGAGCTTGCTCAATCAAAGTAGATTGAACAAGGGTTCGTTTAGGGCGTCTCTGGTATGTGATGGTGATGGGTGGAGAAGGCATGTTGGCATTGTGGTGGTGGTTGCTGGTGTGGGTTCATCACCTGTGGGGTGAACAGGGATGTCACTAGGAGCTATACGCTCAATCATACCTGGAAGCAGAGAAGTGAATCTTCCAGTGAAGTTGGTGGACACCTTCTTCAAAGTCTTGAAGATGGCAGGCCTCATGTGAGGGACAGTCAGAGTAGCTGCACAAATAGCGTACTCTATTCCAACTCACAGTTGATTATGTGTTGAATGAATCTGGGATACATGAAGAATGTCTCCCTTTGAAGATTCCTAATCAAATTGGTGAACACAAATCTTGAGTAATTGAAGCGTAGGCCTCTCACCAATCCATGAACTAAGCATCCTAGTTCATACGGGATTTGATCCCATCCCCCAGACTTGTTTGACAGGCAGTGGAGGACAACGTGCAGGAGGAACTTCCAGTTGTAGGAGAAGTTAAACTTGTAGATTGTCAACCTGCTTATATCTCCACCATATCCTATGAGGATATAAGTGTTGTCTAAATCTTCTTTGGGGAAATCAGTGAGAGCTCTTTCATCAAGAAGCTCGAGATGCTCCCTGATAAGTTGTTTAGTGATGACCAACTCTTGTCCACAAATGCTGGACCTTAGAACACGAATCCCATTTAGGGTTTCGGCTTGACCATTTTCCCAAAATTCGGCCATTTGATTGGAGTAAACAGTGGGGTTAACGGTAAGGGCTGTGTAGTAAGATGATTGGGTGAAAAAGAAGATGATTTCAGATAAGTCAGCATCTTTTGATGAATCAAGAAGTGCGACTTGGTTGTGCTGAGGGTTGAGAGCCATTGGAGAAAGGTGAATGCAGATGAATTTGAGTTTGGGTAAAGTTGGAGTGAAGAAAAAAATTTCTAGGGCAGTAAAAATTTCAAGTAAGAAGATGAAATTGAATGATCGGGATTATTTAAATGGGGGTGGAAAGGCGGTTATGTGGGTTAGGATAAGGTGATGTGATGTTTTAATGGAAGAAATGACAGTGGCGGTAATGTTAAAATTAGTTAAAAAATCAGACATCATTAACAAAATCTTTGCTTTTTACAGTATGGGGCCCAAGAGATTTCCGTAACACAGTAAAATCTCTCTTTTGAATATAAAACATTTCCGAAGGTAATTTGTCTTCCGAAGGCAATTCTTACTTCCGAGGCAAAGACTTTGCTTTCTTTCCGAATGGAGAGTGTGTGTAAGCCTCGGAAGTAGATTCGATATGAAATCAATCACTTCTTCCGAGACCAAAAACTCTTCCGAAAAGAAAATTGTCCTTTGAGAAATTTTGCTTCGAAAGATATGAAAATAACTTTCGAGGGTTAATTTCTCTTCGGAAGGAATTTATACTTAGAAAATTTCAGAGAGACCTTTTTGTAACAGGGCTTAAATTGTATTGACATAAGACATTACATATTAAAAAGGTTTTCAAAAGAGTTAGGCTAATCAATGTTTATCATCCCAGTAGCTGTTATGAGATACTTAAATCTTTGTTCATCAAAAGCTTTGGTGAATAAATCAGCATATTGTTCATTGAATCAACTTTGATTAGCTTAATCAGATTTTTCTCATGAATATCTCTAATGAAATGGTACCTGATATCAATATGCTTTGTTTTCGAGTGTTTCACTGGATTTTCAGTAATGGAGATAACACTGTTGTTGTCAATATGGATAGGAGTACTCATGAAGTTTAATCCATAGTCTAACATCTGATTCTAAATCCATAGCTGTTGAGCATAGCAGCTAGCAACAACACTGTATTCAGCTTCGACAGTTGATGTAGAGACACATGATTGTTTCTTGCATTCCCATGAGATGATCCTTCCACCAAAAAATTGACATCCTCCTGATGTTGATTTCTTGTCAATGTTGTAGTCGCCATAGTCACTGTCAGAGTATCCATAGAGATTGAAATCCTTGTTTCTGGGATACCAGAGACCTAGTTTAGGTGCTCCTTTGAGGTTTAGGAGGATTCTCTTAACAACATCTAGATGAGACACCTTTGGAGTATCCTGATATCTTACACAGATGCAGGTAGCAAACATGATATCAGGCATAGATTGTGGTTTCTTGGTATGGGTGTCTGGGCAGGCTTACAATCTTTCATCTCAAATTTTTCTAAGATGTCAGAGACATACTTAGATTGATTAATGAAAAACTCTTCCTTCATTTGCTTTACCTGAATTCCAAGGAAAAAGTCCATTTTTCCCATGGAACTCATCTCAAACTTTTTCTTCATAATGCTCTCAAAGTCCTTACACATTTGGTCATTTGAAAAACTAAATATGATGTCATCAACATAGACTTGAACAAGCAAAATGTCCTTTCCAGACTTTCTGATGAAGAGAGTCTTATCAATGGTACCTCTAGTGTAGCCATTCTTTAGAAGAAACTGAGACAGAGTCTCATACCACAGCCTAGGTGCTTGGTGCAGCCCATATAGAGCCTTATCCAGTTTGCACACATAGTTGGAATGCTGTGGGTCTTCAAATCCTAGAGGTTGGCATAGATAGACTTCCCTATCTATATTCCCATATTGAAAGGCACACTTGACATCAAGTTGATAGACAGTGAAGTCCTTGGATGTAGCATAAGCAAGGATAATCCTAACTGCCTTAAGTCTTGCAACAGGTGCAAAGACATCATTATAATTGATTCCTTCCTCTTGTGTGTATCCTTGAGCTACAAGTCTTGCTTTGTTCTTGATGATCAAGCCTCTATCATATCTCTTATTTCTGAAAACCCATTTAGTTCCTATTGGTACTTAACCAGATGGTAGCTGACATAGGTTCCATACCTTCTGTCTCTTGAATTGAAGCAGCTCCTCTTGCATCGATTCAAGCCAGCTACTATCTTTCAAGGCATCTTCTACCTTTTTGGGTTCCATATGGGATAAAAAGCATGAGTACAAGCAAACATTTCCATGATGAGTCTGTCCTCTTGTTCTCACACCTTCAGAGACATCCCCTATGATGTTCTCAGTTGGATGAGTGTTATGAATCCTAAGACGAGGAATCACTTCCAGTTGCAGAGATAGATCCAGGTTGGACATATTCTGCTCAGGAACTGGAACATCTGTCTAGCTGCTGTTTCAAAATCATTCAATGAGGACTGATTGAATGAGTGAGAAACATCATCAATGGTTGGTTGTGAAGTCGTATTAATAGTTGTCTGTTCCTTCAAAACACTACTTCCTTCTACCTGGTGTTGTGGTGGATCACCTGATGAGTTTTGAGGCTCAGCAATTGATTCACTTGTTGAAGCTTCATTATTCCTTGAAATGGTTAAGCTATCAGATATGTGAATAGTGGAAGCTTGATTTATCACAGCACTTGGAGAATTTGGACTAGGTCTGGGTAGCTCAAATAGTTGATCATCAGCAGCAACATCAGCATCATTTTGAGCACCTGTTCCAACTGAAATATTCTCATAAGATGGTTTAGAATAGTTTGGAAACAATTCTAAATCAAAGATATGATCAGGGCCATTCCCCCTAACACAAGGAGTGTGCTCATTAACAACTATATTGGATGACTCCTCAAATTGTTGATTCTTAATGTTGTATACTCTATAAGCTTTGGAGATAGAAGAGTATCCAACAAAGATAGCATCATCCGAATTTTCAAAAAATTTTACTAAATTGTTTTTTGTGTTAAGTATGATACACCTGCTGCCAAAGGACCTTAGAAAGCCAATGAACGGTGGCCTCTTGTTCCATAGCTCATAAGGGGTTTTCCATGTGGCTTAATGTCACACCCCAACCTTGACGGCGGAAACGTCGAGGAGTGAGAGGTTTGATCGTTCACAGCCACATAACGCTATTAATAACTCAAATATAAATTAATCATAGGTTTCAATTGTAATATTACAAGCATAAGTCTCAAAGAAAATAAAAGCATAACATAGAATGTAACAAGTCATTCTTATTTCATTTATTATCTAGGTCCATCCCTAGATGTGCAAGCTTCAAAGAGTAGATATCAAACTTGGGCGTTTCCTGAAACATGTTAAAATAAAAGGTCAACAATAATGCTGGTGAGCATTCCATAGTTTTTAATACATAGATTATATAAAAGATGGCAATTCAAGTCATAAGTTAGTGACTAAAGTGATTAGGGATGTTATGAACAATGCAACAATCTAACCTCGACAAAGTTTTACAAGTCTCAAACGTTTACAAGATTATACGATCAGCTAGTGTACTTGGATCAACAAAGCAGGCTTGTCTTGCCCATAGATCTATGACTTCGCTGGGCTAGCAAAAGTTAATGATTGTACATATAACGCCATAACATGGTAACCACAAAAGTTCTACTAACCACAACTTTGCATGATGAATTGCCATAAAGATTACAAGTCTCAAATAAGTTTACAAGTGCAATGATAATAAGTTAACATGTTTCACCCCAAAGTGTGAAAATAAGCAAAAAGGGGTATGGAATACTCACATGATCAATAAGTATAAATTGCATGATTAATAAGGAA
Organism: Flaveria trinervia; assembly: GCA_025506515.1. Lineage (NCBI taxonomy): Eukaryota > Viridiplantae > Streptophyta > Magnoliopsida > Asterales > Asteraceae > Flaveria > Flaveria trinervia. Next base: position 79,216,334 of record CM046449.1, on the reverse strand, counting down.
TAATAACAAGCGTCGATTCAACGTAGCCCTTCACGATGTACCTATAATATATATATTTATAAGATTTTTAAGTTTAATTATATTAAGTTTAATGAGTTAACGGGGACTAGGGTTCTAAGTGGAATTTAGGGGTTGTCGAATAACTATGTCAACAAAATGGAAAACAATTTTAATTATTAATATTGAAGAAAGTTATTATATTTTATATAAAGTTTATATAAAATTATAACTCCTATAATAATTTTGTATATATATATAGGTTAAATAAAGTCTAACAACAAATTTTAAACGATAGTTTAAAAGCGACGTTCGGAATAATCATATTTGTGGAACAAGGTATTAGTGAAAGTATAGTTTTTATAAAACAAACTTATTATTATTATTATTATATTATTATTATTATTATTATTATTATTATTATTATTATTATTATTATTATTATTATTATATTATTATTATTATTATTATTATTATTATTATATTATTATTATTATATTATTATTATTATTATTATATTATTATTATTATTATTATTATTATTATTATTATTATTATTATTATTATTATTATATCATTTACTATCTTTTCTTGTTAAAGTTATTATTAACAGTCTTTATTATGTTTGTTACTTATTCATTAACATTAACAACCTTCAAGTTAAGTAAATTAAAGACAAATTAAAGCGTTATGCATAAGAACCCCATAAGTTTCATATTAGGCAAACATGGTCCTTAAACAAATTTAACAAGGTTAAATTTAAATTTAACCTAAAAATACAAGATGTTACACTTAACTACAAGAACTCTGTTCTGCACATAGCATGCAGTGCTGACTGCCTCTGCCCAGAATGTTAGAGGTAGTTTTGAATCAGCTAACATAGTTCGAGCAACCTCAATAAGTGTACTGTTCCTCCTCTCAGCAACACCGTTTTGTTGAGGAGTTCTGGGAGCACTATATTGTCTGGAAATCCCTTTTGAGTTACAGAATGAGTCAAGAATAAAGTTCTTAAACTCAGTCCCTTGATCACTTCTAATTATTTTAACCTTGTGATCAATTTGATTTTCTATTTTAAGAATAAAAGATTTTAATATTTCAGCAGTTTCATCTTTAATTCTTAAAAAGAATACCCATGTGAATCTTGTAAAATCATCAACTATCACAAGGCAATATGATTTCCTTCCAATGCTCATTATACTTGTGGGACTGAAAAGATCCATGTGCAATAAGTGTAATGGGGTAGTGATAGAGTTAACACATTTGGATTTGTGAGATGTCCTGTGTTGTTTCCCTTTCAGGCATGCAACACAGTTATCTTTACAGAAAAACTCCTTTTTAGGCAAACCATGTACCAAATTATTTTTAGCCAATTTATTCATTGTCTTAAAATTTACATGACACATACGTTTATGCCACAGTGTTGACTCATCACTATCAGCTTTGGAAAGAAAGCATGATACTTCACCCATTGGGGAAGCATTGTTCATATCCAACTTGTTCATATCCCCTTTCCTGGGAGATCTAAGAAGCACCATTCAGGAGGAATTGCCATCCCTGGTTTGAGGATAATGCACACATGTTCTATGAAAAGCATCTGGTGCTTTTGATCACAGAATTGAGAAACACTTAACAAATTGTGTTCAAGCTATTTGACAAAGTGAACTTTGTCAACTTTTAACTTACCATTGGATATACTCCCTCTGCCAGAAATATATCCTTCAGCCTCACCTCCAAATAAGACAGGACCTCCATCATAGTTCTGGAACTATTGAAGGAGAGATCTATTCCTTGTCATGTGCCTGGAGCATCCACTGTCTACAATCCAGACATTGTTGTTCTTGTCATATGGATGTCCCTGCACATAAGATGAGATTGTTAGTTTTGTTTGGAAGCCCAAACCTTGCCGGTCTTGGGTTCTTCCAAAGATAATGACATAATTGAACCAAAAGATATGCATGGGGGTTCAATAGAGGTCTTTGAAGAAGAGGTTTGGGCTGCAGCATCTTCCTTGATCTTCCAGTCCATCCTTTGGTTGATCTTGGAGGATGAGCTTGTTGAAGCTTTTGCAGCATGGCCTTCTTCCGAAGCTTCTTTCTTTTCGGAAGAAGCCTTGTAAGGCCCCGTTCCCGGGACGCTTACAGCTGGGTTCTCATCGCACATAAAACGTATAATTGCATTTGTATTTCATAAATCGCAGCGGAAAACTAAAACAATCTTTCATTTCCATGTAAAAGCTTTAGCAAGTTAATACAACATTCATTACAAAATAGCTTGTTCGCATGACAATGCAAAAACATTAATCAAAAGAATTCCATCCCAAAAGAGCTGAGTAGCTTCACGGTGTGCCATCCTCAGCAAACATTACCTGCCAACTGGAAAACATATAAAAAGTCAGCGTTGCTGAGTGAGTTCTAGTTTTATTACAAAACATACTTTACTTTCATATAAAACCATTCGTTACTTTTACATGATCACACATCGTACGTACACATAGATAATATCATTATTATCTTCTTCATTCATTCATTCGTTCTTTATGACTTTACTTGCGCATCGGACATCATCCGTACCAATACCATGTGCTACACCCCGGTTAGTCGTAGCTACCGGCCGAAGTCAATAAATGAACAGCTAAACGTATGCCACGGTACTAGGAGTAACCATCAGTCTTAGCTACTGGGCCGAAGTCAATAAATGAACAGCTAAACGTATGCCACAGTACTAGGGGTGAGCGGTAGAGGTTCTACATTAAGGGTCAGTCACAAAGAAGGACCCGTTATCCGATGCGTGCAAGACGTTTCATTCGTTCATTAATGCATGCATTCAACATCGTGTTCCTCTTTCATTATCTTTCACTTTACGTTACATTATACTTCGTTCATTCCTTAGCATAACACGTAAAGTTATGGGAAAGATAAACATACATCATAATAAGGAACATAACACACACAGTCATCATTATCATACAGGGCAACACCATACATACATAACGTGCATAAACTTGCAACATCATCATCATCATCATGCCCAACATGCTTTCTAAGGCCTCAAGCGTCATCTTACATGCTCTTATGGGGACCTTTACGTCAAAACTTACATCTGCACTTTCCCCCGAAAGTCAGAAGTCAATCTATACCTTCCTCGGTTACAACAGCCCTATTCGGGGGTATGGACACCCTTTAGTGGCATGGCCTCCATGCGACTGAACATCATGCGATTGAACTGAAGCGAATGAACATTTAGGTGAATGGGCATCCAGTCGTGCGTATGAACCTCATGCGGATGGAACAAATGCGAATGGGCACCTATGCGACTGATCTAATGCGAATGAACTCATGCGACAAAGCACTTATGTGACTGAACCCTCAGTCGCATGACTCCCCATGTGATTGGACTCCCAGTCGTGCGAATGGACATTCAATCGTGCGAATGGACCCCAATGCACCCTAATCGGCCGTATGGCCTCCATTCGGCCTCCAGTCGGTCGCCTAGCCCTAACTGATACAGAATGCAGTTCATCCCGACTGCAGCCGAGGGTTTTCGGCCTCCAAACTCCTCTAAACCCTACTAATATCACCACATTTCCTAACTTTTCTTCGTTGGCGAGTTTGATCCCTCAACTTTGAACTTTATTTTCTTTTCTTTCGTCACCGGCTTCAAAATAATAAATATCCGGGTGTTACAAGTCCACCCCCCCTTAAATAGGTTTCGTCCCCGAAACCTGTTATTCGTAGAACAAACATGGGTAATGCTGTCTCATTTTTTCCTCAGTCTCCCACGTTGACTCGGATCCCTTCCTGTGCTCCCACTGTACACGCACAAGAGGAACCACTTTATTCCTTAGCCTTTTCTCCTTTCGGTCGATGATTGCCACTGATTGCTCCACATAATTGAGCCATTCATCTACTTCGATATCTTCCAATGGGACAATCGTATCTTCATCTGCTAGGCACTTCCTTAGATGAGATACATGGAATGTCGGGTGAATTCCATTTAACTCATCCGGTAACTCCAGTCTATAGGCCACCTCTCCTACTCGAGCAATGATTCGGAAAGGGCCTATATACCTTGGGCTTAACTTGCCCCGCTTTCTGAATCGGATAATACCCTTCCAAGGTGAGACCTTCAGCATAACCCGGTCGCCCACCTGGAACTCAATCGGTCTACGTCGTTTATCAGCATATGACTTCTGTCTGTCTTTGGCTGCCCTCATAAAGGCTTTGATCTTTTCAAGCTTCTCAGTCGTAGCCTCGATTACCTCGACGCTCCCCAATTCCTTCTGACCAATATCACCCCAACAAACGGGTGTTCTGCATCTCCTACCGTATAGCATCTCATATGGCGGCATACCAATGCTGGCATGATAACTGTTGTTGTAGGAGAATTCAGCTAACGGTAGGTGGTCATCCCAACTTCCACAAAATCAATCACACATGCTCGAAGCATGTCTTCCAATGTCTGAATGGTCCTTTCTGACTGACCATCGGTTTGGGATGATAAGCCGTGCTAATATGTAACCTCGTCCCCATAGCATCGCGGAATTTCTTCCAAAATTTAGATGTAAACCGAGTGTCACGATCAGACACAATAGACACGGCCACCATGACAAGTTACAATTTCCTTGATGAACAGATCGGCCAACCTTCAGATGAATACGTCTCGCGGATCGGTAGAAATGAGCACTCTTTGTCAAAGGATCAACTATCACCCATATGGCATCGTACCCTTTCAGAGTACGTGGCAGCTTCGTAATGAAGTCCATGGTGATGTGCTCCCACTTCCATTCTGGTATATCCAAAGGTTGGATCTTCCATATGGCTTTTGATGCTTTGCCTTCACCTGTAAGCAAGTAAGGCACTTACTCACATACTCCACCACGTCACGCTTCACACCCGGCCACCAATAATCTTTCTTCATGTCATGGTACATTTTCGTGGCACCAGGATGAATAGAGTATCGAGTCTTGTGAGCTTCATCCATTATCTTCACCCGTAGATCCCCAAAACGAGGAATCCACACACGGCCGAATCGAGTTCTAACACCGAGTGTGTTTTCACCCAATTCCCCAACCAGACCTCTCATTCTTTCCGAGTTAAGGTGATCTTCTTTCAATGCCTCATCTTGAAACTCCTTGATTTGCTTTATCACATCAGAGGTCATGATTAGTTGACAAGCTTTCACCCGAATCGGTTCGGGCCTTTCCTTTCGGCTAAGGGCATCCGCCACCACATTAGCTTTGCCCGGATGGTAATGGATCTCGCAATCATAATCCTTTATAAGCTCCAACCATCGCCTCTGCCTCATGTTCAGGTCTTTTTGCTCGAAGAAGTACTTTAGACTCTTGTGGTAGTGAATATGGTGCACTTCGTCCGTAGAGATAGTGCCTCCAAATCTTTAACGCAAAGACCACGGCTGCTAGCTCCAAGTCATGAGTGGGATAATTAACCTCATGAACCTTCAACTGCCGGATGCGTAGGCTATAACCTTCCCTCTCTGCATTAACACACACCCAACCCTGAGTAGGAAGCATCAGAATAGACCACCAGATCTTCGCTTCCATCGGGTAATGACAGAACAGGAGCTTGAGTCAGTCTTGCCTTCAGCTCTTCGAACGCCTTTCTTGAGCTTGACCCCATACAATTTCACATCCTTTCGGGTCAACTTAGTTAGTGGAGAAGCAATCTTAGAGAAGTCTGGATAAATCTTCTATAGTAGCCCGCCAAGCCCAAGAAACTACGGATCTCGGATGGCGTATTTGGTGACCTCCATTGCATAACCGCCTCCACCTTCGCCGGGTCCACCATAATCCCGTCAGGATTCACCACATGACCAAAAAATGAACTTCGCGCAACCAAAACGCGCACTTGGAGAATTAGCATACAATTTCTCCCTTCTCAACGTCTCTAGAACCTCTCGAATGTGACCGGCATGCTCAATCTCGCTCTTCGAATAAATCAGGATATCATCAATAAACACAATCACTGATTTATCCACATAGGCCGACACACACGGTTCATCAGATCCATAAAAGCAGCTGGCGCGTTGGTCAAACCAAAGGACATGACAAGAAACTCATAATGACCATAGCGTGTGCGGAAAGCTGTTTTAGGGATATCTTGTTCCTTCACCTTCAACTGATGATAGCCAGACCGAAGATCTATTCTTGAAAACCAACTGACACCCTGAAGCTGATCGAACAATCATCTATCCTCGGTAAGGGGTAGCGGTTCTTCACCGTCAATTTATTCAGTTCACGGTAGTCAATGCACATCTCATACTACCATCCTTCTTCTTTACAAACAGGACCGGAGCACCCCAAGGAGAGATACTCGGTCTAATGAACCCCTTATCAAGCAACTCTTGCAACTGTTCCATCAACTCTTTCATCTCCGTCGGAGCTAACCGATATGGTGCCTTGGCAACGGGTTGGGCACCCGGTATTAGATCAATCTGAAATTCAATCTCTCTATCAGGTGGTACTCCCGGTAAGTCTTCCGGGAATACGTCTGGAAAGTTACACAGAACCGGTACATCAAACAGTTGTGGTGTTGGTGCATCTACATCCTTTACATAAGCCAAGTAGGCGCTACATCCACGCCTCATACAATTTCCCGCTACTGCCATTGAGATCACCTTCGGGATCGTCGTGACTCGATCACCATAAACCGTTACCAAACTTCCGTCAGACGCTGTCAACCGAATCATCTTCTTGCGACACACAATGTTCGCCTCGAAGTCCGCCAACCAATCCATCCCAAGAACCAAATCGAAACCACCCAAGGTCATCACAAACGGTCTAACAGGAAACTTATGACCCTCAAGTTCCACATCACAATTCTCTATCATCTCAGAAATCCTGGTAGACTTACCTATGGCAGTTTCTACCTCAAAGGGCGCATCAACACGTCTACTACTAGTAGGCAGCTTAGCACAGAAAGTAGCAGAAATAAAACTCCTACTAGCACCAGAATCAAATAGCATAGAAGCTAAAGTTTGGTTCACCAGAAACGTACCGGACACGACATCAGGGTCTGTCCTAGCTTCCTCCTGTGTCATAGTGAATGCCCTGGCGCTCGCCCTCGGTCCTTCACTTTCCGTCTTCCTCACCCCTCAACCCTCAGTCCTCAGGTTCTTACAATCTCTGCTCATATGACCAGTTTCCCCACAGTTAAAACATTTGCCCGACAGGCAATCCTTCGCCATATGCCCTGTCTTCCCACACTTGAAGCACACGTTCAAACCCAGCCTACATTCTCCCGCATGCTCCTTTCCACACTTACCACACCTCCTTGATCCCACTCCCGATGTGGCCACGCGGCGGTCATCCACCCGTGCCTTTTTGTTACCCGTCGAGGCATCACCCCGACCAAACCTCCTCCCATTCCAGTTCCGATCACCACCACCTTCTTACTCGCTTCAGTCACCACCACCCCCCGCTCGTCATACAGCCTCCCTGCCAAATCAACCGCCGACCTAAACGTGCTTGGTCGGGCGGCGATCATATGCCGGCGAACATCCACCGGTAAACCCTGAATGTACCTCTTGATTTTCCGAGACAGAGGCGTCACGTGATCAGGCAAGAGTCCTGCCAGTTCATTAAACTTGGTGGTATACTGCTGGTGTGTCATGGTTCCAGCCTCCAACTGCAGAAACTCCCTTTCCAACTTATCCATTTCCCTGTGAGGACAGAACTCCTCAATCACCATCTTCTTCAACTCAGGCCGTTTCATTCTCCAGATTGCCCGATTACCCTCTGCTTGGAAAATGTTGTCCCACCAACATAGTGCCGAGTCCACAAATGAATGAGTGGCAAACTTCACCTTCTGATCTTCCCGACACTCGCTGATGTCGAGAACAGCCTCCATCTCTCTCACCCATCGGTGAGCAGCGGTAACATTGCCATTACCGTCAAAAGTAGGGGGATTGCATCTCATAAATGCCCCGTAGTTACATCCTCGCACTGCCTCTGGCACAGGCTCTTCTTCTTCCTCTTCATCATCAGACAGAACCGTTTCCGGCTCTGGTTGTTCCCGTCCTCCAGAGGATCTATTCTTTCTTTTCTTTCCCCTTCTCGTACAACCTTAATAACTTCAATCACCACAGACGGTAAGATTGTCTGCATGACCTGATGGACTTCTTCTACAACAGCCTCCTTTACTGAGGCTCTCAGATTAGCGCTTTCGTCACCACCCTTCGGATGGGGGGTCTCTGGTTCTTCATGAACCACCCTCTCAACTCTGGGTCTCCCTCTCTTGGGTCGCGGTTCAGCACCGTGACCTCCACCCCTAGAAGCTTTCGAAGATCTACCTCCGGCCATCACACGCACACTGAAAGATTCAAACACCAACACGATCATTCAAGGAAACAACTCAGTTTATGTCAAGTATAGTAAGTCCCTAATTACAGTGGCCAGTTGTGATTAGCCACTTACTTTACTCTTCATACCCCAAGTATTACCTGTCCTGACTACATCAGTATTTAAATCTACATACAACACATAACCACATACCATGCGCACATAAAACCGGTTAACTTTATGAAAATACCCGATGGCACGCAGCTACTCAGATTGGCATCCAATTCCCTTCCGTCCCATTCTCAGTTTAAGATTAGGTTTATTTTGAAAATTTACCCATTTCACTTAAACTTTGGCTCTGATACCAACTTGTAAGCCCCATTCCCGGGATGCTTACAGCTGGGTTCTCATCGCACATAAAACGTATAATTGCATTTGTATTTCATAAATCGCAGCGGAAAACTAAAACAATCTTTCATTTCCATGTAAAAGCTTTTGCAAGTTAATACAACATTCATTACAAAATAGCTTGTTCGCATGACAATGCAAAAACATTAATCAAAAGAATGCCATCCCAAAAGAGCTGAGTAGCTTCACGGTGTGCATCCTCCTCAGCAAACATTACCTGCCAACTGGAAAACATATAAAAAGTCAGCGTTGCTGAGTGAGTTCTAGTTTTATTACAAAACATACTTTACTTTCATATAAAACCATTCGTTACTTTTACATGATCACACATCGTACGTACACATAGATAATATCATTATTATCTTCTTCATTCATTCATTCGTTCTTTATGACTTTACTTGCGCATCGGACATCATCCGTACCAATACCATGTGCTACACCCCGGTTAGTCGTAGCTACCGGGCCGAAGTCAATAAATGAACAGCTAAACGTATACCACGGTACTAGGAGTAACCATCAGTCTTAGCTACTGGGCCGAAGTCAATAAATGAACAGCTAAACGTATGCCACAGTACTAGGGGTGAGCGGTAGAGGTTCTACATTAAGGGTCAGTCACAAAGAAGGACCCGTTATCCGATGCGTGCAAGACGTTTCATTCGTTCATTAATGCATGCATTCAACATCGTGTTCCTCTTTCATTATCTTTCACTTTACGTTACATTATACTTCGTTCATTCCTTAGCATAACACGTAAAGTTATGGGAAAGATAAACATACATCATAATAAGGAACATAACACACACAGTCATCATTATCATACAGGGCAACACCATACATACATAACGTGCATAAACTTGCAACATCATCATCATCATCATGCCCAACATGCTTTCTAAGGCCTCAAGCGTCATCTTACATGCTCTTATGGGGACCTTTACGTCAAAACTTACATCTGCACTTTCCCCCGAAAGTCAGAAGTCAATCTATACCTTCCTCGGTTACAACAGCCCTATTCGGGGTATGGACACCCTTTAGTGGCATGGCCTCCATGCGACTGAACATCATGCGATTGAACTGAAGCGAATGAAAATTTAGGTGAATGGGCATCCAGTCGTGCGTATGAACCTCATGCGGATGGAACAAATGCGAATGGGCACCTATGCGACTGATCTAATGCGAATGAACTCATGCGACAAAGCACTTATGTGACTGAACCCTCAGTCGCATGACTCCCCATGCGATTGGACTCCCAGTCGTGCGAATGGACATTCAATCGTGCGAATGGACCCCAATTGCACCCTAATCGGCCGTATGGCCTCCATTCGGCCTCCAGTCGGTCGCCTAGCCCTAACTGATACAGAATGCAGTTCATCCCGACTGCAGCCGAGGGTTTTCGGCCTCCAAACTCCTCTAAACCCATTTTAAGCCCAAATCGACCATTCTAAACCTTAGGGATGCATACCATGACACCATTCAAGCACACACAAGCTCACACTCAAGCCACAAACGCATCATACATACACATACACATACACATACACAAACGGGTCAACATACACATACCCAAAAACCCGATTTCAGATGTTTTCCAGCCCCAAAATCGTTTGAAAACAAGTAAAATAGGGGTTCTAGAACTCACATAAACGAGCACAACGACAAGAGCTTCGATTTGGCTTGCTACACGATGCTTTTGGCGACCCGAACTAACTCGAACCAACTTTTTCTCCTTTCTCTCTTCTTCTCTCTATGAAATCTAAAATGTGGGGTGTGTGGGGAGAGTGGGCTGCCCTCTCCCTACTAATATCACCACATTTCCTAACTTTTCTTCGTTGGCGAGTTTGGTCCCTCGACTTTGAACTTTATTTTCTTTTCTTTCGTCACCGGCTTCAAAATAATAAATATCCGGGTGTTACAAGCCTTCACCACCTTTTCTTCCGAAGCAGTCTTCTTCTGAGATGGTTTCAAGGGAAATTTCTTGTTCTTCCGAACCTTAGTAGCTTTTGCTTCCGAAACCATTTTCCTTTTAGAAGAAAGAGTTTCTTCCGAAAGCAACCTTACTTCAGAAACTAGCTTTCCCTTCTTCATCACTTGAACCGTTTGAAAAGGTCCAAATGTGAAACCTTCCCTGACTCCTTCTTTTCTAACATTATTTGCATAATGTGTGCTTGCAGGATTGTAGTAACAATCTTTAGCCATGTGGTTGTGCAGACCATACATTATGCATGCAATGTTAATCTTTGGGATTGTGAGGGTTGCTGTTTCTTGGGCTTCTTCCCTTCATCAGCAACCTTTCCCTTCAACTTCTGATCCTTTGGTAGGACAGGTGTGCTGGTATTTCACTCCTTTCCTGAATCAGAAGTATCTAACACTTGGAATCCAGCTGAGATAAAGACACCTTTCTGCTTTGGGTCAATCTTCAGTTTGGACTCAACCACTTTCTTGGCAGTTCTTCTAACAGCTTTGGATCTGCTTCTTCTGGCCTTAGTGGTTAGGATTTGATTTTCACAGGAGGAGATGGGTACATCTACCTGTTCCTTCCCTGTGGTGGCCACTATTATTGCTTCTTCCTTCAACTCTAGTGAGGAAGGGTCAGCAGTTGGAACCTCTTACTCCTCAGTACCACATCTAGGTTGTCACAGATAGACTCATAAGAGTGTGGTGGAGCAATTTCATTGGTTCCCAACCCTCCTTTGTTTTGATAACATAGTTTGGAGTGGGAGGATGATGCAAGAATAGCTTGGAAGTTCTGCTCAAAAATAGCATGCTTCCTGGCCTGAGCCTCAGCAGTGACAAGCTGGGCTTGAGCCTCAGACATTTGGATCTCAGATCCTTGATTTGAGTCTTGTAGTTAGTTTGTTCATGTTTTAAAAGAGACACAGTTTTCTCTAACTCCTCAATTTTCTTTTAGTAGTCAGATTCAGCTCTCTTAAAATCAGATTTTAAAATATTTAAAGACTCAATATTAGATCTTATTTCCATATTGTAATCCTGATAAAGTTTAACTTTAGCTATACAGGCTGGAGTACAGAGATGTTCATATACCTGGGCATCGTCTGTTCCGGCCATGAGAGCTTGAGCAGGAGTCACATCCTGTACCATGAAGCTCCAGTTTACTTCTTGAGCCATTGCAGCTGTTTCAGTTGACTTTTCAGTGGGCTTTGAGGTTGAGGGATGTGTGGAGGCCTGTGGGGTTCCTGGATTGGTCTGGGAGCCTTGCATTCACTTGAAAAGTGACCGAGTTGGTTACAGTTGTAACACTTTGCCTTGGTCTTGTCAAACCCAAACTTACTGGTAGTTGGGTTTTGAGGGAATTGCCTTCCAGTTCTCTTAAAGAACATCTTTGCTCTATAAGTTAAAAGAGCCATTTGTTGGACAATGTCCACGTACTTTACATCATCTGGATTAAAACACTCAAGATCATCAAAACAATATTGAAAATCACCAGAGTGTCCACTTCCTGAGACAAAGGCATAATTTTCCTTGAAGGAATTGTGTTGATCCTGTTAAGACTTTAGAGTCTCAGGAAAAGTGATGTATGGTCCAGAAGAGCAGGATGGCTGCTGGTAGGTCAGGTAGTGCTGAGACTGTGGGGGTATTAAGCCTTCAGCAACCATTATAGCGTTGCTAGCAGGAAGACTCATGGGTCTGCTTGTTTGTTGGCCCTTCTTACTCTCCATCTCTAGGCGATATCCATTAAGGATGCCGTAGAGTTCAGTCATAGTAAGAGTGTTCAAGTTTTCTGTTCTCTTGATAGAGACACAGTAGAATGTCCACTCGTTTGAAGAGCACTCATGAACTTTCTAGTAAGATCTCTGAGTTCGGGAGTGATCTTCACAAACTGAAGAGAAGAGATAAGATCCATATACCTGAAGTACTGCTGGCTGAGGGTCTCTCGAGCAATATGAGTGAAGTTCTCGAACTGCTGCTTCAGTGAGTCCTTCTTAGAGTCGTTGGAGTTTGCATACATCTGAGCAAGTGCATCGAATAATTCTTTGGCAGTCTTGCAATGCTCGAACCCCACCATAATAGAGTTTGGTATTGCAGTCATAAGAATGGTCATAGCATTATTGTCGATGTCCATCTTCTTTCAGTCTTTGTCAGAATAATCTTCAACAACCTTTTCTATCATGGCACCATTTCCACAAGGTGATGCCACCTTTGGCTTGTACGGGCCGTTGACAATGGAGTTCCACATTTTGCTGTCTTGGTATTTGATGAAGCCTTTCATTCTTCTGCTCCAAGACCTGAAATTTTCAGGAGTAATGATGGGAGCCTTTGTCATAGTTCCCATCTCTACTTCGGATTTGTTAAGGGCCATTTTGAGTGAGTGAGTTATAGGGAGGAGTGAAAAACAGGTTGATTTGGATAGTTAGATCACGCAATCAAGAGCCTAAATAACTCTGATACCAATTGCAGGATCGGTTAAAGTCACTTAACACTTAGTTTTTCTCTCAAACTCACTTTGAACAACACTCGGATAAAGATAGAATCAATAAGAGTTGATCACAATATAGCAAGTAATAAGGAACACAAGAGATAATTTTCAAGGTACTTTTTATATATTGCTTCTCAACTCAAGTATTCCAAGACTCTTACAAGCAGTTTGAATGAGTTACAATGAGAACCTATATATAACACTACCTACAACCGAATATATTTTGATACCAGCTGGGATCCTATAACTAAAGCCTATACTACAAGACTATAGTTTAAGGTATCTCGGATAAAGTCTTATCTGAGATATGATAGTCAGGACATGTCCCTGACTTACCTTTTGTCACCAACTAAAGTTGGTAAGTTGTACTATCATAAAAGGTGAACAGTGAAATAAAGTATGGTCAACTACATGGCTCTTTAGGAAGAAGCCATGCAGTATCAGAGGTCTGCAGCGGAGTGTCAGAGACCATACTTGTGTCCACTGGTTCATAGCAATGTCTTTCGAAGGTTATATGGTTTAAGAAGAACAAGTACTTCTGAAGCCACTTATACTTCGGAAGAGGCTGCTTCTTCTAAGGTTTGGGAACTTCTTCTTTTCTTCATACTTTGGAAGTAGTCTTCTGATTGTTCTCTTAAGACTTGATCTTCGGAAGTATGCTCTTGACTTCTGAAGTAGAGTTCTGTCTTCGGATGTTGATCTTTCACTTTGTCTTTGGAAGAGCTCTACAACCTTCGGAAGTTCTATGCTAACCTTCGGAAGCCTTTGCATGTAGCACCAAAATTATCTAAGTGAATTGGTTTTGGTTGCACCAGCCTTCTTCTTGATCCAACAGTGCTTAAGCTCCGCCACCGCATGCTCTTATTGTTTTAATCTATGTGTTAAGTGTATTGGTTTGCATATGCTAAACATCCTCATTTAGGAATAACATATCTTTGAATTTGTTTCATGAGTATGTAACGTCTTAAGATTGCTACAACATTGGATGCTTGCTTTTGTAAGTCTATGTAATGGTTTTGTAGTGTTTGATTTATTCTACTACTAGGTTAGTATCCCGTATATTACACGAGTTGAATAAATAAAATAATAAATAATTAGTAATAAAATTTTATGAATTATAAAACTATGTTTGAAGATAAATATGATTATAATTGCATATGAATAACTATTTCAAGTAAATAAACAAATAGATAAGTTATAGATAGATAGATATATAGATAAATCATTTGTCTAGAAACCCATTTATTAAACGGATTATAGTTATTAATATCATGAAAATTTATAGTATGATATTTTAATATAAGATATGTATAAAATTATATATACGTACTTGTTAAAGAGATAAAACAATTATACTATTTTTAATTCTCTTATCTAAATAGTTTCAATTTTAAATATTTGTTTTAAGATTTTCTTATAAAAATTTATTGTTTATAAAAATCTTGTTTATTAAAAACTCAGGTTTCTAATTATTTTGGTTCTTTTAATAAAATGCTTTTAGAAAATTTCATATTTTTTATAATTATTTTAAAAAAAAGACTGATTTTAAATTTCAAAAGGTTTAATGTTTTAGAAAATATATGAATATTAACCTTTTTAGTAAAATTTAGTTTTAAAAACATAGTTTGATTTAAAAAAAAATGTAGGTGAGAGAGAAAAATATATCAATTGACCAAATTAATTTTTATGAAAAGAAAGAAATTGTTTGAGTATTTAAATTACTTTAATATTTTTTTGGAAGGAAAATAAAACGAGAATGTTTAGAAGTATGACATGTGTTAAAAATGTGATATAAGAAGATGAGAAGTGGTAAATTTTTTTCTTTTATTGGTATCTATAAATTTTGGTTAAATTAGATATCTTTTGAGTTAAGAGGATTAGTTTTATGTTGAAAAATATTTTATTTAATAAGAATAAAATACAAGACTATACATAAGTTGTTTACTCCCAGTGTAAAATAATAAAATAAGGACTTGAGAATTATTTTTCCCATCGACTGTTGTCGTGACTCTTTCAAGGCTCCCTCCACTAATGTGGTTCTAATTATACCTTACACATCTAGATTACCTATTACTACTGGGGCATTTAGATCATAATTCTAACGGTGTATAATGCCCATAAAGATTAACCTTCTTAAACAAAAGATAATTTCTTTTGTTTGATATTATTTCAAATATTCAATTTAGTCAAACAAGTCTTAGAAATCTAATAAGGGTTATGTGTATTGGTTATTAGAATTTCAAAGGTGTTTATATTTCTTACTAGGACCTCATGTGTCCTTTAACTTTTTTATCGCATTGCGTTTTAATTTTCTAGCCTAATATGAAGACCTTTTAGTTGTTTTAGTGTTACTTTTCATGAACTTAAGATTCTATATATATTATGTATTAACCTGTTTTGAAGTAATGGAATGATTAATTGTTATGCATTGTTGTGTATTTACTTGATTACTCACATGATAAAATCTAGGCATCAGATTAGTTGTCCTGCCTTTTGTATACGTTAATCACCTGAGATCATGTTTTTGATGTGGCCTAGCAATCCCACCGTCAATGTTGGAATGTTGGAAGCTGTTCTTTTGTATATCTTTATGATTTAAGACTATTTGAAATACAAGTTACTAATTTTGGTCAATTATTCCGGCGCAACGCGCTGTTGAACTTTACTGCTTATTAAATTATATTTCAAGATATGATATAACTAAATATTTTATAATTTACTATGTTTTAATAATTTATTAGAATAAAAAAAGTTATATTTTAAATATTTAGTTTACTTATTTAAAATTATTATTATTTGATAGATGAGAGAGACATGAAACAAAATTTTAATTGTTATTAGACATGTGTTCCTCAAAAACCTTTTCTTTTATTATATAGTGTAGATTATGAATTCGCTAAACTTTTTATATCCTGTCATTTCTTTGTTAATAAAGTTGACTTTTAATAATTTCAATGCATGGGTGTGAATATGTCGTGCTGAGTGCGACTTTACCACGAGCTCAGCTTGTTTAACTTAAAATAACTCAAGCTCGAATCATTTATAGCTCAAGTTGTAAAGCTTGAGCTTTGCTCGTAAGTAATTTTTGAAGCTTGAATTCAGGTGAGGATCGACTCATTTACTATACATGTATTATTTGGTTAATTTACTTATATATATTTATAATTACTTGTATATATGTTTACAATTTTAAATTTTATATGTAACACACTATATTGTATATAGTTAATTTCAATCATAATCACGTGTAATAGTTTTTTTTATAGACATGTATTTAAAATATTAACTAAAAATTACATAAATAAAGGGCTGGAAGCCTAGTTCATCTTAATATCTGAATGTTAGGTACAAGTTTGTCTAATAAATGAGTCTGGTATAAGTTTGAGCTCGTCAAAGCACTCAACAATTAAACCTTTTAAATAGCTGATCTTGATTAGATCACAAGTGACCTCATTTATTTTTTTATTTTGAAGACACAAAATTATAATCCAGGCATTTGACCATACAAATTTTTGAGTAGACAATTGTGAGTCTAAAGTCTCTCTTATATACGAATCTTAAAAGGAGATATTTGACTAGGGAATAGTTAAGTTTCAGTCCTAAAAAAATTACTTTGTAATTTACCGTTTTAAGTACTTTGATTCGATCACATCTCTTTCATGGTCCCCTAGTGACTTGTACCCTAGTAGATTAAACTTTCAATGCATGCATTCAAAAGTATGCATTGAAAACGACCGAAAACGTTTATATGTTCTCCGCTTTCTTTAACAGTTTAACTACTTCTACTTCTACTTCTACCTACACCTTTTGATTATATATTTTTGTCCGGGATAAAACCTCAAACCTCAATCTTATAATAGACATGTGCCTTTGTAATAGCCCTACAATAGTAAGGTAAAAGTACAGGTATTTGAGACTTCAATGCCAAAGGATACCTGTGTTGGCACTTGCCATTAAACCAATCAAAAGTTTTGTGTTCTCTAATTATATAATTCAATCTTGACACAAAAGCAACAAATAAAATCATTTAAGTTCTCCTCCAATTTTCATGATTTATAAAGTCTGATTATTATTTGAGGTTATGTTTTAAATTAATAGTTACTTCAAGGTAAACTTATAAAAAATATCATGGTATCAAAGTTTTCATCATTCGCTATTTAAAAAAAAGGTAGTAAAATAATATTAGATATTGAGTGATTTTCAAGACTGAAAATATTCTAGTGAATAGTGATAGACAAAAATTCACTACTATTACAAATACTTTTCCTAAGCTTTAGTAAAGTATTTTAGTATTTGTTAGTATATATTTAGATAACACCTATTCTTCGAAACAGTGTTGTATATTTTTCGTTCAAATTTTTTATAGAAAACTTGTAAATATTATGTGACATGAACAAAATTATTCGAGTTATCACGGTAAAAAACTTAAATACGTATAAAATAATTTCCCATCCTTATGTTATTTCTACAAACAAAAATATAGCATTATATTCGCTATATTCCAAATGATCATGAAAATATCGAAAATGGTGGAAGTAGTCCATGGAAAGGAAAAATCATACAGGATTCATTTGTTGTAATAAATAGTGAAAGTAACACTCAAAGCAAATTTTAAACACAGGTTTCACTAATTTCAAACACAATAATTATAGCTAAGTTAATATAATTATTATTTATGGTTTACGATCTTAGTAACGAGAGCTTCACAACAAACTACAAAGTGTTCAAAACAAATTTAAGATGAATAAACTATCAATACCAAAAGTTATGCAATTTGAAATGGAAAACAATGAGAATATGGGTAGTAGCTTGTTAGAGTGAAATCTTGAAACAATATATAAGTGAGAATTTTTTTAGATATTATTTCTTTGACCATAGGAACAAGTGGGGACCCAACAGGATGCGACGCACCTTGACTCGCACTCTATGCAAGCACCGTGGAGAACGAGAACAATGTGACACTTTGAGTTGCCATAATGCTTGCTTTTGATGGTGGGCTTGGTTAGGAAGAGATTTCTATTGATGGACGCGATTGTAAGTTGTCACTATTGAGCAACTGATGATATAGATGTGAGTTACCACCAACGGGTCTATAGCTTGGTCGTTGCTACTACTCGTGTGAGTTGCTACTATCACGACCCAAAACTAGAACATGTTACTTTGGTTGAATTTACTCATCATTCACTTTGTTTTTCATATGAAATGAATATCATAGATTGATTACTTCTAACTAGGTTTGAAAAAATCTCGCGGTTCATCGTTGAATAATCTCGGAGTTCGATATGAAAATTTTAATACATAGTGCTTAAAGAAACTATACCTTGCATCCTATATAACAAAATTATATTTTAATATAATAAAGACCGTTTCTTGGAAGCTCATTTAGAGAGGTTAACATCGTTTTCTGAATGAGATGACGGAAAGAGTAAATAAAACAAGTATGATAATGAAATTACTCATTGAAAATGCAAGAGGTATCGATGTTTTTATCTATCTTGTTTAAAAATATGTCATTTGCATTTTAATACTATAATCAATTCAATAATTTAATATAACTATATTATTTTGATATGATACATAAAAAAATATGATTCTAGAATGTAAAAGTTTTCCATACAGTGTGAATTACATATTATTGGTGCGAGGAAAGTGTCAAGAAGTTGCTATTTCACAAAGAAAATCTAACGACTTCTTTACTTAAAAAGTCGTCAACTATTCTACTTGTTACATTAAACCGAAAAAAAATCTATCTATTTCTAAATTCATAAAATAAATAAAAAAACAACGATTTAACTTTATGAGAAACAAATCATTACTATTATACAAATTACTTCAGACTAAAATATGAGAGAAGTTACGATATAAAGTTCATTTTACAATGTTGTTCCAATATTTTTACTTTACAACTTTAACCCAAAAATTTTATCTTTTATAAATTTCGTTTTATGTTTCGCTTTAAATTCTGCAAGTTAACACGACACAACATGCATGTGTGGTTCACTATTTTTACGTTTCGTTATAAATTTTGTGACTTAGTACGACGAAACGTGCATGTATGATTTAATGTTTTTACGTCTATTTTTACCCGTTTGACAGGTTCATTGCAACATGCAAGTCCTAGATTGACTCATTTAAATTTTTCTATGTTTTACGTTTCGGTCTAAGTTCAATTCTCCGCATTAACACAACCTAACTTTAGTGTTGTTGGAAGTTGACGGTCGTGCGACATTTGTGTTATTTGACATAGTTTACCGTTTACTTTTACGCCTCCATTGCAACATGGAAACTTAATTCTAGTTCTTATTTAAATCAAAATATTAAAAAAATAAAAGAATGAAATATTCAATTAGTACGTACACAACTTTAAACGACTCAAACCAAGTCATGCTAAGTTGAGCTCAAGCACTACTCATATTGAGGTGAGCCAGCTCGACTCATTTATCTTAAGCTGATAAAATTCCACGCGTAGACAAAAATAAAGGCACAATTTATAAACACATGTTATATCTTTAATAGTAAATTAAAATTTAAAACAAGAAGTTATATTATAAACAAGTGTTATATCTTTAATTTTGAACCGTAGGATTATTAAAACTTTCACATAGTGCATTTACTTAAAAGATAATAAATTTAATGTCTGTACCTATGCTTTTATATTATGTCTTGGTAAAATTAAAATCAAACAAAAAGTTAAAAACTTTAAACACTACATTATAAACAAATTTATAACGATACACTTTAAAAAATAATAATAGTTTGTCTCTTTATACATAATATTTCTATTTTATGAAAGGGGTTAAAATTTGAGTGGGCTTAATATTCAACATATATAATAATAAAATGTGAAAGTGCGTGAATTTAATCTATTCGTGATACAAAAATGATGGATTATTTATTTATTTTCGAATGACAAATGTGTGACCCTGCTTCGAATGATACATGTTATCTTAATCGGGTTTATTTATCTGTATCCCAGCTGGAACCGCACACTTAATTTTTTAACATTTTGATGATATTAAGACATGAACCTATAATATTTCAAAGTTTACATATCATGGGTAACTCAATTGATGAATTATTTAGTTTCTTTTGTATCTTATAGATTCCAGTCAATAATCTAATATTTTATTTAATCATTGTAATAAAAATAAACTGAAGCTATCGAATTATATGAGAAGTGAGAAACAAACAAGCGAGATTATCGATTGATTTCAATACTAAAACATCATTTTGGTAATTATTCTTTTAATCACACCTATTTGGTAAATATGTATTGTAAGTACCCTTTTTGAGAAAAAAACTCAGCAAATCAGAGAAACTTCTTTAAAGCAGTTGTTTTTTTAACTATTGATCTGCTATTTAGGTTTTAAAGTTCTATCAAACTCTGATTTCTTTTCATTAGAGATTAAATCTCAACCATTTAATTTTATAGTCGCATAAAAATAAAATTAGACACACAAAATTAGTCTTGTAATAAACAAAATTATACATTGAAATACGACTTTGTTGTGTTTAAACAAAACAAGCATTTTACATGCATTATTCTACTGATTTTGACAAAGAGGACGAACTTAACTTTCATAGGCATTATTATCTAATAGTTTTAGTAAACTCATGTATTACACGGGTTGGATAAATAAAATATTAATATAATTAAATTTATTAAATATAAAATGATAGTATAAGATATGATATGACTAACTATAACTAATAAGACAATGATTTTAACATTTTAAAATTTTGTTTTTAAAATTTTTTCAAAATAAAATAAACATTTTGTTCTAAACTAAACCATATAAATATAATTTCAAGTAAATAAACAAAGATAAGTTATAGATAGATAGATATATAAAGAAATAGATAGTCTAGAAACTCATTTATTAAACGGATTATAGTTAATAAACACGAAAAGTTACAGTACGATATTTTAATATACCATATGTATAAAATTATATATACGTACTTGTTCAAAAAATAAAATAATTATACTATTTTTAACTCTCTTACCTAAATAGTTTCATTTTTAAATACTTGTTTTTAGATTTTTTTATAAAAAAATTATTGTTCGTAAAAATCTTGTTGATTAAAAACTCAAGTTTTAATTATTCTGGTTGTTTTATTAAAACTGCTTAAATTCCATATTTTTATAATTATTTTAAAAAATTTCTGATTTAAAATATTTTATTTCAAAAGTTTCAATGTTTTAAAAAAGATATGAATTTTAAATTTCTTAATAAAATTTATTTTAAAAAACATAGTTGGATTTAAAAAAAATATAGATGAGAGAGAGAATTGTATCAATTGACCAAATTAATTTTTATGAAGAGATAAAAATTATTTGAGTGTTTAAATTATTATAATACTCTTTTGGAAGGAAAATAAAATGAGAATATTAAGAAAAATGACAAGTGTTAAAATAAATGTTTTAAGAAGATGGTAAGTGAAATTTTTATTATTATTAGATACAATAGATATAGATTAGAGTAGCAAGATTCTTTGCAACAAGTGGAGTAAATTTCATCGACTTTGTTGCGGATTTTCTATTCAACAATGTGATTTGACTGCTTATGTGGACCTTAATCATTCATACTACATAGAGCATACGAGTTTAAGGTTGAAATATGTTGATGGTAAAAAAGTATAATATTTTTATATGAAAATTTCTACCGGCAGTTTTCTTTTATTTCCTGCAAATAGTTATTGCGAAAGATAATGGTCATTTTATTCTTTTTTTGGTTTACAAAAATCACACAACACAAAATACTAAATCTTGATCTCGTTTGAATTATATCCGATTGATTTAATCAGCTGAACCACCGAATAATTTCGATCTGAAAGTGATCTACACGACTCTCAGATTATCCAAGTTTGATTTCAAATATCCTATATAAACTCAATATATATAAACAATTTACACTAACGGGTGAAAAACTAACACCACCATGCATAAAATTAACACTATTGACAAAAAAAAAGACAGAAGCAGGGCCCCTACCGGCCCCTTAGCCCATAGTCGTACTGATTTTTTTCTAAGAAATTGTTTTGATGCTTCCATTTTTACTTGGTTAAAGGATATAGAACCTTAAATAATAAATCTTGCTTAATATCTCTTTTATTTTCTGTAGAAGAAATATACTTCTCTTTTTCACCGAAGACTTACCTCCTAAAGCTAGATCTTGGTACGTATGTTAGAAATTCATGTTTTGATAATCAAACGTCTAGATGAAACTAAAAGTCGTGACTATACTTGAAGTTATTTGATGGTTCAATCCGGATAAAACAATAAGATAAAACTCGCTTTATACACAAGATCAAGTATGTATGCGTGTGTGAATTCGTGAACCAAAAGAACAAGAAGTGATATATGGCCAAAGAAGGATCGATTTGTTTTTCATAGAATAGGACACAAACCTGCCAAAGGAATATATTATTAAGTGTTTAAAATTACGTCCTGAAATTACATGTGAAATTTTAAGAAATTCAAATTTCAATGCATTTTCAATGAAATAATTTATAAAAATAAAAGCTAGAGCTTGAACGCTGGTACCACAGGGGAATTGTATCTGAACCTCCTACCCCGGTAAAAGGAGGTTAGGTCACGTTGCATCTTTGGAACTCTCATTGCAATCTAAAGCTCTTATGATGTTTTAGGACCGAAGATTACAATAAACTCAAACAATCGCGCATTATGCACCTCTTGACTCATTTGATTAATATTGTGATGATATTAATTAACTAGTAAATCCAGTTATCTTAAATAATGTAAGATCATATGTATGTATGTGTTTATATTATTTTGTTCACCATATGGAAACTAGTTCCTTTTAACCACAAATGCAAAGCGTACCAAACTAATAACGTAAAAACCTTGACATTATTTTCCGTCACAACTTATAGCGACGGTTGTTTTTCCGTTGCAGTGATACTCCATTTGATAATTGATAAATATTGGTTCATGTGATAGATGTAACACCTACACTCTTCAACCTTATTCTAATTAAACAAGATAAATTATTAAGTCAAGTAAACTATGTATAACGAGCATAGCTACTACAACCGGTCAAAACCACTAATTTATAAATTATAATTAGATATTATTATTTTTATCATTATTAAATTACTATTTGCATGTATAAACCATTTATATATATATACACACAATGAGCATGAAGAGAGATGCATATTGTAGGTGAGGGGGGTTCTCTTTAGCCATAGTTTTTCCGTAATGGGAAACATACCAAGGTCAACCATTGTATTTTTTGCTATATATTTATTTGCGTTACATCTTTTACAAGTTAGAGTTATTTCAAAAAACATAGAAAATAGCGTAAGCGTCAGGTCTGTTATTGGTGCAATGATGGATATGACATCTCGGGCGGGCAAAGAGGCTAGAGTTGCCATGGAGATCGCGATAGATGATTTCAACACTAAAGCACATAAAAATATTACGCTTTACACAAGAAACTCTAAGGGAAAGGTCGTTCAAGCGATCCATGACGGTAACTAGCTAGTCTTATTATTACTACTATATGTTAGTGTTAATTTTTTAATATTATATATTAAACTTATGTTGTAGCAAAGTGGATGAGATTATCATGTTCTAGCAAGACTATCTTCTTAACTGTTGTAAACTTACAGGACTTCGTTATGCTATCATGTCCCACCAACTTTGGTCGGTTATTTTTTAAATTTAATTAATAAACGGGCAGTATATTTGATATGATTAAACTCTTACGTTATAGTTCGTTTAACAAGTGAACAAATTCTTCTAGGATAGGTACATATATAGTATATGTATGAAGGCGTTTGTAGCGTTATTCGGGTGTGTAAATTGGCGTCCCTAGCTCCCCAAAAGGTCGAGGGTTCTAGTGTTATGGTGGCAACACTGTGTAATGTTACGAGTAGATTAGATTGCTATTAAAAAGTTAAAAAATATGTAATTTTTTGTTTTACGAAAGTATGTATATAATTCTTGAAATGAAGTCACTTAAGACATATATAAACATTGTAGAATACTTGAAAAGAAAAGCCTTTGAAAAGCCGTTGACTCTTTTAAATTCTAGTTTTTTTAAACTAAACATAATATATTCTAGCTTTTCTTTATCTTTTTTAAAAACTAGTGACAAATTTGCGAATGACATCATAAATTTTTTATCCCAAATAGGTCATGAAAATGAGTTCATCATTGCAAAAATTCATCCCACGAAACACTGTTTTGCTAATCCATCGCCAAACCTAATCAGATTTAATGACAGAAAATATGATCTGCTTTTTGTTGCGACTATCTTTTCGTCGCAAAGTTAGCAACAAAACTATTTTAGTCACTAATCTCCTTTTGCGTGTGCAGAAGATAGAGACATCTAAAAAGAGATCATTATGTTATTTAACATTTTAGAGCGATGCAGCTATCTATGCTATTTGTCATCTGAGTTGGTAGTCTTATAATAAAAAGGAAAGACTCTTTGAAGTATGGTAGTTTTTGAATATTTGATCATTTTTATAATACAGTGAGTGCCCCAAGGAGTACTTAATTTAAATTTATGATTCGAATCTGACATTTATTTCGCTACACATTTGAACTAAATAATCTCAGTTTGTGTCGTCTAATACGAATATGAAGTTATTAATGAACAATTATATTAAAGGATACAGAATTCATATCGGGGGTAAGATATTATAAAAAAATCCATTAAGAATATTGTAATGTTTAAAAGTATTATATATGTATGGTATCTTTGTATGTATATAGGTAGGTATAATAATCAAGGCTGATTACGTGGATTACTAACCCAATGCACAAGGCTCCCACACATGCGGATTCAATATATTCTTTATCAACTACACATGTTTTTGTAATTTTGAGGAGATATATCATATCTAATGTGGAGTGTTGTTCACTTTTTTTTTTTCTCTTCCATCCTCTATCCTATGTGCAAATTGGTAAGAGTTTCTTGATTTGGTCATATTGTAGCCATCAATCTTATTAATACATATAAAGCCGAAGCGATTATCGGGTTACATACCATGGAAGAAGTTCTTTCAGTTGGAGAGATCAGCGCCGAAGCTCGTATTCCAACATTCTCTCTTCTTGATTCAGTTCCTCAATGGGCACTAGATCGTTTTCCCTTTCTAATTCAAGCGTCACCTTCTCAATTCGCTCAAATGAAAGCAATCGTCGCAATTACTGAATCATGTGGATGGAATCGTTTTACTTTCATATATGAGGATATTGATTCAACATCTGTTCAAATCATCCCTCATGTCATTGAAGCCATCAAAGGTTCTGGTGTACAAATGAGCAATATCGTAAAGCTCTCACCTTTAGCTTCTTCTTCATTGTTGGATGAACTTAAAAAGATTAATTCAGAGCACTACAGAGTGTTTCTTGTTCATGCATCTTTGGAAACCGGCATTCGTCTGTTTCAAAACGTGAAGAGAATGGGGATGATGGAAAGGGGTTACGTGTGGATTACAACAAACTTAATTACAGATCTACTCCATACCATGAATTCATCCACCTTCTTAACGATGGAAGGCGTTGTGGGACTTGGGAGTTTCTTCCTAGATACAGGCTCACAGTTTGACGATTTTAGCATGAAATTTCATACAAAGTTTAAGATTGAACAACCTGAAGAAATGAACAACATGCCCGGGATATTTGCAGTGCAGGCCTATGATGCTACATGGGTTGCAGCCTTAACATTGAGTGAGAAGAACATTAGTGGGAAAACTTCATGGATTTAGTTTCATTACAATCTTTTGCTGGCATAAGTGGTGATGTTCAGTTTGTTTACCAAAAAGCAGCACCATCACATGTATTTCAGATTATTAATGTAGTAGGAAAGTACTATAGACAACTTGGGTTCTGGTCAGAAGGACTTGGTTTTTCTGAGGTGGTTAATGATAAGGCTACGTACGACACTCGTTTGCATAACTTAGGCCATATCTTTTGGCCCGGAAGACCATTGCATACTCCTACAGGATGGGTTATTCCTACCCGTGTTAATCCTTTGCGAGTTGGAGTGCCAATCATGGCTATGTTTAAAAAGTTTGTTGAAGTGAAATATGATGATACAAATCATAAGTTCACTTATAATGGGTATTCAATCGAGCTTTTCAAAGAAATCGTCAGACGCTTGCCTTATTATATGCCATATGAATTTTACCCCTTTAATGGAACATATGATTCCTTGGTGGAACAAGTTTATCTTAAGGTATAGTTACTATTTGCATTTTTTGGTATGTCACTTATCTTTATTCTACTTAAATCTCTACATAAATAATGCAGAAATTTGATGCAGTAGTTGGTGATGTCTCAGTAGTGTCTTGGAGATATCAGTATGCCGAGTTTACACATCCGTACACAAAAACAGGATTAGTGATGGTAGTACCCGTTGCAGCATACCATGGACAATGGTTATTTATAAAGCCTTTCACATTAGGCATGTGGGTTCTAACGATTACTGTTAATATCTATTGTGGTTTTGTCGTATGGCTTATTGAGCGAAATAGCAGTCCTGGACTTGAAGGTTCCCCACTGAATCAAACTGGAATCATGTTCTGTCTAGCCTTCACAAGAATGTTCTACACAAATGGTAATTTCTACGCGCTTATGCGTCCTACAACGTTCCTTATATGACTTTTCACACGTGTAACACTATTCTACTTTGATGACTCAGTTGATAATGTTCATAGTAATTTGACAAGAATAACAACCGTGGCATGGCTCTTTGTTGCAATAATAATCGGTCAGTGTTACACTGCTAGCCTCACCAGCATGCTCACCGTTAGAAGGCTAATACCTAAAGTAACTGACTGCGAGACATTAAAGAATTTAAATGCTGTTGTGGGGTATGACAAGGGATCTCAAGTGGCAAGTTATTTGGTTAATGTATTGGGTTTCAAGCATGAAAACCTAAGAAGCTTCACTTCTCCTGAAGAATATGCTTATGCCCTAGAAAACAAAGAAATCGCAGCAGTTTTTCTTGTAGCGCCTTACGCTAAACTGTTTCTTACCAAGTACTGCAAGAGGTTTACCACAGCTGGAACTACATTTGGAGAAGGGGGATTTGCATTTGTAAATTTTTAAATTTTGGCTCGTCTAGTTGTTTAATTTGTCTTTTAAAAGGCACATGTTGATATACTAATTGTACCTCTCACTACAGGTATTTCCAAAAGGTTCACCAATGGTTTCTGATTTTACAAAGGCCTTACTAAATATGTCTGAGAGTGGCACTCTACGTGATATGGAGAAAAGAATGCTTGGTTCTGAGCGTTGTGTAGACGAGGATGCGAATCAAGATGAGTATGAAAGTTTGGGTCTTGGTAGCTTTTGGTCGCTTTTTCTTTTAGCAGGTGGTACATCAACTATTGCTCTTGCCATTTATGTCCTCCAAAATCATTGCTGCCTTGAAACGAGAAGCCTCGTGACCATTGTTACAGGGGTCCGAAGGTACTTTGTGCATCGTTAGAGACGATTCTTTAGGAAAGTTAGTGATGTAGAAAGTATTGAAAGTCCAAATGCATCAGAAAATAACTTGAGTCTAGGATGTTAGTTATAGATCCTTTATAATTTGCAATGTAATCACACGTATAATCTAATAAAATGCATAGAAATCTCCAACAGCTATTCTCATATGACATGATATCAAACTGGTAGTTTCTAATAACACACACTTTAAAATAATTGTGCGATGAAATGTGCAATTAGAAACCCTAAAATCCTTATTGTGTGAACTCTATTAATAATGAATAAAATGATCTAGGGAAATTTACACATGACAATAGTGTAGGTTTTTATAATGTCTACTGTCAAGCTTATGAATTATTATTATTGTTGCTTTCTGTTAACAAGGTACGTATATCTTATCTAGCTACTTTTATAGTACTTGATATATTATTATTTCTGGTATAAAAATTTTGACCTTTGGACATTCTTTACATTTTTAAAATCTCATCGACTTTACATTTCGTTTCAGCTAAAAATTATGTGATTATCATGATCATAGATTTGTAACGTGAGATAGATGTTGATCATACGTTTGAGGACTCAGGCTAGCAAGTTGGACTCGCCTTTAAACTTTAGATATTAGTACCTAGGTGGACTACCATAATACCTTGTACTCTTTCACAAAAGCATGTCCTTGTGAGATGACAATATACTCATCACTCTGGTATAGCAGTGTGACACCCAGTAACAGAACCATAAAAAAATTTCAATGGGGTAACTGAAATTCGATGTTCGGATTTGACGCTTGACTATAGAATTTTCTTTCAAGGGTGGGTCGTCATATATTTTATAAATATGCTTTTAGTGTGTTTGGATGATTTGAATGTAATTTCACCAATTATATTAGTGATAATCTCTATTCATTGATAACTTTAGTTATTTATATCCTTTTAAGTTACTTGAGTAAATCTCGACATGATATAATTCAAAAACATTAAAACAATAAACGTTTTAAAAACAATTAATACAGTTACAATAATCTAATTTTGTTTGATTCTAGCCCAAAATCACAAGTTCACACAATTATCTTATCTTATTGTATATATATCATTCTGATGTGTGCCCAAGTGTGGATGAGCAAACTATAGTAGGTTCAAGATCGCTTATCAAAAACGGTTTTACTAAAATGGACATAACTTGGGCTAGAAGTCTCCGTTTTGACCCTGCGACTAGTCAAAACGACCGTTGGATCGAGGAGCACGTTTTCACAAACGCCATAGGCGGTTTGGGTCATCGTTTCGGCCAAAAACGGTTTATTTTATGAGTTATTTCAATTTTTGTTTTAATTTTATATTTTGTTGGACTTTACATTTGACCCAGTTTTTGGCCCGTTTATGTTTTGCGGCCCATTCGACTTTTGCTTTGTTTCTTTATATGCTCGTAAGAGATTGAAGGAATGATTATTGAAGTTTATGAAAAAATCTTTTTTCTTTCTATTACAGTGTGTGTTAGTGTGAAATCCTAGTAATCGACATTCTTCGCGAATCAATGATAAATTAAAAGAATTGTTCCTAGTATTCTCGTTGTATCGACAGATTCAATTGTTATCATTCTGTTTCCGGTTGCATCACATTCATTGGTACAATAGAAACTTTGCAAAAGATACAAAAGATATACTAAATTAAAATCTAAATCAATAGTCATGTGATGAAAAATACTCTGAAATAAGTATAAATAAAAATAGCTAAAAGGTAAAACAAGACCCAAAAGAAAGAATTAGAAGACAGGGAATAAAAAGAACCAAAGGTAAGAAAAAGGCAGGGAAAAAGAAGGAAAGAAAAAAGAACGAACAAGAAGAGATTCAAACTAGTGATGAAGAGGAATTGTTATTGACCATTTATCACTAAACCAAATTATATTTTGAGTTAATTTGTATGGGTCAAATATATAATTATATGACTATCACTTTAACTCTACTACACACATCATATATAAAACTAAAAAGTCACTGGGGTCACTTGGCCCCTTTCATTAACACATAGTTCCGTCCTTGGTGACACCATCATCATGTGTTCCCATTTCTTCAAACCCGAGCGATTTCATATCCTTCATGAAATCGTCTGGGGCAACAAGTCTAAAATTGAGATTTGGGAGGCTATTGTCATGGTTTCGTGGTGGGTGCTTTGGAGAACTTCGAATAAGTGGTGTTCAAGACTTTGAATAAGTGGTGTTCAAGACTAAGCACGAAAAAAATATGTTTTATTCTATAATTTAAGTTTTATTTTTTTGGTTTTCAAGTAGAAAGTAAAGAAACAAGAGTACATGTATGCATGTGGAGTGGCTAAAAAATCCACTATTGTATTTCTAATTTTTTTTCAACCCATCAAGCTCCTTGCTTGTGTGGTTATAATGCGACGCCATTCAAACAAAATACTGGTGGGGCACCAGCCATGACGACAAGTTGTGATCATGACGTTTCGGTTTAATAATTTAGAAGTACATTGACCATATTGTTGTTGTTGTTGTTGTCATTGTCGTCTTTGTTGTTGTGGTTATTATTGTATAGGACATTATTATTTATGTTCGAGGATAAATGCATGTTGTGTACGCCAACACTCATCAATCACACAACCGATATAAACAAGTAGCTACTAGCTTGTTTATCGCTTATATGTAAGATATTTCACCTTTGCATACTTTTCAATGTGACACAACCTGTTTATTGTTTTTGAAAGTTTGTCTGAATATATAATAAGATATTACACTTCAGTTTTAGTTTTATCTGAAACTATCATTGCTATGCTTCATTTACTTCTTTTATGTTTTATCGCTTTTATCTACTCACCAATGGTTAAACGTGCTTTTGTTTTCGATGTGCATGATAGGTTGTATAGGTGATTAAGGTGTGCAAAGAATAATATTAGTATCAATAATTCTTAACCCAACTGGTTAAATTGAGATATAGATGATATGTAAACATGGAGAGGTAATGGATAAAGTCACACTCTGAGTAAAATTCTTAGAGTTGAGTTAATGTGTTTTCTAAGTAATGAGTTTTCTCTTGAGGGGGTTGGGGTGCGGTCTCGGCTAGGAAACGGATAGGTGGACTCGATTAGGATAACATCTAACCTTTGAATCAGGGTCGCACATTTGCCGTTCAATAAAAAAAACAATATTAGTTAGTTAGAGTTTTTAGTTTCAGTAATGTAACACATTAAGTACCTTAATTAAGACATTTTACTTACGTTGGGATGATATCTTTTGGAGCTTTAGATCTTGTCTTATGATTATGGATGGTTAGCTTTTATTATGACTTCCTTGATAGCGACACATCAGTTTTAAAGGGTTAGGGTATTACATATACTTAGTCGTTGTTATAGAACCATAAAACCAATTGGGCATAATCAAAACGATATTTAGATTGCCAATTTGAAGATTATTAGTTGAATTAGTCAATACTTAGTGAAAGCACATAATTCGATGGTTATCATCAACACACTGTAAAACAAAGATAGTGAAAACTGAAGCTATTAAGCATAAGAACAAGTGAAGCTATAGTTGGCCTATCAATAACATTTTCTTGAACGCATAATAAGCCATATGAATACTTCTAATGATGTCACGCAATGAACCGGATCTGCCCTTCAATGTGGGATCTATGATATTTGTCAGTGTCTTATTCTGTTAGTTTTTCCATGCCTAAAATAGAAGAAAAGTTTGGTTTCTTAGCATACAATTAATCTTTTTAAAGGAATGTTATTGTATAAATTATATGCTTTTCGTCATGTACGTGCTCGTTTAATTAGATTTTAAGATATAAGATGGATACTTACAAAACTAAGTAAATCTTCAATGCTTCTCCTTTTCTGAAAACATTGGTTCTTTGACCTGCTACCGTCTACAACACCACACTCCAAAACTAAACACGTCAGATTTTACAGAGAACTGGCCATGCATGGCGTATTCAGGAGCCATGTAACCACTATTTATACAAAAAAAACAATCAGAATATCAACACTTGAAATACATGGAAATATAACAAGTTTCAAAAAGTTCCGTGTGCAAGTTTATCCAAAGATTGTATGCTTACTAGGTACCAACAATTCGACTTGTATCACCTTGAGTTTCATCGGGTTTAAACAATCTTGTCATGCCAAAATCTGCAATTTTAGCATTCATTTCCGCATCTAATAGAATATTACTAGCTTTCAAGTCACGATGAATAATCCTTAGTCGAGAATCTTCATGTAGGTAAAGAGTCCTTTCGCGACACCCTTGATGATTTTGTATCGTTTTCCCCAGTCAAGAGAATTACATTGAATTTGATCTACAACAACAATCAGCAATATCACTACCACTATTCAATAAAATAACATCATTTACTACCCAAAAGTTCCATTTAGTTATTCACCAATAAGTTTCTAAAGAGGAAATCAACTATCAAAACTACATGTATTGTTGTTCTATTGGTTCTTTGAGGGTAATTTTGACATCATGAAGGTAATTTTTTTGTCAAGAACTTACCAAATGTAAACTACGGCTTAAATTTGTCCACTAATTAAAAAAGTCCATGTTTCTTTTAAATTTGCAAAAACATCTGTTAGGTAGAAAAAAAAGATCATTTTTAGAACCTACCAAATATAAAAACTTATATTTGGTAGAGAAAAAAAGAATCGTTATTTAGAACTTACCAAATATAAAATGATCAAGACTTCCATTTGGCAAGTACTCATAAATGAGAAGTCTTTCACTGCCTTGTATACTAAAACCAAGCAACCTAACCAAATTACGATGTTGAAGTTTTGCAACTAGCAAAACCTCATTCTTAAATTCTACATCTCCTTGCCCAGAATCCCTCGCTAGCCTCTTTATTGCTATATCCTGTCCATTTTTAAGCGTACCCTAAATATCACACAAAAAAGTATTTCAACATCCATTAACATAAGATTCTAATTTTTTGACACATAACAAGCAATGTCTATTAATCTATATTACCTTGTAAACAGATCCAAATCCTCCTCGCCCCAGCTTATTATCTTTAGAAAAATCATTTGTTGTTGTTTTCACTAAACTGAAGTCGTATTGCAGTGATTCAACATTGGAAATATCCATGGATTTAGCTAGTGAAGAAAGATAATGAGTTAATAGTTCTTTAATGATAACGATGCTAGTACCATGGGTCAACAACATGTATTATATACTATAAATGTTGACTGTATATATCTTTGAGTTCTTGCTGGCAAATATGATTTCAAACTCAGAACTTACTCTCAACAGCTCGTTTGGTTGACGGAGGTTGCTTCCTTTTATTCAAACTTATGAAGAGACAAATGAAAGTGATTATTATGATGACATTAGCTATTGCAATAATTACTACTATTATTATAACGATCGTGCATGTAGTACTTCCGTCTGCAAGAATAGAAATGCATTACGAATAGTCATGTAACATGGTCAAAAGAGTGATACGAAAATTTAAAAAATTTATGGTAGTAGTAAATAATAATAGTAATATTAATAATTATTATTAGTTTAATAATAATACCTTAATAATTATGACATTGATTATTTAGACACCCGTTAAGTTAATGGTACGCTCTACACTTTTTGTCTTGCTTCATATGTATTTGCATATGTATAGAAAGATAAAAGAAATGTGTTTCAATAAAATCAATTGATGTATCTATAACAACTCCTTAGTTTATTTATAACTCATTTGTGAATGGTCACAACTCACGACCCTTGGAACAAGAATACATCGAATCATCTAATGGTTTTTTGGTAACGATCATTAATACTATTTAAATAATCATCTCGTTTCAAGTAGATTTGAACCTTTATGTTTTGGTTGCTAATATTGTGACCTTTCGATTTTGTAGCTAATACAATCGCTTAGTTTTGTAACCCTTTTTTGTAGATTGCAATTTTAGTGGCTTTTGCCTAATTTTGTAGCAGTGACGCAATCCTTAACCTTTAAACGATCGTTTAAAGCGGCTTGAAATGGCTCTTTGAAAGCGATGTGAAATATATTATCAATGTTGATAATTTAATTTAATTTCTCTTGAAATTCAAAAAAGCACAATAAAAATAAGCATATGACATGTTTTGTAAATGTGGCTACTTGTATTACCTACACATTAACTACATATGTGTAGTTAACTGTATAAAAATTACAAAAAAGAAATTGTGAACAAATTTGTATGATGTTTTCTTAAGTATACATTTTGTTTATAAGAAGCCTTAAATTTAGAAATACATAACCGGCTGATAAAAAAAAGTTCAAACATATCATGTTTGTTTTTTGTATTCTAGTAAGGATTAAGTTGTGACGACCCTAAAAATAAGATTAGACAAAATTAGTTTATGAATAAATTTAGTATATGTTATCTATTATATATATAGTTATGAATAATTATTTGCACATATATGTTAAAATTATACGTATGCATGTGCTATCTTTTGTTAAAAACATATGTATTATGTGTTTATATATATGTTGCATGTATGCATGGTTGCATGCATGCACAACCTTTTACGTATGTATGTATCCATATTCATAATCTTTGGTTACCAAACATTAAGTGATCAAAGAAACTCAACCATAAAAACCCAAACAAACACCAAATGATACAAAAACACAACCCAAACAAACACCTCAATACAAGATAACATCAAAGAAACTTGACATCAAAACAAATCTAAGTAAACCTCATACACTTAAACCTCAAACTTAAGCACTCAAGTCTCGGTTCATTAGGCAATTAAGCAACCCGATTAAACACTCTAAGCATTAGTTAAATCTTGTAATAATGGCATGATGACTCATTTAGTTCCTTGAATGCCACCTAGCCCCACCATGACACCAACTCACCCCCTTACACCGCCACCTAATCGGACCATCCATCAAGCCGCCACCTTCACAACCTATGAAGACCAACTAATGCAAGCTATGTTTCCAAATCATTACTCTAAGCATAGAGTTCATCATGACCAGCTCCACTATAACGGCCGAAGAATTGTCCCATTACCACCATCACATTCAAACTCCACCTTCACTTCACTCTCGGTTAAGACCATAACCGAACACCACCACAACACCCTCGGTCACCTCCATTCCCCATATCACGGTCACCTTCATTCTCTAAGCTCTCGGTTATCACCCTAGTGTCACCACAATCAACCATCATCATCCATCCGATTGTCACAAGAAGAACAAAGCGTGGGAACCTTCGCTTAACTTGGTTTGACGGAGAAAGAAGCTGCCATCAGTTATCACTACCTCTTTTCATTATCAAAATCAAGGTTTCATTCTCTAAACCATATCTAGTTAAGATTACAAAGACTATACATATGTTTAAACAAACACATATGATTAACTCTTATGATTTAACATTCCAAAGGTTTCATAAATCTTACTTGTACATCATCCTTATTCAAGAAGCAGTAAGAAAGATCTTAGAAGTCTAAAAAATTAAATGAACAAAAATAACTAAAAGATATATAAAAGAAATTATCACTTAAAGATTTAAATCTTATGTGCAATTTGTTAAATTCAGTTTCCTATGTAACTGACTATGATTGTAGGAACAAACATTGAAAATATTTTAGAATATTAAGAAATATAGTTCTGCAAATTTTAATGCCATTTCTATGAGTGAAATAATTTATATAATTATTTAAATATTATAAAGAAATTTTTTTTTGGAAGAACTGAACCTGTAATGAAGTTGAGGAAATTATATATTAATCATTATGAATTATAGGATTTACAGAAGAAGTTTCATGACCTAACTTGAAGTTATGAATAAGTTATGAATTTTGGAAGTTTCTGCAACAATAAAAATCGGTAAAAGTACTTTAACTTTGCAATAAATTATGAGAAAATTTCGAAAAATATGAAAAGCTGAAAAAAATATTTTTTATTAAAATAGGAAGTTTTGGACATGTTCTGATATTTTTACTAAATATGAGTAAAATGGTGAAAATCATAAAATTAACTCTGCTATTATTTAGGACTTGAAAAAAATTTTGGAAGTTATAAATAATTTTTCAAATACTCTGATCAATTATTGGAATTTTTAGAAATCCGAAAGAAATTTTAACAGTTTATTGATTATTTCAAAAATTATAGGAAATAAAATATAAATAATTAACATATAAAATCTGAGTATGTTATGTTTTATTTCCTTACCTATTTATTGTAAAAATTTTGATCTTATTTGAGGTACTAAAAATTTTAAAGAAAAAATATGTTTCTAAACTATAAATATATTTGTTTATTGGTGATTTCGTAGAGTAAAGGTGAGATTCATAGCCCCATTTTGATTTTTATAAACTTTTGGGGGAAAAAAGCATACTATTGATTTTTATGATTGATGCAATTTTTGAGTTATACTGTCATTTATATTACAACCATTAATTCGGATGTGGAACCGTTGAATAAAATAGGTAACGCTACTTAGGAAATAATTTCCTGCACAACAGGATGAGTGTTGCGATGCTATATTATCTGATTTATAAATTATGTTGTGATAGTATGGTTGATCTGATTATTAAGTAAGGTTTGGTTGTATATGATGCATCAATAATATTTTGTGTAAGATAAACCTGTGAACTCACCAACATTATGTTGACTATTTTGAGTATGCTTTTTCAGGAATTCATTATATCTAACAACTTAATGTTCTCTTTTGATGTGTATAACGGCTGGGGAGAAGTAGTGGGGAAATTCTGTGTGAATCTATCTGTGAATATGTATGATCTCAGCATATCGGTGGACGCGCATTTCCACCGTTACTAAAGATGTAGTAGTTGGATAATATGCTGTAATAGGGTTATATTTAGATCAAATTTTGACTATCATGATTTAATGTAATCCTAACCTTATTATTATCTTATGAATTATGTTATGTTATGTTTGATATATGCTGCTGTGCCATCTGATAAAACTCTGTTAATCAATGAGTTCTGTACAAACAAGTCACACCCAAATAATTATCTCACGCTTCCGCCGGGATGTGACAGGTTGGTATCAGAGCCATTGGTTATAGAGAACTAGGTATTTATAAAACACCTAGACTATAACCATAAGCTCATATGTGTATCTTATGTGTATACTTGAATGTTTGTGATTTCATGAATATTCTAACAATACCTCTTAGTAAATTTAAGGTAAAAGATTTATTTATAATATGTGGAAGTAAGTGACTAACCATTATGCTCAAAATTATAAAAGACTTTTTGCAGCTATGAACACTTATAATTACCACAGTGAAACTGACCCGTCTGAATATTCAGACCATAGCAATTATAGAGAAATCACATCTGAACTCGAACCTCAGCAAGTCATGGAAACTTCCCGAACTGAAATAGTAAATAACCAAAAGCCAAAATTTTATGTCCGACGTGCACCAGTAACAGTAGGAGGATATACCATTAAAACCCCAAGGAAAAAGGTACGGCCTGGAAACAAGTTCAAGGCTAAGCAAGATGAGGATGCAGAAATACAAAATGTTGACTTTCCTAAGGAGGAGGAAAGAAAAAGCAAAAGTCAAAAGATGAATGAAGAACAAATAATGACAGCTCAACAGACTCTTAAAAAGTTTAAGAAAATCCAACAGGAAATTAGGAATATTCAGAAGAATGTTAAAGAGTTGAAGACACCCAAGAAAAACATCTTTTCAAGAATATGGAAATGGGTTCAGGGAATTTAGAATTTACTTTCTAACTTAATATGCAAAAATCCTTAATAAGAACTTATGTGCAATATATCTTTTATGTTTGAAATTATTGTTTGGTATAAGATACTGTTAAGAACTTAAATTTAAATTTTTTTAGTATTGACTACAATTACCTATAGAAAATCATGCCGCCAAGAAGGAACACACAATCCGTAAGAAGAACAGCGTGAATTGGACGACCTAGAACTCGACTCGGAGAAGAAACTCCTGTAAACACAACCACCAATGAAGATGATAGAATCTCACGAATAGTAACACAATAGATTGAAGCTGCGATACCCACACTAGTAACCCAACTTCAACAAAACCTACACCTTGGAACTACAACACTAGGTAATGAAATACCCATCAACGACACCATGAGAGGACAACCAGAAGGAACTATAACGAAAAAGGATGCTCCAATAAAGCTTTCATGTCATGTAGACCTCGGGAATTTGATGGTAAAGGCGGAGCTGTATAGGCTTTACGCTGGTTGGATGAGATGGAATCAACCTTA
This sequence comes from Flaveria trinervia, assembly GCA_025506515.1. Classification (NCBI taxonomy): domain Eukaryota; kingdom Viridiplantae; phylum Streptophyta; class Magnoliopsida; order Asterales; family Asteraceae; genus Flaveria; species Flaveria trinervia. The sequence continues at coordinate 79,178,510 of CM046449.1, read as the reverse complement.
GAGATCAGTAATTGTGCCAACAGCAACAAGACCTTGTTTGCTTCATATTCACTTAGGGGAGAGGCACAATCTTGGTGGAAAATGGAAATACACACCAAAGGTAGGTAGGTTATGAATAGATTAAATTGGAACGAATTCAGGGGTTTAGTAATAGAAAAATATTGTCCCTACAATGAAATAGAAAAATTAGAGACCGAATTCTTAGCACTCGAAATGAAAGGAGTAGCAAATTGAGAATATACAGATAGATATAATGAACTTTCAAGATTAGTACCACATCTAGACCCCCAGAAGCAAACAGAATAGGAAGATATATTTGGGGATTAGTACCACAAATAAGAGGCTAGTAAATCTGCTATGCCTAAAACTTTCCAAGATGCCGTAAGCTTATCAAGAAGCTTAACTGACGAAATGATAAGAAAAAGGATCATTAAGTAACCCTAGATCAGGAGAGAAGAGGAAATGGGGTGATGACAATTCAGGAGGAAAGTTTAGAAAAAATCCCCAGAAAAGAATAGCCCGACAACCCACCTTAAACTTCTTAGGGATGACACAGGAAAAGAAACTACAAACCACAAACCAACCATGGTGTGGTACCTGTCAGAGATATCATCAGGGTAATTGCGCAATGGTAATCTGTTACAATTGCAAGAAAAAGAGACATATATCCCGAGACTGTAAGAGCCCCACTAACCCAAAACCAGTTTGCTATCAATGTGGAAATGAAGACCATTTTCGAAACAAATGCCCACAACTGAAGGGTAAGGCTCCATTCAACCAAAATAACCCTCGAGGAAGAGCTTTTATAATACAAGCTGAAGAAGCTCAACACAAACCAGAGGTTGTAACGGGTACGTTTCCTATAAACAGTCAATACGCTACCGTACTACTTGATACCGGAGCAACCCATAGTTTTGTGTCAAACACATTTAGACCACTACTTAACTTAACCTCAGAAAAGTTAGATAAAAATATACGATAGAATTAGCTGATGGTAAGATAATTGAGGCCTGTGAAATTATTCCTAACTGTACTATAAATTTAGATGGATTTGTTTCGACATAGATTTGATTCCTATTGATCTGGGAGGATTTGATATTGTTGTGGGAATGGATTGGTTAAGTAAAAATCAGGCTGAAATAGTATGTGACAAGAAAATGATAAGAATTCCTATAAGTAATGGAACACTAGTCTATATGGTGAGAAACCTAAAGGTACCATGAAGATAATTTATTGTAAGAACGCCCAAAAATGTCTAAAACAGAAATGTTTAGCTTTCCTAGCTCATATTGTTGACATCCAAGTAGATAAAGAAAGCTTAGAAAATGTTTCTGTTGTTAATAAATATCCTGATATATTTCCTGATGAATTACCTGGTTTACCTCCCCATCGTCAAGTAAAGTTCAAAATAGAATTAGTACCAGGAACCCCTCCCATAGCTAAAGCACCATATCGTTTAGCGCCGACAGAAATGAAGGAATTAATGAATCAACTACAAGAATTATTAGATAAGGGATTTATACGTCCTAGTACATCACCTTGGGGTGCACCAGTTGTATTTGTTAAAAAGAAAGATGGAACTTTCAGGATGTGTATTGACTATAGAGAACTCAATAAAGTGACTATAAAGAATAGATATCCCTTACCTAGGATAGATGATTTATTTGATCAACTACAAGGATCTAGTTACTTTTCAAAAATTGATTTGAGGTCAGGATATCACCAACTAAGAATCCAAGATGAGGATATACCAAAGACTGCTTTCAGAACTAGATATGGTCATTATGATTTCCTTATAATGCCATTTGGGTTACTAATGCTCCTGCAGCGTTTATGGACTTAATGAATAGGATATGCAAACCCTACCTAGATAAGTTTGTCATAGTTTTTATAGATGACATCTTAATCTGTTCCAAAAACAAGGAGGATCATGAACAACACTTAAGGTTGACTTTGGAATTGTTAAGAAAAGAAATATTATATGCAAAATTCTTAAAATGTGAATTCTGGAAAAGGGAAGTGCAATTCCTTGGCACATAGTTAACCAAGAAGGTATACAAGTAGATCCCGCAAAAATAGAAGCTGTTCGGAAATAAGAAGATCCAAAAACACCAACAGAGGTACGTCAACTTTTTGGATTGGCAGGATATTATAGGAGATTCGTAGAAAATTTCTCAAGAATAGCTCAACCACTTACGGAATTAACTCAAAAAGACAGACCATATGTTTGGGAAGAAAATCAAAAGGCTGCATTTGAGTTATTAAAAGATAAATTATGTAGTGCTCCTATCTTAGCATTACTAGAAGGGACTGATGATTTTATTGTATATTGTGATGCCACACGTCAAGGATTTTAATGTGTTCTAATGCAAAGGAATAAGGTAATAGCATATGCCTCCCGACAACTTAGGGGTAGTGAAATGAATTATACTACTCATGATTTGGAATTATGAGCAGTAGTATTTGCATTTAAAATCTGGAGACATTATCTATATGGCACAAGGTGTACAATATATACAGATCATAAAAGCTTACAGTATATATTTGATCAGAAAATGTTAAATATGAGACAAAGGAGATGGATAGAATTACTAAGTGATTATGATTGTGAAATCAAGTATCATCCAGGAAAGGCAAATGTAGTAGCTGATGCTTTAAGTAGAAAAGAGAAAACAAAACCATTACGAGTACGCGCCATGAGAATGGAATTACGTTCTGATTTGATAAGTCAAATATGGGAAGCTCAGCAAAAAGATAAGTTAACATTAAAAGGGCAAATAAAAGATTTAAAAGAAGACACAAATGGAGTTCTGAAATTCAAAGGAAGAACTTGGATAGCAGATAATGTTATACTTAGAAAGCTTGTCCTACAAGAGGCACATAAATCAAGGTACTCTGTACATCCAGGAATAACAAAATCTACAAAGATTTAAAAAGCTAATACTGGTGGCCAGGCATGAAGAAATCAATCGGAGAATTTGTAGGCAAATGTGATATTTGTTCAAGAGTAAAAGCTGAATACCAAAAACCCTCTGGATACTTGCAACAGCCAAAAATTCTAGAATGAAAATGGGATCAAATAACTATGGATTTCGTAACCAAATTACCAAGAACTTCAAATGGATATGATACTATATGGGTTATAGTGGACAGGTTAACAAAATCAACACATTTTCTACCAATCAGGGAAGATTATAAAATGGATAAATTGGCAAGAATTTACATAAAAAAAGTTGTATCCAGACATGGAATACCTATTTCAATTATATCAGACAGAGATAGTAGATTCACGTCCAGATTCTGGCAAACCTTACAAAAAGCTTTAGGAACTCAGGTAAATCTGAGTACGGCATATCATCCACAGACAGATGGTCAAAGTGAGAAGACAATTCAAACTTTGGAAGATATGTTACGAGCTTGTGTATTAGATTTTGGTGGAAACGGGATACACATCTTCCTTTATAGAATTTTCCTACAATAACAGTTATCATTCAAGTATTGAAATAGCACCATTTGCTTTATACGGAAGGAAGTGTAGATCACCTGTAAGGATTCCTGAAGTCTGATGCAACCCAAAACTGCCTAAGTGTTTCAGCAACATACACTAAGTACTGAAGTGAAGAATGCTTCGGAAGAATTACACAAAGCATTAGAAAATACTCTAAGTGTAATATCTTCCGAAGCCAAGACCAATATCTTCCGAAGCCAAACATGAAGTCTTCCGAAGCTTCAAGAGACAAAGTCTTCCGAAGCTTCACTCTATGAAGACAGATTTTTTCCGAAGACTTTTAGTACACATGCGTTATCTGATGTACTATTCCATAAAGCACCTTTTCCGCTGCGTCTCTGATAAGTCACCAACTTACAAGAGTTGGTGAAAAGGTCCATGCTTTTGGTAACTGTACATTGAGGTCTTGAGTCTGAAACTTTCCACTTTATGTACTTTATCCTTTGTATAATGTATAGGATGTGAGCTATGGCATGTCATAGTCACAAGGTCAAAAGGCAGATATGCCTTTTGATCCTACAATTGATTTTGTTAGTGTCTAGTCAATTGTATCCAGCTGGCTTTCAAGTATAGCCGGCTGTAGGTTGTAGTATAAGTATTCCAAGTTCTTGTATCTTTCTTTATGCTTTGTAACACTTGTAAAAGAACTTGAGAAAGCAATATACTGCTCCCTTGAAAACTACACTCTCTTGTTCTGTCTCTTGCTTTACTTGTGTTCTCTGTATCACCTTTGGTTACCTAGTTCACTGTTTGATTAAGTTTAGTTAATCTTCTCATTGTGTTGTTGTGTTGTAATTGTGTTCAAGCCCTTAACGATCCTGCAATTGGTATCAGAGCTCTCAGGCTCGTGATATAAGATCTAACCATCTTAAGATCCCTCACACACACAAAAACTAAACTCTTCAAATGGCTTCCATCTCAAAGACTGATATGGAGACTGGAACCATGAACAAATCCCCACTGATCACTCTTGATGACTTTGACACCTGGTGCATGAGGATGGAAGGCTTCATCAGGTCTCTTGACTCAAGAATGTGGGAATCTGTTGAATATGGACCTTTCATACCCAGCACCCCCTCTGCTACTGGTGCTGGTATGATTCCTAAAGATGTGGCCAACTACTCAGATGAAGATAGGAAAAGAGTAGAGATTGACAGGAAGGCCATGACTGCTCTTCAGACTGCTATCCCAAACTCTGTGTACAGAGGTTTTAAGAAGTGCAAGACAGCTAAACAGCTGTGGGATGCACTGAAGCTGATGTATGAAGGCTCCTCTGAAGCCAAGGAGAACAAGAAAGATCTTCTGAAGCAGCAGTTTGAAAATTTCACCTTTAAAGCAGGTGAAACCATGACCCAACAATACTTCAGGTATGTTGAGATTGTGGATACCCTTGTGGATGGAGGAGTTCCTCTTGAGAACAGAGACATTGTAAGGAAGTTCATGTCCTCACTTCCTAGGCAATGGACACACTATTGTGTGGTAATCAAGAGGACCGAGAACCTTAAAACTCTTACTCTGACAGAGTTATATGGGATTCTCAGTGGATACCAGATGGAGATGAACATACAAGGTTCATCTGGCAACTCTAACAATCAAATGGGTTCAGCCCTTCATGTGGTTGAAAGGGACAGCATAGAACCCCAACATCATCTCCTATGCTACCCTGACAACTCACAAAAGGGTCCTTTCATCACCTTCCCGGAGACACCAAGGGAGAACTTTACTCAAGGAAGCCCATTCCAAGAGACAAGTTCTTCTCAAGCCTTTGTGTCTGCAGATGAAAGCTGTGGAATTATCTCTTCACTCTTGAAGACCTAGACTGTATCCATCCAGATGACCTGGAATACATGGAGATAGTTCAGCAGATGGCTCTCCTCACTCACAGAGCCAAGAAGTTCTACAAGAGGACAGGAAGAAGATTTCCAAGCAATGCTACCAGTGATAAGTTTGGCTGGATAAAAGCAAAGTTAAGTGTTACAATTGTAACCTTATGGGTCACTTTGCTAGGGAGTGTAAGGCACCTAGAGCAAATGGGGGACAAACACAACTCAGACCAAACTACACTAACAATACCCCTCAGGCTGAGAAGACAAAGCAACATGCTGCGGTTGCTGTTGAAGAGGGAGGATTTGACTGGAGTTTTCAGGTGGAGGATGCTTCTCCAAACCAAGCATTGATGGCTGACCATGATGAAGCCAAGGTATTAGAACATCTTTGCTCCCCTGAATGCATTGCTAAAGTAAATATACAGGTCCTACAACCTAGAGATGAGATCTGATCTTGAGTCATTAAACATATTAAAATCTGATTTAGAAAGTCTGAAAATGATTACAAGTTAAAGATAAAGACTTGGAGAAAACCATTTCAGTACTAAAACATGAACATACAGATTTTAGAACTCAGATCCAAGATCTCATCACTAAGTTGACTGAGTGCCAGGCTGAGCTTGTGATCAGCAAAGCCATGGCAGAGAAAAGTGTTCTTGAAGAAGAGACCTTCAAGAACATGATATCCTCATCCCTACACAATAAGGTTTGTTATCAAAATAGACAGGGACTGGGATCAAATGAGATAGCTCCTCCACACACAATCTTGTCTGTAAGATCTCCTAGGTGTGGAACTTGTGAAGATGAGCTTCCTCTCATAGATCCAATAAGTGAGGATGATGAAGAAGTGATAGTGAGAAATCCCTCTGAGAAGAGTGAAGAAGAGGATTCCTCCAAGGGCCACTATCCTTCTGAGGAGAAGAAATTAACTGTGATGACCAAGTCCAAGAGAAAGAACTTGATCAGGAAGAGCAAAAGGAAGCAAAGAAGGCTCAAGAAATCAAGGCTACTTTGATGCTAAGCAGAAACAAGTGTTTATCTCTGCAGGTTTCAAAGCAGTAAGGACTGAAGACATCCACCAAAGCTTCTTAGCCAAGAGTTCTGGTTCATGTTCAAATCATCTCAGTACAAAGAAGAAGACTGAGCTGCTGTGTACCACTGCTGCACAGCCTGGACCATCAAATTCCAAGAACAGTTCACAGCCCAAGGGAATTGTATCTGCATCTACCAAGATGAAGGTGAAAAAGGGATGTGACCAAAGCCAGTCTTGCTCTCAAAAGGAGATTTCTTTGAAGAAGAAAATGTTGTGTGTTATGTGTGAAAGTACTTCTCATATTGCCAAGGATTGTCCATACAATCCTAAAAGTACTATCCACATGACCAATACAAAGACTTCAAAGAATCTCAAGAAGTCTCAAGCTTCGGAAGGAAAGTCTGTTTCCTTCGGAAGCTCCAAATCAAAGAAGAAGGTAAATGGAAAATTACCTTCGGAAGTAAAATTGGTCTCGGAAGAAAGGAGTTCTTCCGAAGCACTGAAGTCTGCTGCAGTGACTGTAGATTCTTCCGAAGTATCAGTCATTAAAACTTGTGAAGCTCCAAAAGCTTCTAAGGTTTTGAAGGTCAAGTCCAAGACTCCAAAGGTGGTGTGGAAGTCTAAGAAAGACCAAATGACTGAGGTTTCTCCATCAACAACAGCTGAAGATCCCCTCTGTACAACCATAGGATCTATTACTGTTGCATTACCTTCTATTACACTTACTGAACCCAAGACAAGTAAGGCTTGGGTTTCCAAATGTAACTAATCATTTTTTTGTGCAGGAACAGCTCAAGACAAACAAGAATGTCTGGATAATTGACAGTGGCTGTTCCAGGCACATGACAGGCAATAGGTCTTTACTTCATAATTTTGAGAGAATTGATGGAGGACCAGTTGCTTTTGGAGGAGATGAAGGTGGTTACATTTATGGAAGGGGCAAGGTCACAATGGTAAGCTCAGCATTGAGAAGGTAAACTTTGTTAAGAGCTTGGGTACAATCTTCTGAGTGTATCCCAATTTTGTGATCAGAGTCATAACATGCTCTTCACTGAGCATGAGTGCATTGTTCTCAAGCCTGGAGTGGTCATTCCTCATGAGCATATCCTGCTCAGAGCCCCCAGGAAAGGGAACATGTACAAGATGGATTTGCAAGAAACATCTCCCTCTGGAGAAGTTTCATGCTTTCTATCTAAAGCCAATAGTGATGAGTCTTTCCTATGGCATAAAAGAATGTGCCATGTAAACTTTAAAAACATGAATAAATTGATTAAGCATGATCTGGTAACTGGAATGCCAAAGAAAGAGTTTACAAGTGATGATCATTGTGTTGCATGCCTGAAAGGGAAGCAACATAAGGTATCCCACAAGCCTAAGGAAATGAACTCCATCACTACACCCCTACACTTATTACATATGGATCTCTTTGGCCCCACCAGTGTAATGAGTTTAGGAAGGACCTTATACTGTCTAGTGATCACAGATGATTTTACAAGATTCACTTGGGTCTTCTTCCTTAGAACTAAAGATGAGACTCCTGAGATTCTAAAGAATTTCATCTTAAAGATTGAGAATCAATGTGATCACAAGGTCAAAACCATAAGATGTGATCAAGGAACTGAATTCAAGAACCAAATCCTTGATACATTTTGTGATGAAGGGTATTACAAGACAATACAGTGCTCCCAGGACTCCTCAGCAAAACGGAGTTGCTGAGAGGAGAAACAGGACACTTATTGAAGCTGCAAGAACTATGTTGTCTGACTCTAAACTGCCTATCACCTTCTGGGCAGAGGCAGTTAATACTGCTTGCTATGTGCAAAACAGAGTTTTAGTAGTTAAGACACATGGTAAGACTCCTTATGAACTTTGGCACAAGAGGAAACCTTTCATTGGTTTTCTCAGGTCATTTGGATGTCCCTGCACCATCTTGAATACCAAAGATCAAGTTGCCAAGTTTGCTGAGAAATCAGACGATGGACACTTCATTGGATACTCTTCCCAAGCTAAAGCTTATAGAGTATACAATCTCAGAACTAGAATCATTGAGGAGTCAGCCAATGTGACTTTCAATGAGCACACACCCAGTGTGGCTGGTTCTGGTCCGGATTGGCTATTTGATCTTGATTTAGTTACCAACTGTTTTAATAAATCTTGTGAGCATGTTTCAGGATCTGCAGAAAATTTAAATACAGGTGATCCTGATCCAAGATTTGAGCTAGGAAGACCTTCAACTCACACACCTTCAGCTCCAGTTGAACTACTTCAGCAAATGAGGTTTCTATCAGCACAACAATGACAAATCCAGCTGATACATCTGGCATGCCTTCAAATTCCAGCTCAGAGGCTTCTCAACCAGATAAAGACATCTCAATTGCAGAAGACAACAATGGTGATGGTGATAGTGATCAAGAATTCTTGATGCTAATAACCATACCATAGATGACACATCAATGATGTCACACACTCATTGGATCAAGTTAATCTTGATAGGTGTGATAATGTGGAGGATCAATCTTCAAGACCAGATCTAAATTTCTCAAATTTGGATCTATCTCAGCAACTTGCTGTGATCCCTCAGCTAAGGATCCACAAGTCTCATCCTACCACAAACATCATTGGAGATGTTATCTCCGGGGTAAAGACAAGAGGCAAACCCATGAAGCAAATGTTTGTCTTCACTCTTGTTTTCTATCCCAGTTAGAGCCAAAGAAAGTTGAGGAGGCTCTAAAGGATGGAAGTTGGGTTGAAGCTATGCAACAAGAGCTGCTTCAATTCAAAGGCAGAAAGTTTGGAACCTTTGTCCTCTTCCTCATGGGAAGACTACCATTGGAACCAAATGGGTTTTTAGGAATAAAAAGGATGATAGAGGAATCATCATCAAGAACAAGGCAAGACTAGTTGTTCAAGGATACACACAAGAAGAAGGGATTGACTACACTGATGTCTTTGCTCCTGTAGCTAGACTAGAAGCTGTTAGGATATTCCTGGCATTTGCTGCATCCAAGAACTTCAAGGTCTACCAACTTGATGTAAAGTGTGCTTTCTTATATGGAGTGATTGATGAGGAGGTTTATGTCAAACAACCACCTGGTTTTGTAGATCCTGATCATCCTGATTATGTCTGCAAGCTTGACAAAGCTCTCTATGGGCTGCATCAGGCACCCAGGAAGTGGTATGAGACACTGTCTGAGTATCTCTGTAAACATGGTACAGGAGAGGTACTATAGATGGAACTCTCTTCATCAAAGGACAAGGAAACGACATTCTGCTAGTTCAAGTATATGTGGATGACATCATCTTTGGCTCAACCAATTCAAGGCTCTGCAAAGACTTTGAAAAGCTGATGAAAGATAGATTTGAAATGAGTTCAATGGGAGAACTTAATTTCTTTCTGGGAATTCAAGTGAAGCAGGTTGAAGATGGCATTTTCATAAGTCAGTCAAAGTATGTTCAAGATATACTCAAGAGGTTCAACATGACTGATTGTAAGACTGCTAAGACACCCATAGCCAGAAACCACTCCCTTGGTCCAGATCTTGAGGGGGAGTGTGTAGATGAGCACTTATACAGGGCTATGATTGGGTCTCTTATGTATCTTACAGCTAGCAGGCCTGATATCATGTTTGCTACATGTATTTGTGCAAGATATCAAGCAAATCCTAAGATGTCTCACTTAATCACTGTGAAAAGGATTTTAAGATACCTCAAAGGTGCTTCAAACTTGGTTTATGGTATCCAAAGAATTCTAATTCAATCTGTATGCCTATACAGACAGTGATTATGGTGGCTGCAACATGACTGCAAAGTCTACATCTGGGGGATGTCAATTCCTTGGTGGAAGGGTTGTCTCATGGCAATGCAAGAAACAAACCTGTGTGTCTGCATCAACTGCTGAGGCTGAATACATTGCTGCTGCAAGCTGCTGTGCTCAAGTGCTTTGGATTCAAAATCAGATGCTAGACTACGGATTTAACTTCAAAGAGACTCCTATCCACATAGACAACAACAGTGCTATCTCTATCACTGAGAACCCTGTGCAGCACTCAAGGACCAAACACATCATCAAATCAGGTATCATTTAATAAGAGATAACTATGAAAAGGGGTTAATTAAACTAGTCAAAGTTCACACAGATGAACAATATGCTGATCTGTTCACAAAAGCTTTTGATGAACAGAGATTTAAGTATCTGATATCAGCTATTGGGATGATTAACTTTGAGTAGACTTTTTCTTAAAACTAATTAAATTATTTCTTCTTAAAAATATGTGTGTCCTAAGTTGTCTAGTTCATCACTTTCATAAGCTCATGTTTTCTTTGAATGAAAAACTCTTTTTGAAGACTTTCCTTAGATTCTTGAAAATTTTCTGATACTTCGGAAGATAACGTTTTACCTTCGGAAGAAAAATATGTCTTCAAAATAAATGACTGTCTAAGAGATTTTACCTTCGGAAGAAGTCAAAATTTATCTTCCGAAGCTTAAAATTCTTAACTTAGACACTTATTCATTTTTAAGGACTTTTTCCTTCCGAAGCAAAAATTACTTTCGGAAGCTTTGTTCATTCTTATACAAAGCATCCAAAAGTTTATTTCTCTTCCGAAGCATAAATCTTTAAGACTCTCAGGAAAATTCTTCCGAAGTCACTTTAGCTTCGGAAGCTTTTTCAATCACAACTTCCGAAGACAAATTACTTTCGGAAGCTTTTCGAATTCCAAGAAAACTACTTTTTGAGCAAAAAGGTAAACTACTTTTTCAGAGGTGGGACCGACATACGGATTTCAAAGTTTATCCTCTTTCATTAAACTTTATCTGAAATCCTTCTCTCTCATATAAACCCAACGGTTTCCCCCTCTTCTATCATCTGCTTTTCTTCCATACCTAAAACCCAAAGCTTTCTCTCTGAAATTTCCTTCCCATTTTTTCTCTTCATCACAATGGCTGACCTTATCACAGAAATGATCCTAACTTTGCCATGCAGCTACACAGACAACACAATCAGGTTGCTCTGTTATGCTCTGACAAAGATCCTCATTTCTCAGAGGTTTGCCGTTTCTTGTCTTTGTCTCACTACTTCACCTCCCTAACCATTGATCCTCCTCTATATGAGGATCATTTGCTTGAATTCTGGAAGACCTGCCAAGAGGTCATTATGGATGGGGAGAAGGCACTGTCTGCCACAGTGCAGGGGAGAACAATTTTCATCACTCCGCCATCATCAACCGACATCTTCAGCTGGATGATGAAGCAGGTGAAGTGTTCTTCCCAAAGAAGCGGTTAATCATTCCTTCGAGCAGATGGGCTATGAAGGAGATTTCTCTGTAAAGACCTTCAGGAAAGGGAAGGTCTCATCCCAGTGGAAATACCTGCTCCATGTGGTTATCCACAGCTTATCAAACAAGCATGGTGGATGGGACCAGATTCCTGAGGATCTCTCCTTTATAGTTCATGGATGGTTCAGGGGGTCAAGTTCAGGTATTCACAATTTGTTTATACTAATTTACTTGCAAACTTAGACTCCTTAGAGTATTACATGTTTCCTAGATATGTTCAACACATTCTCAACTGTGAACTGGGCTCACAGTTGAGGGAAACAGGCAATATTCTTAAACTGGGACAGATGAAGCCCGGCATCTTTAAAATTATGAAGAAGCCAACTGTAGGCTTCTCAGGGGTAGAAACAGCCCTAGTCCCAAAAATGTTAGAGCTCATTGCTCAAGGTGACAACATAGCAGTCCAAGCTAGTGTTGAACCCACACCTACTGCTCTCCTACCCTCTTCACAACCTCCAATATTCATCACCTACAAAAGAAAATCCCAACGAACCCCTGCTCAGGCTATTGAGTCTGTGCAGGCCCCCAAATACTCAACCTTACAGGAAGAAGTGGACTCCAGAGCTCCCACTTCTCCTGAGGAGCAAACCACTCCCATTACTTTACCTATCAGGGCTGAGGTTCCTCAAGCTCAACCTGATGAGCTCATTAGCCCAACAACCGTAAGCTTTCACTCTGAGTCTCAACACTCAAGTGAACAACCTTCAGGGGACAGCTACCATCCCCAGCCTTTGGATCTAAACCAACCAATTCCCAACCTATCCTTTTACACTGATGAAGACTTAGGATTCAGTGAGTACCATGAGTCTCTCTTCTCCTCCCTACTCAAAGAGAGATGAGTACCTCTGACTCTCCTCAGTCTATCCCTCATCAGTCACCTATTACTGAGGTGGACACATCTGAACCTGTTCAGGATGTCCATATGGAAGAGGCTCTCACTTTTGAAAGTGATTACATCATTAAGACCTCAACCATGGCAACTCAGCCCATTGGCATCTTAATTGAGGTTGCCAGTGAGCAGAGGAAAACCAGCAGCCAAGAAACTCAAGCTGGTGGTGAGAGAAGAGGACTTTGGTCCAATCCTCTCATCCCCCAGTGATTCTTCTGATGAAGATGAGGGGAATTTGAGACTAAAGGTACAAAAATTGTCACAAACATGCACCTATCTAGTCTCTAAGGTTAGTCACTTGGAATCTCAGGTGACTACCCTGCAAAACAGGGTCAATGATCAGCAACTCCAGATTTCATATCTGCAGGAAAACTAGCTGGGAGACCTTTAAGGAGAGCTCAACCAGGAACACAAGAACCTGTGGAAGTGATTGATTTATCCTCCAGCTCACCTATGCAAGTGGGTGATGCTACCAAAAAGGGGGAGAATGTTATCACAACCACAGAACCTGGGAGTTCTTCAAAGAGATGGACATAGAGGACTCACCATCCTCACTTGCTGTTGTGCATTCTCAGCAACTTCCTCAAGTTCACATTAATGTGGACTCTATAGACTCTCTCATCAGGAGTCTCTTTGAGGAAGGTATACCAAGGGCTGTCTCATCTCCACCACATGGAACTGGCAACTACATCATCAGATGGAGGTATGATGATGACAGAAAGCCCTCATACTTCACAGAGTTCAAGGCCAACAAGAAGTCTTTCAGTTCCAAAGCCTGAGCTTCTATGAAGGACTGGATTTAGTCAACATGCCACTTGTCAATCCAAGCAAATCAGACAAGCTGACAGGCTGGCTCAAAGAATCCAAGACAGGATCCTTGCAGAGTTCTCTCTAAGAAGAGACTTAGGCAATCAGGCAATGTCATCGGTCAACTGGATGTTGAGGTGGACCCTAAGATTAGTTTCATAGGGGAAACCTTGGCTGAAGGCCCAGTGGCAGAACCTGAGACCCTGTCTCTCACCATCAACAACTGCTGCAGATCCAAACTCCATCTGAGACACCTGCTGGTGAAGGTGTTTCTCAGCTCTCTCTGGCCAGAGCATGGAAGCTACACCAAGCAATGAAGGCCAAGCCTCAATCACCCTGAGTCACAAAGGTCTGTTGGTGACAAAGGGAAAAGGATAATGACTCCTGAGGAAATTGAGGAGGAAGAGAGAGAGAGAAAAGGAGGCTAAGGGGAGAAAGTTCTTCTGGGTCATCAAAATTCATGCAAGCTGCAATCAGGGCTGCCCCCAGACCAAATACTCAAAATGATGAACAAAGGGCAGTCAGGATTAATTATTTACAGACCAGGAACTATGATGTTGATGAAATCATCTCCCTCCCCTTAGAAGAGTTGAATGAACTGGCTGACATGGAAGTGTCAAGAGAGATAAAGGAGAAAGAGGATGCAAGGTTACTTCTCCAATTCAAAGAGGAGAGGAGACAGAAAAGACTTCACAAGCATACTCCCACTCTCTCTCCAGTTCAAGAAAGTCCTGCACAGGAAGATGTGGCTCCACAAGAACCTCAGGTAGATAAAGAAGAGGATAGAATCAAAATGATAAACTACCTGAGTGCCACAGGCTTCTATCAGGCAAATGTACTTCTTCCCTTGTCCTATGACTTCATTGAGTTCGAGTACTTAAAGCAACTTGAGCTTGAGTTAGTCAAAGAAAGAAAAACAACCAAAAGGAAGCTAAGGGAAGAAGCTGCAAAGTCAAGAGTCCATCATTCAAAAGAATGCAAAGAAGTCTGCTGACAGACAAAGAATGATGAGCTTCTTGAAGTGTATGGATTCTCCGGAAGGAGACTTGGTCCCATGTCTCTATCTACATGGATGAGCATATAAGGGTGATCAAGCAGAAGATTAAAAGTGGTGAACTCATTGACTTGCACTCTCTTCCAAGTCAAGTCCCACCTGAAGTGGAGGTCAAGTTTGAACAACCAGAGACACCTGAACCAGAACCTCCAGCTGAGCCTCAGCAAACTTCATCTTCTGATCCAAGCAGGGTCAAACTCCCTCTCCTTCTGAACCTGTGAGGGAGGAACACCCAACTGAGAAAGACACTGATGATCAACATGGTGCTGCAGACCAGTTTCTCAGTTAAAGACATCCAAGAGGAAGAAGAAAATGGCTTCTAAACCAAAGACTAAAGAAGAAGCCAAAGTCATCTACCTCTACACCCCAGGCTGAATCAGATCAACCTGAGGAAGTGCATGATGAGGCAGCCCAATCAACTCCTATGCAAGTGGCTCCTCTAGCAACTGAGACACCCATCTTATCCTGGACTTACTCTACCAATCCAGAAAGATGGAATGTTATCAGAGATCAAGGTGTTGAAAATGTCTACTCATGGCAAGACATAATCAACTTACCTCTGCATGATCTCTTTGAAATGAGAAGATACTATGAGAGTCTTGATGATCCTGACCATCAAATGAAGAAAGGAATGGTCTTGATGTTCTGAAGACTACAAACATTTAAAGATCTTCTAAGTGTTTTGGTAGCATCAGCCTAGGGGAGTTTGTAAGGATTCCTGAAGTCTGATGCAACCCAAAACTGCCTAAGTGTTTCAGCAACATGCACTAAGTACTGAAGTGAAGAATGCTTCGGAAGAATTACACAAAGCATTAGAAAATACTCTAAGTGTAATATCTTCCGAAGCCAAGACCAATATCTTCCGAAGCCAAACATGAAGTCTTCCGAAGCTTCAAGAGACAAAGTCTTCCGAAGCTTCACTCTATGAAGACAGATTTCTTCCGAAGACTTTTAGTACACATGCTTTATCTGATGTACTGTTCCATAAAGCACCTTTTCCGCTGCGTCTCTGATAAGTCACCAACTTACAAGAGTTGGTGAAAAGGTCCATGCTTTTGGTAACTGTACATTGAGGTCTTGAGTCTGAAACTTTCCACTTTATGTACTTTATCCTTTTATAATGTATAAGGATGTGAGCTATGGCATGTCATAGTCACAAGGTCAAAAGGCAGATATGCCTTTTGATCCTACAATTGATTTTGTTAGTGTCTAGTCAATTGTATCCAGCTGGCTTTCATAGTATAGCCGGCTGTAGGTTGTAGTATAAGTATTCCAAGTTCTTGTATCTTTCTTTATGCTTTGTAACACTTGTAAAAGAACTTGAGAAAGCAATATACTGCTCCCTTGAAAACTACACTCTCTTGTTCTGTCTCTTGCTTTACTTGTGTTCTCTGTATCACCTTTGGTTACCTAGTTCACTGTTTGATTAAAGTTTAGTTAATCTTCTCATTGTGTTGTTGTATTGTAATTGTGTTCAAGCCCTTAAACGATCCTGCATCACCCCTATGTTGGGATGAAATAGAAGACAGACAACTTACATACCTGAATTGATACAAGAAACATCATATAAGATTCTTGAAATTAAAAATAGGTTGAAAGCTGCCAGGGATCGACAAAAAAGTTATGCTGATAAAAGAAGAAAACCATTGGAATTTCAGATTGGAGATAAGGTCTATTTAAAGGTTTCACCCACAAAAGGCATAGTCCGGTTTGAAAGAAGAAATAAGTTAAATCCTAGGTATATTGGTCCATTTGAAATCACTAATAGAATTGGTTCAGTAGCATATAAGTTAGATCTGCCTCCAGAACTAAGTGAAATGCATAATATCTTTCATGTGTCCAATTTAAGAAATGTCTAGCAGATGAGACATTAAAAGTTCTAGTTCAAGAGATAAATATAGACAAGAAACTTCACTTTATGGAAAAACCAATAGCTATATTAGATAAAGAAGTGAAAAGGTTAAAAAGAAGTAAGATTCCTATAGTAAAAGTTAAATTGGAATGCTAAAAGAGGTCCAACATATACTTGGGAAAGAGAAGAAGAGATTTTGAAAAAGTATCCCCATCTATTAGAGATCAGTAACCAGATAAGTTCCCCTCAACCATAGGTATTATCTTCTAAATAAATTTCGGGACGAAATTATTTTTACGGGGGGAGAATGTGACGACCTAAAAATAAGGTTAGGCAAAATTAGTTTATGAATAAATTTAGTATATGTTATCTATTATATATATAGTTATGAATAATTATTTGCACATATATGTTAAAATTATACGTATGCATGTGCCATCTTTTGTTAAAAACATATGTATTATGTGTTTATATATATGTTGCATGTATGCATGCATGCACAACCTTTTACGTATGTATGTATCCATATTCATAATCTTTGGTTACCAAAAATTAAGTGATCAAAGAAACTCAACCATAAAAACACCAAACAAACACCAAATGATACAAAAACACAACCCAAACAAACACCTCAATACAAGATAACATCAAAGAAACTTGACATCTAAACAAATCTAAGTAAACCTCATACACTTAAACCTCAAACTTAAGCACTCAAGTCTCGGTTCATTAGGCAATTAAGCAACCCGATTAAACACTCTAAGCATTAGTTAAATCTTGTAATAATGGCATGATGACTCATTTAGTTCCTTGAATGCCACCTAGCCCCACCATGACACCAACCCACCCCCTTACACCGCCACCTAATCAGACCATCCATCAAGCCGCCACCTTTACAAACTATAAAGACCAACTAATGCAAACTATGTTACCAAATCATTACTCTAAGCATAGAGTTCATCATGACCAGCTCCACTATAAACCTCTCGGTCGAAGAATTGTCCCATTCCCACCATCACATTCAAACTCCACCTCCACTTCACTCTCGGTTAAGACCATAATCGAACACCACCACAATAACCTCGGTCACCTCCATTCCCCATATCACGGTCACCTTCATTCTCTAAGCTCTCGGTTATCACACTTGTGTCACCACAATCAACCATCATCATCCATCCGATTGTCACAAGAAGAACAAAGCGTGGAAACCTTCGCTTAACTTGGTTTGACAGAGAAAGAAGCTGCCATCAGTTATCACTACCTCTTTTTGTTATCAAAATCAAGGTTTCATTCTCTAAATCATATCTAGTTAAGATTACAAAGACTATACACGTGTTTAAACAAACACATATGATAACTCTTATGATTTAACATTCCAAAGGTTTTATAAATTTTACTTGTACATCAACCTTATTCAAGAAGCAGTAAGAAAGATCTTAGGAGTCTAAATGAATAAATGAACAAAAATAACTAAAAGATATATAAAAGAAATTATCACTTAAAGATTTAAATCTTATGTGCAATTTGTTAAATTCAGTTTCCTATGTAATTGACTATGATTATAGGAAAAAACATTGAAAATATATTTAGAATATTAAGAAATATAGTTATGCAAATTTTGATACCATTCCTATGAGTGAAATAATTATATAAGTTATTTAAGTATTTGAAAGAAAAAATTTTTTTCTTGAAGAAATGAACCTTGAATGAATTTAAGGAAATTATACGTAAACCCTTATGAGTTATAAGATTTACAGAAAAATTTTCATGACCTAACTTGAAGTTATGAAAAATTTATGAATTTTGAAATTTTCTGCAACATAAAAATCGGGAAAAATACTTTAACTTTGCAATAAATTATAAGAAAATTTTGGAAAATATGAAAAGATTAAAGGAACATTTTTTATCAAAATAGGAATTTTTGGACATGTTCTGATATTTTTACTAAATATGAGTAAAATGGTGAAAATCATAAAAATTAACTCTGCTATGATTTAGGACTTGAAATAATTTTTAGAAGTTATAAATAATTTTTCAAATACTCTGATTAATTGTTGGAATTTTTAGAAACCCGAAAAAATTTTAACAATTTATTTGAATATTCCAAAAATTATAGGAAATAAAATTAAATAATTAACATATGAAATCTGAGTATATTATGTTTTATTTCCTTACCTATTTATTGTAACAATTTTGATATTATTTGAGGTACTGAAAATTTTAAAGAAAATATTTATGTTTCTAAACTATATATATATTTGTTTATAGGTGATTTCGTAGAGTAAAGGTGAGATTCATAGCCCCATTTTGATTTTTATAAACTTTTGGGGGGGAAAAACATACTATTGATTTTTATGATTAATGCAATTTTTGAGTTATACTGTCATTTATATTACAACCATTAATTCGGATGTGGAACCGTAGGATAATATAGGTAGCGCTACTTAGGAAATAATTTCCTGCACCAACAGGATGAGTGTTGTGCTGCTATATTATCTGATTTATGAATTATGTTGTGACAGTATGGTTGATCTGATTATTAAGTAAGATTTGGTTGTATATGATGCATTAATAATATTTTATGTAAGATAAACCTATGAACTCACCAATATTATGTTGACTATTTTGAGTATGCTTTTTCAGGAATTTATCATGTCTAACAGTTTAATGTTCTCTTTTGATGTGTATAACGGCTGGGGAGAAGTAGTGGGGAAAGTCTGTGTGAATCTAACTCTGAATATGTATGATCTCAGTATATCGGTGGACGCGCATTTCCACCGTTACTAAAGATGTAACAGTTAGATAATATGTTGTAATAGGGTTATATTTAGATCAAATTTTGACTATCATGATTTAATGTAATCCTAACCTTATTATTATCTTATGAATTATGTTATGTTATGTTTGATATTTGCTACTGTGCCATCTGATAAAACTTTATTAATCAATGAGTTCTGTACAAACAAATCACATTCAAATAATTATCTCACGCTTCCACCGGGATGTGACATAAGTAAGTATTTTTATTATAAATATATAAACATTTTCCTACAAAACGATCCCCAAAATACGTGAATTTACACTTTAGAGGGCCTACAATATTTTTCGCGATGATATGTGGCTACGAAATTTTGTGTTTATTATTGAATTAACAGGCTAGTCAAGTGGTGACATGTAGTCACAAAACTTTTCTGTCACCACATAAATCACGTTGTTGGTTGATAAATGATAATGGCGTGATGACGATCGGGGCTTTTGGGAGGTTGCACAAGGGTTATAATTTGTTAACAAAATGATATGGCGTAGGTGATTTTTAGGAATGAGTGGAAATTTTTAGTGATAGCGATGTAACATAGTGTTATTTTACAAACACAACTATATCACCTTGTCTCGGTCATCTTGAAAACCCGCATAGACTTTTCATAACCCGTTGGAGATATATGTGTGGTTGAGTTTGAAGACATTTTCTCTTTCTCTTTCTATCTTTCTAGATTCTTTTAACTTAAATCTGGATCAAACTGACCATTTTTCTACCCTCTTCTTTTTGACAAGGACGAAGGTGAAGAATTTAAGATTTAGATAGTTAATTAACTTTAAGATTTCATATAATTGATAATTAAGATTTTAATGTAACATATATTTTATGAAATTTAAAACTTTATGCTATAATTTCAAAACACATGAAAATTTACATCTAAAAGTAAAGTGACATAAAAAGATTTATATATCCATTTGTTATTTATTAGCATATTTAAAGTAACAACTCTAATTGTATCAAGGTACTATTTGATATTCTTTTCAACTACTAAAGGTTCAATCCTATAGTGCATGTATGGTGTAGTTTAGGAGTAGATATGATAATGATAGGTGATTGCATTGTTAGAAAAACATGAAATATTTTTAGTACCTGGTGATGGTGATAAAACCGGCGATGAAGCCTGCGAATTCGATGGCGGTGGCGGTGGCGGCGGTGTTACGACGAGAGTACTTACGTTAAAACAACCTATAAATCTCATACCTAAAGTTACACGTAGGTACAAGGATTCTCGCACCAACTCTCCTAGTATACTGGCTAAGAGCAAATTGATTGATAACATGCCCCAAACACTCACTGCATGCTAGCTCTGATAAGTCTGGAGTACACTAAACAAGACAGTAAATCGTAGAGAAATCGGGCCCTGTAGTGTTCCCTCTAGCGAACTTCCTTAGCGAACCACCAGCAGCCGCATTAGTGGTTAGATTGCCCAACAACGGTCTAAGAGCCCCATTGAACCGGGCCATATTAGTCACGTTATTAACATTAACAAGGAAAACCTAGATTGTATGCGATTGTTACCAGATAAATCTTGGTATTTTAGTAAGCAGTAATCATAGTATACTATTGTGTCCTTTTGGTTCTGGCAAAGTTGTCGCAAGTTATCAATGGAGTCGTTCAGACAACTGAGGCGCGTGTCGGGATTGATGTCTCCTCGACAAAGGGCGAACGAGTTGACACTTACACTGCCTTGACCACGGGTGATGTTGAAGTAGCCTAAGCCAGAGTTGGTGGTGGGAAGGGCGGAGAGCGTGGTGTTAAGATTTCTTTCGTATGTACTGTTTCGGGTGTAATTGGAGGTGTAATTACAGATATAGGATATGGAATCTGGAGGTCGAGCCATGGTGATCATGGTATTGATCGAATATATGGGGATAATAATAATATTGAACCATAAGAGGGGTGTGAACATGTTTGATTATGGTGTAGGAAGAGATGGTTAGGGGATATATACATGTAAGGACTTCAATTATAGACCATGAATGATTGGTTGATGGATTTATGTGTAACATCCGCCAATTTTCAAATTATAAATACAAACCAAACCCGTTTGAATCGATCTTGTAATCAAATTTATTATTTAGTCAATTGTATTTATTTATTTGTTTTAAAAATGATAAATGTGTCACTTAATCAATTTACCTTAAATTCTATAATTTATAAAATAAATTTTATAAATATTAAAAAGGTTATTAATATTTATCAGTTTTTAAAATATTCAACTAAAATAAATAATCAAATTACAAGTTCTTGTAAGATTTATAAAGTCTATAAAGATTTAACAATATGTTGTTTAATTAAAATTAGAGTCTTCATAATTTTAGATTTTAAATTGTAATTATTATTTTATTTATTTAAATTATTTAATTTTATATTTATTTTAAATTCTAATCATAACTCCCTTTTGAAAGACTTATAACTCACCATTAACATCATTCATAACCCTCTCCTAATCTCAAGTACAAAAGTAAGCTTTAGGCCTCACTTTTCATTTGCTCATTCTCTAAAAATCTCACGCAGACCTTTTATCTTCCTTTGGTTATAATCAATTTCAAGAATTTTCTTTTACAAGTAGTTTCAAGAATCTTCAAATACTTAGGTAATCTTATATTGCTTTTATATTAAACATTTTTGTATTGTTTCAATCATCCTAACATCCAATTGTTCTCATGACTTTATCTTCTTACTTCTATTCTTTCTTATACTAAATCTCTTTTAATTTGATTCGTTATCATTTCATCACTAACTTTCTAACATCCACTAACCTTATAACAATCACTAACATTCCTAAATTAAGCTAACGTAAACAAAGAATCCCGTTTGCATATGGACAGCTATGCTGCCGCATTCGGTTATTCCACAAGATTATTTCCCTACGTGATGTCTATTCCAAAGTCTTGGAATATTTTTATATAACTCAAATGAAGTCTAATATATCATATATCAACATAATAAGTTTGTTTTAACCCGTTTCATGTTTTAATGATTTTAAAAGTGCACATAAGTGCCTTACTACAATTTTGGCAGAATATAATCTGATTTCAACCGACTACAACCTGATCATAACAAACTAAATTTGATTAAACTACAACTCCAACATTAAGTTCATTGAATTATCTTTAAAGATTGTTTATACATCTTCAAACTCAATCGTACGACTCAACAATAGCTTTCACAAGATAAGTGCGCATTTCAACACTTTCTATCTTGTGCTGCTATTTTGACTTATTTACGGATCTTTTTATAAAAATGTTTCTGAACGAAAGTTGTCCGGGAGACTTTGAACTAGTCAAATATACATTTTTATAATTTTATGAAACTGTTTGCTATTTTAAAAACCCGTTCAAACACGTACCAACATTTTGTCCCGAATCTAAAATTGGTACAATAATCGTTTTTTCAATCTACCTTTCGCTTATTGGCATTCCTATGCGTCCTAACTTCTTGTAATGAATTCCTATCTCAAGTTATTATTTATTTTTATCATTTAGGATATCACCTTTGACTCTTTAACATCCAAGCTTTCTTATGTACACTACAATCATCATTATACCATGTGAGTTTTCCATGCCTCTTTTTACTTTATTTCACAACTTTTGGGGTGAAACATATTAACCATATAAATGCACATTTGAAATATTTGTGAGTTTTCCATGCCCTTTTTTTACTTTATTTCATACCTTTTGGGGTAAAACATATTAACTTTATAAATTTACATTTGTAAACATCTTGATATTTGTAAATGCACATGCAATTCATCTTTACCTTTTTTGTCATGGTTATTGGTATTATTATGAGCGTTATATGAGATACATTATATGTTGACAATCATTAACTATTGCTATCCTGCCGACGTCATACATCTATGGGCCTGACAAGCCTATTTGGTGCTAAAGCCGATGTATTGCCGGCTCCTGATGACGTATGACTTGTTTATCATGGGAACCAAGTACACCTAGCTAATCGTTATAAACTTATAATCTTAATCTTGGTTAAGGTTTGATTGTAGCTATATGTGTTCTATAAACTTGCATAATTTATAACCATTGACATGAATTGCTACCTGTAAATCTTATATATAATATATATATATATATATATAATATATATATATATATATATATATATATATATATATATATTATATATATATATGTTTTTTTAACCCATAAAAACTCATCAACTTTCAAATTGACCTTTTATTTTTAACATATTTCGGGATTGCTACTTGAGGATTTGTTTTTGCTCATATAGGACTTGGAGTTAGTTTAATTAAATATCTTATGGTATTGTTTAATTCTTTGTTATATTGTAATGACTTAATTGTCTAGTATTTTTCATTGAAAATTAGAATTTAATATTATTTCAACTTAATTAATTCCATGAGCTATGAACAATCGTTTCACATTCATTCGCCTCGATGATTCCGCCGTTTGTCGGGGTGTAACATTATGGTCAAGGCTAATTGGTTAGAAAATAACACAATGAATTAGTGGTGTGCTATATAACGTGTAGACTAGATTCGGATTGAGAATGAGACATATATTAGAACCATAAATTGTATCTCTTACTCGATCTTACTCGTTACACATCGATTTTGTTAGGTGTGTTTGAACGCAAGGGGAGGGGTTATATGTAAAACAACTCATATATGTAAGTTAAATATGATGATATTTAGTTGTTTTACATAGTTTATTATATATTTTTTATATACACACATGTAAAACAGCTCAGGGTTACAAGACATAATATACATGTATGTAAATCAAATGGTTCTGTAGTTTTGAAAATAAAAAGGTCCTATAATTATTCAAACCATATATATATATATTCACATATATACATATACACACATATACATATATATATATACATATACATATACGCATAATCATATATATATATATATACACACATATATATATATCCACATACATATATACACACATATATAAATATATACATATACATATACATATACATATACATATACATATACATATACATATACATATACATATACATATACATATACATATACATATACATATACATATACATATACATATACATATACATATACATATACATATACATATACATATACATATACATATACATATACATATACATAATATACATATACATATACATATACGTATACGTATACATATACATATACGTATACGTATACATATACATATACATATACGTATACATATACGTATGCATATACGTATGCATATACGTATGCATATACGTATGCATATACGTATGCATATACGTATGCATATACGTATGCATATACGTATGCCTATACGTATACGTGTACGTGTACGTATACGTGTACGTGTACGTATACGTGTACATGTACGTGTACGTGTACGTATACGTGTACGTGTACGTGTACGTGTACGTATACGTGTACGTGTACGTGTACGTGTACGTGTACGTGTACGTGTACGTGTACGTGTACGTATACGTGTACGTGTACGTATACGTGTACGTGTACGTATACGTGTACGTGTACGTATACGTGTACGTGTACGTATACGTGTACGTCTACGTATACGTGTACGTCTACGTATACGTGTACGTCTACGTATACGTGTACGTCTACGTATACGTGTACGTCTACGTATACGTGTACGTGTACGTATACGTATACGTATACGGCATATACATATACATATACATATACATATACATACATATACATATACATATACATAACATATACATATACATATACATATACATATACATATACATATACATATACATATACATATACATATACATATACATATACATATACATATACATATACATATACAATACATATACATATACATATACTATACATATACATATACATATACATATACATATACATATATATACATATACATATACATATACATATACATATACATATACATATACATATACATATACATATACATATACATATACATATACATATACATATACATATACATATACATATACATATACATATACATATACATATACATATACATATACGTATACATATACATATACATATACATATACATATCCATATACATATACATATACTATACATATACATATACATATACATATACATATACATATACATATACATATACATATACATATACATAACATATACATATACATATACATATACATATACATATACATACATATACATATACATATACATATACATCTACATATACATATACATATACATATACATATACATATAACATATACATATACATATACATATACATATACATATACATATACATATACATATATACATATACATATACATATACATATAGAGCTTGAGATGGTATAATTATGATGAATTCATGAATACATTGGGTGGTTGATAGATGTTGGGATGTACTTTCTAAAAAGGGAAACTTTAATTGCATAAAGTCTGAAAAATGATAGTTTGAACATGTTTGGGATGTTAGGAGCATGTTAGTATGATCATGGATGAGTTCTAATATGGTAGAACATGGTAATTTGGTTGTATGTGATGGTGGGGAATCATGAATGATATTTGGACATTTATGATCATGTATGATTTGGATGTTGATTAGTAGTAGGACATCATATTTGGGACTGGAAATTGATTATTGTGGTGTATGCTGGATGTAATGAATATGATTGTGATCATCATACACGCGTGCGAATCTGAGGCCCCTACTTAGTAGGATTGGCAGGGTTTAGGGTGTGAAGTCGTGAGTGGCTTCACATGGCATGTGGTGAGTGGTTTGATCTTTGTGTGAGATGTTAGTTGTGTTATAACTAGTGGATATATTAATGTTCTAGATTCGCATGACTTGTATGATACTTGGTTGTATGATGATCTAAGTGATACACCTGGATAATATAGCATACATATGATCTATTTGAATGTTAACCATGTATGATATATGTGTATAATTACTTGAATGGTTTACAACACATAAAGTCACCAACGGGTCAAACGGGTCAACTTGGTCAAACATGTCTGTTTTGTTTGAAATCTTGAGTCCTTGGTTGTAGTGTACTTAGGGTTTCACATGTTCTTTGATTACACGTACTCATGTACTTATATGATCTAGGTAACCTCTGAGGGTTGTCTGTCTATTCTGTTTGACAAGTCAAACTCTAAGTATCTATACGCATATCAGGTGAGTTCATGCCCCACTCTTTATTAATCTCTTTTGGGGGAGATAGCATACTGGTAAATTACAAACGCTTTATATATTCAAGTTGTGTATAATATTATATAGTGTTGATATCATGGAAAAGTCCTCACACTTTCGAATTGTTAATAATAGCGGGGAAATTTGGGTAGTACTACTGGGTCTGACGAGCCCACCTGTGTGACTCGAGGTCAACCGGGTGCAAGTTGTCCTATTGAACATTGTCACGACCTGTTAAGTCGTGATAGGAGGCAACAACGTAACACAGTCAGCTTCAATTGCGAAATCACTATGAAATAATATTTATTGTTAATGGAATACCTATCTGTTACAATGCACTACTTGTATATCTCTATTATTAAAATGTTTATGTTTGAATATCTCTTGAACTCACCAACCATTGTGTTGACATTTTAGTATGCTATTCTCAGGTCATTAGCTTGCTTGCCATAGGAGCACTGCATGGTTCACTGCATTCTAAGACTCGTCTTCAAGACAATTTTAGCATTTTAATGATTATTGTTTACTCTTTTGGGTTGGCACATGTTTTGCCATAGTTATACTTTTATTTCTTTGGGTTGTTTTCAAAATGCTTCAGCATAGTTTAAAGTCAGTATTTCTTTGGTTGATTTTATTTAAATTATGGCATATAGAGTCGTTCTGAGTAACTATTGACTATGATCCTGGTTTGTTCACACGCCTCGCGGTAAAACTCCGCAAGTGGATTTTGAGGGTGTGACAGATTGATATCAGAGCCATTGGTTATAGGGAACTAGGTTGCATACACACTAGACTATAACCGCACATAGTTAATTAGTTACCTGTGCCTTATTCTCATCTACTGTATACTCATTGGCATACACGTCACACTCTCTGCAGCATGGCATCATCTTCGAGAGCTTCGGGTAAAAGACCTGAATCACCTTCACGATCTGAATCCCCACCTCCCGCACCTGTACCTGATGATGGATTCGATTGGCCCCGACTAGCTTATCCTCGAGAGGAGATTGACTGGGATCAACCCTTTGCATTGATGAAGCGTGACCCTCCGCGAGACTGGCGTTTCTATCCTAGATTCGTTGATCATATCATGTTTAGGGAGCGCGTACCTGTCCCGAGGCCCGGGACTAGGAACAATGCCGACCAACCAATGCCTTCACTCCCACGGACGGTGCAGTCCAACGAGCAGCTGATTGCTGCATTAGTGGCTGCACTGGACACTGAGCAACATCGAGTAAGGCGGCTCACGGGTGATGTCTGTACACTGCAGCAAGAGGTGTACAAACTGAGACATCAACTGGATGAACTCGAGGAACAACACGGGAAGACCCTGAACGGTTGTCACCATATGCAAGATGGTCTCATGGCACTCCAAGGGCGTGTGACATCCGTCGCCTTAAGGTCCGTCGAACGACATAAATAAGCATAGAAATATTTTAATTATTCTTCCTTTTCTTCATGAACTCCTGCTTTAAGTAATCATGTCTGCCTATTTTCCTTTGTGCCTGTACTTCCTCGAGAACGTGTGCTAAGCATGAACCTTTTATAAATTTCATCACCATTACCACCAAATATATCATTTTTAATTTCGACCATTGTCATTAATAAAACCATTTTAGACTATCAAATTCCATTAAACACGCTTTTAACCTTAACATAACGAACATTTTAAGGTCGTAATCAACCGAAACAAATTTTGGGAAACTCGAGGGTTAAGTGTAGGGACTAAATTGTACTTTTGCAAACTTGGGCTGGGTATATATCCCCATTCCCAGCCACATTCCTCACTCACTTCATCTTCTTCACCTCTTCACTCCCTACACAACATTTTCTTCATTCTAGCACCAAAATCTACCCGTGTGGTCTCGTTTTCATCGTCTAGCTTCATCTACAGCCTCATCTACTCATTTCTAGCAGGTAGACGACTTTGGTTGTCTCTTTTCTTGTCTTTTTATGGCTGTCCAAACTAGGGTTTCGGGTGTTCAGGTTCAACCCAAGCACATGAGGTCGTGTGGGTGCGTGTGAGGTCTTTCTGCTTGTGTTTCATGTTTGTATATGTTTGTAGAGTGTTTCTGGAAGTCCTTGTGGTGTAAAACTCGCGTTTAGAGCAGCTCGGGGGCTGCTCAGCCCGACCACAGTCGCGATTCTGCAGTTCAGGCGACTGGGTCTGTCAGGCGATTGAGCTGTGCGACTGAGTGAGTCGTGCGACTGAATCATGCGTCTAAGTCAATCGTGCGACTGAGTTGTGCGACTAGGCATGTCGTGCGACTGAGTCGTGCGACTGTGTGTTTGTGTGCGATTGAGTCAGGTGACCGACTGAATGTATGCGACTGTGCGTGTTTCGCACGACTGGAGTCCAATCGCACGAATGAAGGTTCAATCGCACGAAAGTAGCTAATTCGCACGATTGAGGATTGATTCGTGCGCATGGAGGTTCGGCCGTGCGAATGTGTGTTGTGTGGTACGACTGAATGCCAACCATGCGAATAAAGACTCAATCGTACGAATGAAGCTGATTCGCATGATTGAAGGTTGATTCATAAGGATGGAGCGTTGAGTCGAGCGGTTGGTCCTGTTGTGTGACTGATGATGAGTGTGAATCTCCCTTGAACGTCTGATGATGATAAGGCAACATTAGTAAAAGTGTCATTGCTTGACCACAAAGATTAAAGTCAACGCTATCAACATGCACATACTATTTCAATTGAAATAAACCTAAAATTTTACAATTATCGACAACCCATTTGAAACTACAAATACTTAACAAGTGTCATCTTTCATAACAGCGAAATCTTTACAAGGATGTCATAAGCAATGACGACTGCTCTTAGTATTTGGAACTACATAAGATCTGATGCGTGTGTCCGCTTGTGTGTGTGCTACCCACGACCGAACCGATACAACCCGAACTGACCAAACATTACTATACACTTTGTACAGGTCATTAATGCTTAACAATAACTGTCAATAGGTGTTTGACCGATCATTGCATTCAACTGTTGGAAATCTCGATCTTTCATACTTACCACTTAACATGTGAGTTTCGTGGCCCCTTTTTATGCTTATACTACTTTACAAACATTTACAAACATGGGGAAAAAGTATGCTCGCCTGTTTTCTATGTTGTACAACATACATACAATTTTCATACAAGGAATCAACGTGATACTGTGTTGCAAGTACTTATCTGACACATGCTTGGGTCTGCTGTGTGGTTCTATCTTTGCAACTATTTAATTCCAGTGTGGGAACCGACGGTTAGGTATTGGTAGTACTACTGGGTTGACACCCCCACCCCTGTTCGATGGTATACTAGTTGGTACCATCTGTGGCCAGGAACAGGCCCTTGGGTGAATATATGCCGACAATTTCTTTGTGTACGTCGCTAGGTTTGGTTGCAAAGCTCATGTCATGTGATTTTACTTGTGTATATAACTGTATTCACGGTATTCCATATCATTTACTTTATACAGCATCACTTACACTTTTATTACTTAAACCTACGAGCTCACCAACAATTATGTTGACCATTTTGAGCATATCTTTTCAGGTGAACATGCTAGCTGAGGTTCTAGGTGTGCTGCCTTAGTGGAGACCCTAGGATGCATTTTCAGGCTAAACTTGTCATTTTGGAAAACAATTGATGTATCTGTTTCAAACAACATTATACTTTGTAACTTGTTCCCGGGTTGTGGGAATTGCATACAATGTTATTATCTATGTTTATCTTATATCATTTTTATGCTTATGGCTATGTTGTCGTGAATACTGACTAAACAAGACACAAGTCCCCTTGTTGTCGGGTGTCGTCATGACACACATGTCATCATTATTATTATTGCATCTCTATCGCTTACCATGTGTTATGACGATTCCCGTCTCGTCGCAACCCTGTGTTTCCGCTCTTAGCGGGGGTGTGACAGACTGGTATCAGAGCCATTGGTTATAGAGAATTAGGCAATACGCTTGACCTAGACTATAACCTAGGAACCTTCATGTAGATTGCATGCCAGGGTTGTGTGCATTTTGTATCTCATACGTGTTCCTCATTACTTGTTCGTTTATCTATCTATTTCGTGATCTTTTCACCCTATGAGAGAGCCCTTGTGCTCACTCTTTTATGGGATACTCCTATTAGATCTTCCGTTCCCTCTGTGCGCCAAGTTATCATAACCAAATTTGGGTATTGAGACCCGAAGAGATCTTCACAGATCACATGCTGCGCTTAACCTTGGATACTGAGACCGACCCGAGGAGGCTATGTCTGAGTCCTTTAAGGATGCGAGATAGGCAACCTCCACCAGACTATACATGATTACATGCTTGGGCTCTTAGTTGACTTGATGGATTATTATGGATATGATAAAAAGGAAAGTCGGATGTCATGTAACCGGATCGGGCATCATTCTCGGTACATCGTGGGTGTGGTGGGAACGCTGCAGGGAACCCTATATATAAACATCACCGGTATACCGAGAATATGCTTGAAATGGACTGCATGGTGATCTTGACCAACCGGAACATGAACATTGGAACTTGATAAGTGGAATACTTGTGTATCTTACGGTGACTAAAGCTTACATGTTACCTCTTTTATGAATAGAACATGTCGCCTCGAAGATCTACTCGCAGTAATAGTAGCGGAATTGAAGCCCCAAGGGGCAGAGGCAGAGGCAGAGGCAGGGGAAGAACCTTAAGAAGAAGTGATGCTCCTGCCAGTAGCAATCAAGGAACATGGAACGCGGATGTGGCAGCCCTGATCACTCAACAGCTGGCCGCACTAATTCCGACTATCATGGCCCAAGTGAGCGATTCCCTTTAGAATTCTCACCCCCACGGGGATGGTGGCAATGATAATGAGGATAACGGTAACCCGACCTGGAACGAAAGCAATCAGGAGACCGGAAATGGTGGTACAGCCGGTAACGAAACTGCAATTGTTAATGAGACCGGGGTTGTGAATGCTAGACGGGGATGTTCGTACAAGGAATTTATGGCTTGTAAACCACGAGAGTTTGATGGCAAAGGTGGAGCCATAGCTCTGACCAGATGGCTTGAAAAGATGGAGTCTGTGATCGACATCAACGAATGCCTCAACAGTCAAAGGATTAAGTACGCCACTTGCTCACTATAGGGCAAGGCACTAACGTGGTGGAACACTCAGATTCAGGCTAGGGGAAGAGAATCCGCGATGAAAATGTCGTGGGATGAGTTCAAGGCCCTAATCACCGAGGAGTACTGTCCTCTCAATGAGATGCAAAAACTTGAGCATGAGTTCTGGAATCATGCCATGGTGGGGGCTGGGCACGCAGCTTACACCGACCGTTTTCATGAGTTAGCGAGGTTGGTTCCGCATCTGGTCACGCCGGAATCAAAGAGAATCGAGAGATACATTTGGGGACTTGCGCCTCAAATCCGGACAATGGTAACCGCTACTACTCCTCCTACTATTCAGAGCGCAATTCTAAAGGCTGGCGCTTTGACTGATGATATGGTGAGAACGGGAGTTTTGGGTAGAGGAGCAGAAAAGAGAAAGGATTTTGGGGAAACGAGCCGGTCGAGTGCCAGGAAGTTTGATAAAAGAGCCAAGACAACCAGAAACTTTGTGGCAGTGACGCAGGGCAGGCGAGAGTATGTGGGTCCGCACCCCAAATGTGACAAGTGCAATTATCATCATCCCCCAGGAACGTAGTGCCGGGTGTGCGCGAACTGTAGACGCCCGGGGCATCTTGCAAGAGACTGCAGAACAGCGCCGAATATGGTTGCACCGGTCAACGCGGTTAACCCCGCCGGGAATGCAAGGGCGTGTTATGATTGTGGAAGCCTTGATCACTACCAAAACATGTGCCCCAGGCTAAATCAGGCACGGGTCAACAAGGAAACAACCAACAGCAGGTGATGGCTATAACTGGAAATCAAGGCCCGACCAATCAGGGGAATACAGCTCGGGGACGTGCATTCGTCATTGGAGCCAACGATGCTCGTCAGGACCCGAATTTTGTCACGGGTACGCACTTACTCAATAATCACTTTGCATCTGTATTATTTGACACTGGAGCAAACAATAGCTTTATATCTTCTGAATTTATGCAATTGCTCGATTTGAGTCCAGTAGGCTAGAAACTAGCTACTCTGTAGAAATGGCCAATGGTAGGTTGTTCAGGCCAACGAGATTATAGAAAGTGCTCGATAATATTAGAGAACCACACCTTCGATATAGACTTGATACCCTTTGAGCTAGGAAGTTTCGATGTGATTGTGGGAATGGATTGGTTGTCGAAACACGGGGCCGAGATTGTCTGTCGAGACAAGGTAGTGCGAATCCCTATGTCAGACGGGGGAGTACTTAGAGTTCAAGGAGAAAGACCGGGGAGAAACTTAAAGCTTATTTCTTGCATGAAAGCACGCCGGAGTTTACGAAAACAGTGCTACTCTTTTCTGGCTCATGTGGTGGAAAAGAAAGAAGAGGAACAGGAATTGGCAGATATCCCTATAGTGCGGGATTACCCAGATGTATTCCCAGATGACTTGTCTGGCTTGCCTCCTCCACGACAGGTGGAATTTCGTATTGAGTTGGTTCCTGGAGCTACACCGGTAGCAAAGACACCGTATCGGTTGGCACCGTCTGAAATGCAAGAGTTATCTAGCCAGTTACAGGAACTACTGGAGAAGGGTTTTATTCGGCCGAGTCACTAGCCTTGGGGAGCACCAGTGTTATTTGTCAAGAAGAAGGATGGGTCGTTCCGTATGTGCATCGACTACCGTGAGTTGAACAAATTAACTGTGAAGAATCGGTATCCTCTCCCCAGGATCGACGACCTGTTTGATCAGTTACAAGGAGCTTCGTATTTTTCCAAGATCGACCTTCGATCTGGATATCACCAACTAAGAGTTTTCGAGGAGGACATACCGAAGACAGCATTTAGAACTCGTTATGGGCACTATTAGTTCTTGGTCATGCCGTTCGGATTGACTAACGCACCAGCTGTGTTCATGGACTTGATGAATCGGGTGTGCAAACCTTACTTGGATAAGTTTGTGATCGTATTCATTGACGACATACTTATCTACTCTCGATCAAAGGAGGACCATGAAGAACACCTTCGGGCAATACTGGAACTGTTAAGAGAAGAGAAACTTTTCGCCAAGTTCTCAAAGTGTGAATTCTGGCTACGAGAGGTGAAGTTTTTGGGTCATGTAGTTAACAAAAACGGGATTCATGTAGATCCCGGCAAGATCGAAGCGGTAAAGAAATGGGATACACCCTAGACACCTTCAGAGATACGGCAGTTCTTAGGATTAGCCGGATACTATCGTCGTTTCATTGCGAACTTTTCAAAGATCGCTCAACCGTTGACGTTGCTGACTCAGAAAGACAAGAAGTTTGATTGGGGAGATGCGCAAGAACGGGCGTTCCAAACGCTAAAAGATAAGCTGTGCAATGCACCGATATTGTCCCTCCCAGACGGGACTGATGATTTTGTGGTGTACTGTGATGCTTCGCATCAAGGGTTGGGATGTGTACTGATGCAGAAAGATAAGGTGATCGCTTACGCTTCGCGAAAACTTAAGGTGCACGAGAAGAACTACACGACTCATGATCTTGAGTTGGGCGCTGTAGTATTCGCACTTAAGATATGGAAGCATTACCTGTATGGAACCAAATGCATCGTATACACAGATCATAAAAGCCTTCAACATATTCTGGATCAGAGGGAACTCAATATGCGAAAGCGACGTTGGGTAGAGCTTCTTAGTGACTACGATTGTGAAATCCGGTATCATCCGGGGAAAGCTAATGTGGTGGCTGATGCTCTAAGCCGCAAAGAACGCGTGAAACCACTACGTGCTCGAGCTTTGGGATTGACCATTCAAACAAATTTGAAATCCCAGATCCAAATTGCACAAAGTGAAGCATTGAAAGAAGAAAACCTTGCGGGAGAAGAATTCCGAGGGTTGGATAAACAACTGATGTGCAAGGACGATGGTGTGCAGTACTTCGTGGACCGTATATGGGTACCCAAGTGGGGAGGTGTACGTACCTTGGTCATGGATGAAGCACATAAGACACGATATTCTATTCATCCTGGCGCTGACAAGATGTACCACGATCTCAAAGATCTGTACTGGTGGCCAGGCCTGAAGAAAGACATTGCCACGTACGTTAGCAGATGCTTGACATGCTCGAAAGTTAAAGCCGAACATCAGAAACCATCGGAATTATTACAACAATCTGAAATTCCCGAGTGGAAATGGGAGAATATAGCCATGGATTTCATTACCAAACTCCCTAAAACAAGCAGCGGACATGACTCGATATGGGTCGTAGTGGATCGAATGACGAAATCAACACACTTCTTGCCAATCCGAGAAGACTACAAAATGGACAAGTTGGCGAGATTGTACATCAAAGAGGTCGTGACAAGACACGGAGTGCCAGTGTCAATCATCTCCGACCGTGACGGCCGATTCACTTCACGATTCTGGCAGACACTACAAAAAGCGATGGGCACTCGATTAGACATGAGTACCGCCTATCACCCTCAAACAGATGGCCAAAGTGAACGAACCATACAAACACTAGAAGACATGCTGAGAGCGTGTGTAATCGACTTTGGTGGTAGTTGGGATACTCATTTGCCATTGATTGAAAACAGCTACCACACCAGCATTGGGTGTGCTCCGTTCGAAGCGTTGTACGGAAGGAAGTGTAGATCACCCGTTTGTTGGGCCGAGATTGGTGAAAGTCAGCTAACAGGCCCAGAGATCATTCAGGAAACAACCGACAAGATCTTCCAAATCAAAGATAGACTGAAAGCCGCTAGAGATCGCCAAAAGAGCTACGCGACAATCGTCGAAAGCCTCTAGAATTCAACGTTGGGGACCGAGGGTTACTCAAAGTCTCCCTGGAAAGGATTGTTCGGTTGGAAAGAAAGGGAAGTTAGCCGCGAGATACGTTGGACCATTCGAGATTACAGAAAGAATTGGTCCAGTGGCTTACCGATTAAGGTTACCACAAGAACTCAATGGTGTGCATGATACTTTCATGTGTCGAACCTCAAGAAGTGTTTGGCTGACAAATCACTTCACATACCCATTGACGATATCAAAATCAATGAAAAGCTTCATTTTATTAGGAACCCATTGAAGTCATGGATCGTAAGGTCAAACAGTTGAAGCGCAGCAGAATACCAATTGTTCGCGTAAGGTGGAATTCAAAACGAGGGCTAGAGTTTACATGGGAACGAGAAGATCAAATGAAACTCAGATACCCACACCTATTCGTGGATGATGCTCTTGGACCTAACTCCAGCTGAATTTCGGGACGAAATTCTCTCAACTGGGGGATACTGTGACATCCGTCGCCTTAAGGTCCGTCGAACGACATAATAAGCATAGAAATATTTTAATTATTCTTCCTTTTCTTCATGAACTCCTGCTTTAAGGAATCATGTCTGCCTATTTTCCTTGATGCCTGTACTTCCTCCGAGAACGTGTGAAGCATAACCTTTTATAAATTTCATCACCATTACCACCAAATATATCATTTAATTTCGACCATTGTCATTAATAAAACCATTTTAGACTATCAAATGCCATTAAACACGCTTTTAACCTTAACATAACGAACATTTAAGGTCGTAATCAACCGAAACAATTTGGGAAACTCGAGGGTTAAGTGCAGGACTAAACTTGTAATTTTGCAAACTGGGCTGGGTATATAACCCCATTCCCAGCCACATTCCTCACTCACTTCATCTTCTTCACCTCTTCACTCCCTACACACACATTTTCTTCATTCTAGCACCAAAATCTACCCGTGTGGTCTCGTTTTCATCGTCTAGCTTCATCTACAGCCTCATCTACTCATTTCTAGCAGGTAGACGACTTTGGTTGTCTTTTCTTGTTTTTTATGGCTGTCCAAACTAGGGTTCGGGTGTTCGGGTTCAACCCAAGCACATGAGGTCGTGTGGGTGCGTGTGAGGTCTTTCTGCTTGTGTTTCATGTTGGTGTATGTTTGTAGAGTGTTTCTGGAAGTCCTTGTGGTGTAAAACTCGCGTTTAGAGCAGCTCGGGGGCTGCTCAGCCCGACCACAGTCGCGATTCTGCAGTTCAGGCGACTGGGTCTGCAGGCGATTGAGCCGTGCGACTGAGTGAGTCGTGCGACTGAATCATGCGTCTAAGTCAATCGTGCGACTGAGTTGTGCGACTAGGCATTTTGTGCGACTGAGTCGTGTGACTGTGTGTTTGTGTGCGATTGAGTCAGGTGACCGACTGAATGTATGCGACTGTGCGTGTTTCGCACGACTGGAGTCCAATTGCACGAATGAAGGTTCAATCGCACGAAAGTAGCTAATTCGCACGATTGAGAGTTGATTCGTGCGTATGGAGGTTCGGTCGTGCGAATGTGTGTTGTGTGGTACGACTGAATGCCAACCATGCGAATGAAGACTCAATCGTATGAATGAAGCTGATTCGCACGATTGAAGGTTGATTCGTAAAGATGGAGCGTTGAGTCGAGCGGTTGGTCCTGTTGTGTGACTGATGATGAGTGTGAATCTCCCTTGAACGCCTGATGATGATAAGACAACAAATCAGTAAAAGTGTCATTGCTTGACCACAAAGATTAAAGTCAACGCTATCAACATGCACATACTATTTCAATTGAAATAAACCTAACATTTTACAATTACCGACAACCATTTGAAATACAAATACTTAACAAGTGTCATCTTTCATAACAGCGAAATCTTTACAAGGATGTCATAAGCAATGACGACTGCTCTTAGTATTTGGAACTACATAAGATCTGATGCGTGTGTCCGCTTGTGTGTGTGCTACCCACGACCGAACCGATACAACCTGAATCGACCAAACATTACTATACACTTTGTACCAGTCATTAATGCTTAACAATAACTGTCAATAGGTGTTTGACCGATCATTGCATTCAACTGTTGGAAATCTCGATCTTTCATACTTACCACTTAACATGTGAGTTTCGTGGCCCCTTTTTATGCTTATACTACTTTACAAACATTTACAAACATAGGGGAAAAGTATGCTTGCCTGTTTTCTATGCTGTACAACATACATACAATTTTCATACAAGGAATCAACGTGATACTGTGTTGCAAGTACTTATCTGATACATGCTTGGGTCTGCTGTGTGGTTCTATCTTTGCAACTATTTAATTCCAATGTGGGAACGACGGTTAGGTATTGGTAGTACTACTGGGTTGACACCCCCACCCCTGTTCGATGGTATACTAGTTGGTACCATCTGTGGCCAGGAACGGGCCCTTGGGTGAATATATGCCCACAATTTCTTTGTGTACGTCGCTAGGTTTGGTTGCAAAGCTCATGTCATGTGATTTACTTGTGTATATAACTGTATTCATGGTATTCCATATCATTTACTTTATACAACATCACTTACACTTTTATTACTTAAACCTGCGAGCTCACCAATAATTATGTTGACCGTTTTGAGCATATCTTTTCAGGTGAACATGCTAGCTGAGGTTCTAGGTGTGCTGCCTTAGTGGAGACCCTAGGATGCATTTTCAGGCTAAACTTGTCATTTTGGAAAACAATTGATGTATCTGTTTCAAACAATAATATACTTTGTAACTTGTTCCCGGGTTGTGGAATTGCATACAATGTTATTATCTATGTTTATCTTATATCATGTTTATGCTTATGGCTATGTTGTCGTGAATACTGACTAAACACGACACAAGTCCCCTTGTTGTCGGGTTTCGTCATGACACGCATGTCATCATTATTATTATTGCATCTCTATCGCTTACCATGTGTTATGACGATTCCTGTCTCGTCGGAACCCCGTGTTTCCGCTCTTAGCGGGGGTGTGACAGGGCGCGTGACAGCTCGTGAACAGCGGGACACTGTAGCTGATAATAGGATTGCCATTTTAGAAGCTCAACTAGCGGCACTTCAGATTGCTATAGCTCCTGCTCCTGCAGCAGACCCTGAGGATGAGGAGGATCCCGAGGAGGGACCCGAAGAGGAGGAACCGGAGGAGATGGAGGATGATAGTGATGGGTCAGATGTTGTCGATTGGCTTCTTAATATGACTTAGACTACGTAGTGTTTTTCTTTTTGAAACCTATGTAGGAAGGGTTGTTTCCCCATACGAACGACAAATTTAAATTTTGACACTGATAAATACATTGTGACTGATTTACAATTTATTTACTTTAGTTATTATTTTGTTATGAATGTTGTGGTTGTGATGATTCATTATTTCTTTTATTTACTGTTTACTATGCTTCAATGAGTTAAATGTGTTTGATGTTACTCATTATTGTATTTGTGAATGTAAAGTGAAATGAATGGACGCCCGTGGACGTGGACGTGGACATGGTCGTGGACGCGGACGCGGACGCGGACGTGGACGTGGCACCGGAGAACACGGCGGTGGTGCTATTAACATGACCCACGCAGAATTGGCTGCTCTAATTAATGAGCATGTTCAGGCAGCAGTGGCTGCTGCCCACGTGGGTCAGCCAGCAGGTAAAACAATGATAGAAAGATAAATCTGATATCCTTCATAACTGTATGTGATGTCTGATTAATGTGTGTTGTGTTAAAACAGGACCACCAGTGTGTACCTACAAGTCCTTTATGGACTGTAAACCATACACCTACAGTGGTACAGAGGGTGCTGTAGGGCTTGTACGATGGTTCGAGAAGACTGAGTCTGTCTTCTCCAAATGTAACTGTCCACCAGTGGATCAAGTAAAGTATGCCACCGGGACTCTAGAAGGTGTCGCTCTGTCTTGGTGGAATGCGCAAGTCCAGATGCTTGGACAAGCGATGGCGAATGGACTTCCATGGGATGAGTTCTAAGCAATGATGACTGAGGAGTACTGTCCTCGCAACGAAGTGCAGAAGTTAGAGATGGAGTTCTGGCAATTGAAGATGCAGGGCTCGGAAATCGAGGATTACACCACCAGAACCCATGAATTAGCTACTTTGTGCCCGGGAATGGTGAATGAGGTGCATAAAAGGATAGAGCATTACATACGGGGATTGGTACCCGAAATCCAAAGTATGGTAACTGCTTCCAATCCAGCCACAATTCAGCAAGCCATCCAGCTAGCTCACAGGCTAACTGACCAAGCCGTGGAGCAAGGACGTCTACCCAATCGGGGCGCTATGGCAAGCGTGCCCGACAACAAAAGAAAGTGGGATAATGCCAACAACACCAAAGCATCATCATCTTCTAGCGGTCAACCTCAACCTCAACAGCAACAACAGCCGGTTCAGCATAAACGGAGGTTCGACAATAACCGTAACTTCAACCAAACGCCTGCAAATAATCAAGGACCCAGTGGTTATGGGGGTAGGCATCCAAAGTGCACTCGGTGTAATTACCATCATGTGGGAAGGTGTGATAGCTTCAAGTGTCAACGTTATGGAAAAATGGGACACGCTGCAAAGGATTGTCGTGGTGAACTTGTAAGGAGGCCACAACAACCTCAAGAAACTCCCAAGGGTTGTTTCGAATGTGGGAAAGAAGTGCATTACAGGCGAAACTGCCCACAACTAAGGAGGAACGGTAATGGCAACAACAACAACAACAACAATACCAACAATCACGGTAACAACAACAACAACGGTAATAACAACAACGGTGGAAATGGTACTGGTAATGGCGGCAATAAAGATGGAGCCAAGGGGAGAGCCTTCGTCATTGGCTCAGGTGAGGCTCTAAATGATCTCACAACTGTTACTGGTAGATTCCCTGTTTATGGTTGTTTTGCTACGGTACTATTTGATACTGGAGCCGACAAGAGTTTTGTGTCCTTAAAGTTCTGTAGTCTTTTAAGTGATATACCCTCTGCTTTAGAATCTAAATACACTATGGAATTAGCCGATGGTAAACAAATCCATGTAACGCATATCCTTAAAGACTGTAAGATAGAACTTGCTGGTCATACTTTCGCTATAGATCTTATGCCTGTTACGCTGGGGAGTTTTTGATGTTGTGATAGGCATGGTTTGGCTCTCTAGCAAGCAAGCGGAAGTCATATGTCATGAGAAGATCATACGAATCCCTGTTGATGACAAAATCCTTACCGTCAGAGGTGATAGGAGTGGTGCTGTGATAGGCATCATCTCATACATGAAAGCTCAAAAGTTATTACGAAAGGGTCGTGTGGCTATTCTAGCACTTGTAACCGACAAGCATGCGGAAGAAAGGAAAATGGAGGATATTCCCATAGTGCACGATTTTCCAGAGGTGTTCCCAAAGGATCTTCCTGGATTACCACCTCACCGCCAAGTGGAATTCCAGATTGAGTTGACTCCCGGCGCAGCTCCGATTGCTAGGGCACCTTATCGATTAGCACCGAACGAACTACAGGAGTTGTCGTCACAACTCCAGGAGCTTTTAGATAAGGGCTTTATTCGACCTAGTACATCACCATGGGGAGCTCTTGTTCTTTTTGTTAAGAAGAAGGATGACACATTCCGGATGTGCATTGATTATAGAGAGTTAAACAAAGTAACAGTCAAGAACCGATACCCTTTACCTCGTATCGATGACCTATTTGATCAACTTCAAGGATCAAGCTGCCCCGATATTAGCATTACCAGAGGGAACGGATGACTTTTTGGTGTATTGCGATGCATCCATTCAAGAATTGGGTTGTGTCTTGATGCAACGAGATAAGGTGATAGCCTACGCCTCGAGACAACTGAAGGTTCATGAGAAGAGCTATACCACCCATGACTTAGAATTGGGTGCAGTGGTTTTTGCCTTAAAGATCTGGAGACATTACTTGTACGGTACCAAGTGCACTATCTACACCGATCACAAGAGTCTTCAACATATCTTCGAGCAAAAAGAGTTGAATATGAGGCAGCGACGTTGGGTGGAACTACTAAATGATTATGATTGCGCTATTAAGTACCATCCGGGAAAGGAGAACGTAGTTTCCGATGCCCTAAGAAGGAGGAAACAGTTAAACCCGACGGGTGTGAACTTTACAGCTTACTATCAGTACCCAACTGCCCGAACAAGTTAAGGAGGCACAAATAGAAGCTTTAAAAGCAGAAAATATTGGTTCTGAGTCGTTAAGGGGAATGGATAAACAACTAGTGGTGAAAGAAGATGGAATTAGGTATTTTATGGATAGACTTTGGGTGCCTGTTTATGGAAATCTGAGAGATTTAGTTATGAGCGAGGCACACAAATCTAAGTATTCTATACATCCTGGATCCGACAAGATGTATCATGACCTAAAGGCGCACTATTGGTGGCCTAACATGAAAGCGGATGTAGCTACGTATGTGAGCAAGTGTTTGACCTGCTCGAAAGTAAAAGTGGAATATCAAAAACCATCCAGACTGTTACAACAACTGAGATACCAATGTGGAAATGGGAACAAATCTCCATGGATTTCATTACTAAGCTACCCCGGACCAGTACTGGTTGTGACACGATATGGGTTATTGTGGATCAATTGACAAAGTCTGCTCACTTCCTTGCAATTAAGGAAATGGATAAGATGGAAAAATTAACTCGACTGTACCTTAAAGAGATCGTTTCGAGACATGGTGTACCGATCTCAATTATTTCTGATCGTGGCGCTCGTTTCACGTCACATTTCTGGCAATCATTGCAGAAATCTTTGGGTAACACGATTGGATATGAGTACTGCATATCACCCACAGAAGGATGGTCAGAGTGAGCGTACCATACAGACATTGGAGGATATGCTACGTGCTTGTGTGATTGACTTCGGGAATGACTGGGAAATTCACCTGCCATTGGTGGAGTTTTCTTATAACAACAGTTATCATACTAGTATACATGCAGCACCTTTTGAGGCGATGTATGGGAGAAAATGTCGATCACCCGTTTGCTGGGCAGAAATTGGTGATAGTCAGCTAACAGGTCTCGAGTTAATTCATGAGACAACTGAGAAGATTGTACAGATACGGAACCGTATGGTTGCAGCGCGAGACAGACAAAAGAGTTATGCTGACAAGAGACGGAAACCTTTAGAGTTTCAGGCACCATGGAAAGGCGTAGTTCGGTTTGGTAAACGAGGGAAACTAAATCTGAGGTACGTTGGACCATTTGAAATAGTGGAAAGAATAGGTCCAGTAGCCTATCGACTAGCCCTACCTAATTCGCTAAGTGGAATCCATGATGTATTTCATGTGTCAAACTTGAAGAAGTGCATAACTGATGAAACGATGGTCGTACCACTAGAAGAAATTCAAGTGGATGAACAATTGCGTTTTATTGAAGAACCAGTTGAGGTGATGGACCGTGAGGTGAAAACACTTAAGCAAAGCAAGATACCTATTGTCAAAATCCGTTGGAATTCACGACGTGGGCCGGAATTCACATGGGAACGAGAAGATCAATGAAGCTTAAGTACCCTCAACTATTCGAAAGGACGATGCCAGCAGACGAAGGTATTGATTTAAATTTCGGGACGAAATTTCTTTCAACATGGGGATGATGTGACAACTCATCCAAAAAAACTCACTCGATTTCGATTTCTGTGTGCCAATGCAGTAGACCAGTGATGGAACACTCTCACCCTGTAACGCAATTTTTGGGACGAAAATTCTTTCAATATGGGGATAATGTGACATCCGGTAAATTTCCGTTACCAAACTCCGTTAGTTCCGTTAAGTCTTGCATACACGTGTCGTGAACACACACTAGTTGTCGTTTAACGTTGGTGACCTAATAATAATGAATAATGTTAAATTAATGAGAATCTAATTGATTTTGTGATTA
Organism: Flaveria trinervia; assembly: GCA_025506515.1. NCBI lineage: Eukaryota > Viridiplantae > Streptophyta > Magnoliopsida > Asterales > Asteraceae > Flaveria > Flaveria trinervia. The sequence continues at coordinate 79,135,387 of CM046449.1, read as the reverse complement.
TTGTGTTATGTTTATGTGTTTGCATGTTTTTAAAATGCTAATTAGAAAATTAATCGCGTAACGCGGTAGCGTGCCTATTTATTCGTATGTCTTGTGTTTTATAAAGATAAGATATATAATGATTTTCATTAGTTTATATATTTATGTTATTAAGTTAAAAACACTTTACAAAGAGTTTAAAGCCTAGTTTTTATGAAATACAAATTACAAGGGTTAAAAAGGGTAATATGTAAATTAACTTAAACAAAACACATTAACCCTAATCCCCACCCCCCATCGGCCGCGAACCACCCACACACACCCTCCCACTTCGAATTCGACCAAGATCAAGTTCCTAAACCTCGGTTTTATTCGATTACAAGGCGCACAACTTGTTGGAATCATCAATTGCAAGCTATAACACGTTAAAGGTTAGATTTTTCATGTTTTTTGTGGGTTCTTGTTGAGGGCCGAACCCTAATGCGACTTTGGGTCTTCATGGAGTTGAAATTGATGTTAGTTGTTGGTGTTAGTATGTTAGTTGGATTGATTATATGTTGTTTAACGTTGATTATGCATGAATTGTATGTTTTTAGTGGATTGATCATGAACTTTGATTATAAGCAACCCTAATTAGAAAATTGGTAGGATTATGGATGAATGATGATTTTTGATGAATGTTTGATGATTAATAGGTTGTATGAATGTTAGGATACATTGATTTTGCAAGAAATTGGTGAATTGAAGTTGGTGTTCATAGGTTACTAATAATAGTAACTTTATTTTCATGGCATGATGATCTAGTGATGGATTGATGTTATTGATGTGTTCATGATGATGATTAGATGCTAGATTGTTGTTATGAATGCTAGAAATCTTTGAATGGATGTTGTTGTTCATAGCTTGCCAAAAGTAGAAACTTTTGTTCATGAAGATTGTTAGATTATGGTGGTTAGGTATTGTTGATCATGTCTAGATATTGTTATGAGCTTGAGATGGTATAATTATGATGAATTCATGAATACATTGGGTGTTTGATAGATGTTGGGATGTACTTTCCCAAAAGGGAAACTTTAATTGCATAAAGTCTGAAAAATGATAGTTTGAACATGTTTGGGATGTTAGGAGCATGTTAGTATGATCCTGGATGAATTCTAATGTGGTAGAACATGGTAATTTGGTTGTATATGATGAATGATATTTGGACATTTATGATCATGTATGATTTGGATGTTGATTAGTAGTAGGACATCATGTTTGGGACTGGAAATTGATTATTGTGGTGTATGCTGGATGTAATGATATGATTGTGATCATCATACACGTGTGCGAATCTGAGGCCCCTACTTAGTAGGATTGGCAGAGTTTAGGATGTGAAGTCGTGAGTGTCACACCCCCGCTAAGAGCGGAAACACGGGGATGCAACGAGACGGGAATCATCATAACACATGGTAAGTGATAGAGATGCAATAATAATAATGATGACAAGCGTGTCATGACGACACCCGACAACAAGGGGACTTGTGTCGTGTTTAGTCAGTATTCACGACGACATAGCCATAAGCATAAACATGATACATAAATCATAATACATAGATGATAACATTGTATGCAATTCCCACAACCCGGGAACAAGTTACAAAATGTAATGTTGTTTGAACAGATACAACAATTGTTTTTAAAATGACAAGTTTAGCCTGAAAATGCATCCTAGGGTCTCCACTAAGGCAGCACACCTAGAACCTCAGCTAGTAAGATCACCTGAAAAGATATGCTCAAAATGGTCAACAAAATTGTTGGTGAGCTCACAGGTTTAAAGTAAATAAGTAATTGATGCTATATAAAGTTGTTGCAGAATACCGTGCATACAGTTATAAGTAAGCAAAATCACATGACATGAGCTTTACAACCAAACCTAATGACATACACAAAGAATCTTGTCGGAATATATTCACCCAAGGCCCGTTCATTGCTTTTGTTGGTACTAACTAGTATACCAACACGAGGGTGGGGGTGTCAACCCAGTAGTACTACCAATACCTAACCGTCGGTTCCCACACTGGAATTAAATGGTTGTAAGAAAGAACCACAAAGCAGACTCAAGCATGTATCAGATAAGTACCCACAAAACAGTAGCACGTTGATTCTAAGTATGTAAATTGAATGTATGTTGTACAGCATAGAAAACGGGTGAGCATACTTTTCCCCCATGTTTTTAAATGTTTGTAAAGTAGTATAAGCGTAAAAAGTGGCACGAGACTCACATGTAAGTGGCAAGTATGAATGATCAAGATTTCCAACAGTTGAATGCAATGAACAGTCAAACACCTATTGACAGTTATTGTTAAGCATTAATGACATGTATAAAGCGTATAGTAATGTTTGGTCGGTTCGGCGTGGGTAGCACACACACACAAGCGGACACACGTATCAGATCTTATGTAGATCCAAGTACTACGAGTAGTCATCATTGCTTATGACATCCTTGCAAAGATCTCATGGTTATGAAAGATAGCACTTGTTAAGTATTGGAGTTCCAATTGGATTGTCGATAATTGTAAAATGTTAGGTTGTTTTCAATTGAAATAGTATGTGCATGTTGATAGCGTTGACTTAATCTTTGTGGTCAAGCAATGACACTTTTACTGATGTTACCTTATCATCATCAGACGTTCAAGGGGAAATTCATACTCAACATCATCAGTCACAAAACAGGACCAGACGCTCGACTCAACGCACCATTTGTACGAATCAACCTTCAGTCGTACGGATCAGCTTCATTCGTACGATTGAGTCTTCATTCGCATAACTGGCATTCAGTCGTACCACACAACACACATTCGCACAACCCAACCTCCATGCGCACAAATCAACTCTCAATCGTGCGAATTAGCTACTTTCGTGCGATTGAACCTTCATTCGTGCGATTGGACTCCAGTCGTGCGAAACACCCACAATCGCATACATTCAGTCGGTCACCTGACTCAATCGCACGCATTCATTCGTTCGTATGACGTCCCTAGTCGCACAAATCAGTCGCCCGAATGACACAACCGTATGACTCAGTCGCACGACTCACCCAGTCGCACGGCTCAGTCGCATGACAGACCCAGTCGCCTGAACTGGAGGTTCGCGACTGCAGAAGCGCAGAGCAGCCTTTGGCTATTCCGAGCACGGGTTTTACACAACAAGGACTTCCAGAAACACTCTACAAACATACACAAACATGAAACACAAGCAAAAAGACCTCACACACACCCACACGACCTCATGTGCTCGGGTTGAACCCGAACACCCGAAACCCTAGTTTGGACAACCGTGAATAAGCAAGAAAAGGGACAACCAAGGACGTATACCTGCTAGAATAGAGTAGACTAGGCTGTAGATGGAGTCTAGACGACAAGAACAAGACCAAGCGGGTTGAATTTGGTGCTAGAATGAAGAAGATCTGAAGAAGAAGGTGAAGAGGATGAAGAAGATGAAGATGAAATGAGATTAAGGGCTGGAATATGGGTTTATATACCTAGCCCAAGTTTGCAAAAATGGCGAGTTTAGTCCCTGCACTTAACCCCCGAGTTTCCAAAGTTTGCTTCAGTTGAAAACGACTTTAAAATGTTCGTTATATTAAGGTTAAAAGCATGTTTAATGGTAATTGATAGTTTAAAAATGGTTTTATTAATGACAATGGTTGAAATTAAAAATGATATATTTGGTGGTAATGGTGATGAATTTATAAAAAGGTTTATGCTTATCACACGTTCTCGGAGGAAGTACATGCACAAGGGAAATAAAGCAGACATGATTCCTTAAAGCAGGAGTTCATGAAGAAGAGGAAGAATAATTAAAATAATTCTATGCTTAATTATGTCGTCTGACGGACCTTAAGGTGACGGATGTCACAGTGAGTGGCTTCACATGGCATGTGGTGCGTGATTTGATCTTTGTGTGGCATGTTAGTTATGTTATAACTAGTAGACATGTTAATGTTCTAGATTCGCATGACTTGTATGATACTTGGTTGTATGATGATCTAAGTGATACACCTGGATAGTATAGCATACATATGATCCATTTGAATGTTAACCATGTATGATATATGTGTATGATTACTTGAATGGTTTACAACACATAAAGTCACCAACGGGTCAAACGGGTCAACTAGGTCAAACATGTTTGTTTTCTAAAATCTTGAGTCCTTGGTTGTAGTGTACTTAGGGTTTCATATGTTCTTTGATTACACGTACTCATGTACTTATATAATCTAGGTAACCTCTGAAGGTTGTCTGTCTATTCAGTTTGACAAGTCAAACTCTAAGTATCTATAACATATCAGGTGAGTTCATTCCCCACTCTTTATTTATCTCTTTTGGGGGATTGCATACTGGTAAATCACAAACGCTTTATATATTCAAGTGTGTATAATATTATAGTGTTGATATCATGGAAAAGTCCTCACACTTTCGAATTGTTAATATTAAATAGCGGGGAAATTTGGGTAGTACTACTGGGTCTGACGAGCCCCACCTGTGTGACTCGAGGTCAACTGGGTGCAAGTTGTCCTAATGAACATTGTCATGACCTGTTAAGTCGTGGCAGGAGGCAACAACATAACACAGTCATCAATGTGAAATCACTATGAAATAATTTTATTGTTAACGGACTAGCTATCTGTTACAATGCACTACTTTTATGTCTCTATTATTAAACTGTTTATGTTTGAATATCTCTTGAACTCACCAACCATTGTGTTGAAATTTTAGTATGCTATTCTCAGGTCATTAGCTCGCTTGCCATAGGAGCACTGCATGGTTCACTTGCATTCTAAGACTCGGTCTTTAAGACATTTTAGCATTTTAATGATTATTGTTTACTCTTTTGGGTTGGCACATGTTTTGCCATAGTTATACTTTTATTTCTTTCAGTTATTTTCAAAACGCTTCCGCACAGTTTAAAGTTTGTACTTTAGTTGAATTTATTTAAATTATGGCATATAGAGTCGTTCTGAGTAACTATTGACATGATCCTGGTTTGTTCACACGCCTCGCGGTAAAACTTTGCACGTGGATTTTGAGGGTGTGACAGATTGGTATCAGAGCCATTGGTTATAGGGAACTAGGTTGCATACACACTAGACTATAACCGCACATAGTTAATTAGTTACCCGTGCCTTATTCTCATCTACTTTATACTCATTGGCATACACGTCACACTCTCTACAGCATGGCATCGTCTTCGAGAGCCCCGGGTAAACGACCTGAATCACCTTCACGATCTGAAACCCCACCTCCCGCACCTGTACCTGATGATGGATTTGATTGGCCCCGACTAGCTTATCCTCGAGAGGAGATTGACCGGGATCAACCCTTTGCATTGATGAAGCGTGACCCTCCGCGAGACTTGCGTTTCTATCCTAGATTTTTTGATCATATCATGTTTAGGGAGCGCGTACCTGTCCCGAGGCCCAAGACTAGGAACAATGCCGACCAACCAATGCCTTGACTCCCACGTACGATGCTGTCCAACGAGCAACTGATTGCTGCACTAGTGGCTGCGCTGGACACTGAGCAACATCGAGTAAGGCGGCTCACGGGTGATGTCTGTACACTGCAGCAAGAGGTGTATAAACGGAGACATCAACTGGATGAACTCGAGGAACAACACGGGAAGACCCTAAACGGGTGTCACCACATGGAAGATGGTCTTATAGCACTTAGAGGACGCGTTACTGCTTGTGAACAACATGACGTAGTAGCCGATAATAAAATTGCTATATTAGAAGCCCAATTGGCAGCGCTTCAGATTGCTATAGCTCCTGCTCCTGTAGTACTCTCTGAGGATGAGGATCCCAAAGAGGAACCTGAGGAGGGAACGTGGAGATGGAAGATGATAGTGAAATATGCCACCGAGACTCTAGAAGGTGTCGCTCTGTCTTGGTGGAACGCGCAAGTCCAGATGCTTGGACAAGCGATGGCGAATGACTTCCATGGGATTCAGTTCAAAGCAATGATGACTGAGAGTACTGTCCTCGCAACGAAGTGCAGAAGTTAGAGATGGAATTCTGGCAATTGAAGTGGCAGGGCTCAGAAATCGAGGCTTACACCGCCAAACCCATGAATTAGCTACTTTGTGCCCGAGAATGGTGAATGAGGTGCATAAAAGGATAGAGCACTACGTACGGGGATTGGTACCCGAAATCCAAAGTATGGTAACTGCTTCCAACCCAACCACAATTCAGCAAGCCATCCAGCTAGCTCACAGGCTAACTGACCAAGCCGTGGAGCAAGGACGTCTACCCAAACGGGGCGCTGTGGCAAGTGTGCCCGACAATAAAAGAAAGTGGGATAATGCCAACAACACCAAAGCATCATCATCTTCTAGCGGTCAACCTCAACCTCAACAAAACAGCCGGTTCAGCAGCAACAGAGGTTCAACAATAATCGTAACTTCAACCAAACGCCTGCAAATAATCAAGGACCCAGTGGTTATGGTGGTAGGAATCCGAAGTGTACTCGGTGTAATTACCATCATGTGGGAAGGTGTGATAGCTTCAAGTGTCAACGTTGTGGAAAAATTGGACACGCTGCAAAGGATTGTCGTGGTGAACTGGTAAGGAGGCCATAACAACCTCAAGAAACTCCCAAGGGTTGTTTTGAATGTGGGAAAGAAGGGCATTACAGGCGAAACTGCCCACAACTAAGGAGGAACGGTAATGGCAACAACAACAACAATACCAACAACCACGGTAACAACAACAACAATGGTAATAACAACAACGGTAGAAATGGTACTGGTAATGGCGGCAATAAAGATGGAGCCAAGGGGAGAGCCTTCGTCATTGGCTCAAGGGAGGCTCAAAATGATCCCATAACTGAACTGGTAGATTCTCTGTTAATGGTTGTTTTGCTACGGTACTATTTGATACTGGAGCCGATAGGAGTTTTGTGTCCTTAAAATTCTGTAGTCTTTTAAGTGATATACCCTCTGCTTTAGAATCTAAATACACTGTGGAATTAGCCGACGGTAAACAAATCCATGTAACTCATATCCTTAAAGACTGTAAGATAGAACTTGCTAGTCATACTTTCGCTATAGATCTTATGCCTGTTACGCTGGGGAGTTTTGATGTTGTGATAGGCATGGATTGGCTCTCTAGCAAGCAAGCGGAAGTCATATGTCATGAGAAGATCATACGAATCCCTGTTGATGACAAAATCCTTACCGTCAGAGGTGATAGGAGTAGTGCTGTGATAGGCATCATCTCATATATGAAAGCTCAAAAGTTATTATGAAAGGGTCGTGTGGCTATCCTAACACTTGTAAATGATAAGCAGGCAGAAGAAAGGAGAATGGAGGATATTCCCATAGTACGCAATTTCCAGAGGTGTTCCCAGAGGATCTTCTTGGATTACCACCTCACCACCAAGTGGAATTCCAGATTGAGTTGACTCCCGGCGTAGCTCCGATTGCTAGGGCACCTTATCGATTAGCACCGAACGAACAACAGGAGTTGTCGTCACAACTCTAGGAGCTTTTAGATAAGGGCTTTATTCTACCTAGTACATCACCTTGGGGTGCTCCTATTCTTTTGTTAAGAAGAAGGATGGCACATTCCGGATGTGCATCGATTATAGAGAGTTAAACAAAGTAACAGTCAAGAACCGATACCCTTTACCTCGTATTGATGATTTGTTCGATCAGCTTCAAGGATCAAGCTATATTCGAAGATTGACTTGAGATCTAGTTATCATCAACTTAGAGTTCGAGAAGAAGACATTACCAAGACTGCGTTCCGTACTCGTTATGGTCATTATGAGTTCTTGGTCATGCCTTTTGGGTTGACTAATGCACCTGCTGTGTTCATGGACCTCATGAACCGCGTGTGCAAACCTTATCTTGATCAGTTTGTCATTGTGTTCATCGATTATATACTGATAATTCTAAGACCAAGGAGGAGCATGAAGAGCACTTACGAATGATCTTGGAACTGTTGAAAAATGAGCAGCTGTATGCTAAATTATCAAAGTGTGACTTTTGAATAAGAGAAGTGCAATTCCTAGGTCATATTGTTAATGAGAAAGGGATACATGTCGATCCTGCCAAAATTGCTTGCACATATATATATATATATATATATATATATATATGTATAAATATATATACATATATATATACATATATAGACATATATTATATATATACACATATATATATATATACTATATAGACATATATATATATATACATAATAAACATATACATATATACATAACATATATATATATACATATATATGTATACATATGTCACACCCTCAAAATCCACTTGCGGAGTTTTACCGCGAGGCGTGTGAACAAACCAGGATCACAGTCAATAGTTACTCAAAACGACTCTATATGCCATAATTTAAACAAAATCAACCAAAATGCAAACTTTAAACAATGCGGAAGCGTTTTGAAAACAACCCAAGGCAATGAAAGTATAACTATGGCAAAACAGGTGCCAACCCAAAGAGTAAACCATAATTATTAAAATACTAAAATTGTCTTGAAGATCATGTCTTAGAATGCAGTGAACCATGCAGTGCTCCTATGGCAAGCAAGCTAATGACCTGAGAATAGCATACTAAAAATGTCAACACAATGGTTGGTGAGTTCAAGAGATATTAAACATAAACAGTTTAATAATAGCGATATAAAAGTAGTGCATTGTAACAGATAGCTAGTCCGTTAATAGTAAATGTTATTTCATAGTGATATCGCAATTGAAGCTGACTGTGTTACGTTGTTGCCTCCTGCCACGACTTAACAGGTCGTGACAATGTTCATAGGACAAATTGCACCCGGTGACCTCGAGTCACACAGGTGGGGCTCGTCAGACCCAGTAGTACTACCCAAATTTCCCCGCTATTCAATATTAACAATTTGAAAGTGTGAGGACTTTTCCATGATATCAACACTATAAATATTATACACAACTTGAATATATAAAGCGTTTGTGATTTACCAGCATGCTATCTCCCCCAAAAGAGATTAAATAAAGAGTGGGGCATGAACTCACCTGATATGCGTATAGATAACTAGGGTTGACTTGGCAAACAGAATAGACAGACACCTTCAGAGGTTACCTAGATCGTATAAGTGCATGAGTATGTGTAATCAAAGAACATGTGAAACCCTAAATACTACAACCAAGGACTCAAGATTTCAAACAAAACAGACATGTTTGACCTAGTTGACCCGTTTGACCCGTTGGTGACTTTATGTGTTGTAAACCATTCAAGTAATCATACACATATGTTATGCATTGTTAACATTCAAATAGATCATATGTATGCTATATCATCTAGGTGTAACACTTAGATCATCATACAACCAAGTATCATACAGGTCATGCGAATCTAGAACATTAACATATCACTAGCTATAACACAACTAACATGTCACACAAAGATCAACCATTCACCACATGCCATGTGAAGCCACTCACAACTTCACATCCTAAACCCTGCTAATCCTACTAAGTAGGGGCCTCAGATTCGCACGCGTGTATGATGATCATAACTATATTCATTATCAATATGCTTTGCATTCAACAACATTCCAACAATCAATTACCAGTCCCAAACATGATGTCCTACTACTAAACCACATCTAAATCATACTGATCATAAGTGTCCAAATATCATTCATGATTATCCCAACATCACATACAACCAAATTATCATATTCTACCATATTAGAATTCATCCATGATCATACTAACATGCTCCTAACATCCCAATATGTTCAAACTACCATCTTTCACATTTTTCATAAATAAAGTTTCCCTTTGGGAAAGCACATCCCAAAATCTATCAAATACCCAATATACTCATGGATTCATCAATAACATACCAATTCAAATCATATCATCATCTACGCATGCTCAACAACATTCAAACATCATAACTCATCAATTCAATCCTAAAAAGTTACTATCTTTAGTAATGTATGAACTATAACATGTGTTCTTGAATTTCCAATGATCACAACAACAATCTAACATCTAATTATCACCATGACACATCATAACATCATATCATCATAGTTCAACATTACATGCAAATAAAGTTACTATTATTAGTAACCTATGAACACCAATTCCAATTCACCAATTTCTTGCAAAATCAATGTATCCTAACATCCATACAACCTATTAATCATCATACATTCATCAAAAAATCATCAACTTCACATAATCAAGCTATTTTCGAATTAGGGTTTGCATACAACCAAAGTTCATGATCAATCCACTAAAAACATATAATTATTGCATAATCGACGTTAACTAACATGTATACAATCTAACTAACATACTAACATCATCAACAACATCCAATTCGACCTAATGAGGGTCAATTTCGCACCCAAGGTTCGGCCACATGAACAACTCACAAAAACTTGAAAAACCTAACCTTTAAACGTGTAATTGCTTGAAATTGATGCTTCCTATGTGTTGTAATCCTTGAAATCGAATCAAATTGTGCTTTCTAACTTCTTCTTGATTGAATTTGCAAAAGGGAGGGGTTTGGGGAGTGTTTGCGGCCGAAGGGTGGGTGGATTAGGGTTTGGGTTTGTTTTGTTTAGTTTAATTTACACATTTACCCTTTTAACCCTTGTAATTTGTATTTTATAAAAACTAGCTTTAAACTCTTTGTAAAGTGTTTTTAACTCATAATATAAAGATATAAACTTATGAAAATCATTATATATCTTATCTTTATAAAAACACAAGACATACGAATAAATAGGCACGTTTTCGCGTTACGCGATTACTTTTCTAATTAACCTTTTATAAATGTGTAACACACCTAAACATAACCCAATACTCACATAATCACTTAGATTCACACCAAATTAACATTACCCATTATTATTATGTCACCAACGTTAAACGACAACTAGTGTGTGCTCACGACACGTGTATACAAGACTTAACGGAACTAACAGTTTGGTAACGGAAATTTACCGATGTCACATTATCCCCATGTTGAAAGAATTTTCATCCTGAAAATTGCGTTACATGGTGAGAGTGTTCCATCACTGGTCTACTGCATTGGCACACAGAAATCGAAATCGAGTGAGTTTTGGATGAGTTGTCACATCATCCCCATGTTGAAAGAAATTTCGTCCCGAAATTTAAATCAATACCTTCGTCTGCTGGCATCGTCCATTCGAATAGTTGAGGGTACTTAAGCTTCATTTGATCTTCCCGTTCCCATGTGAATTCCGGTCCACGTCGGAATTCCAACGGATTTTAACAATAGGTATCTTGCTTTGCTTAAGTGTTTTCACCTCACGGTCCATCACCTCAACTGGTTTTTCAATAACACGCAATTGTTCATCCACTTGAATTTCTTCTAGTGGTACGACCGTTGTTTCATCAGTTATGCACTTCTTCAGGTTTGACACGTTAATACATCATGAATCCACTTAGCGAATCAGGTAGGGCTAATCGATAGGCTACTGGACCTATTCTTTCCACTATTTCAAATGGTCCAACGTACCTCGGATTTAGTTTCCCTCGTTTGCCAAACCGAACTGCGCCTTTCCATGGTGAGACTTTCAACAAAACCTTGTCACCAACCTGAAACTCTAAAGGTTTCCGTCTCTTGTCAGCATAACTCTTTTGCCTGTCTCGCGCTGCAGCCATACGGTTCCGTATCTGCACAATCTTCTCCGTTGTCTCATGAATCAACTCAGGACCTGTTAATAGACTATCACCAATTTCTGCCCAACAAACCGGTGATCTACACTTTCTCCCATACAGCACCTCGAGAGGTGCTGCCTGTATACTAGTGTGATAACTGTTGTTATAAGAAACTCCACCAATGGCAGGTGAATTTCCAGTTATTCCCGAAGTCAATCACACAAGCACGTAGCATATCCTCCAACGTCTGTATAGTACGCTCACTCTGACCATCCGTCTGTGGATGATATGTAGTACTCATATCCAAACGTGTACCCAAAGATTTCTGCAATTATTGCCAGAAATGTGACGTGAAACGAGCGTCACGGTCAGAGATAATTGAGATCGGTACACTGTGTCTCGAAACGAACTCCTTGAGGTACAGGCGAGTTAATTTCTCCATCTTGTCGGTTTCCTTTATTGCAAGGAAATGAGCAGACTTTGTCAATCGATCCAGAATAACCCATATCGTGTCACAACCAGTACTAGTCCGGGGTAGCTTAGTAATAAAATCCATGGAGATCTGTTCCCATTTCCACATTGGAATCTCGGGTTGTTGTAATAGTCCGGATGGTTTTTGATATTCTACTTTTACCTTCGAGCAGGTCAAACACTTGCTCACATACGTAGCTAAATGCGCTTTCATGTTGGGGCACCAATAGTGAGCCTTTAGGTCATGATACATCTTGTCGGATCCAGGATGTATAGAATACTTAGATTTGTGTGCCTCGCTTATAACTAAATCTCTCAGATTTCCATGAACAGGCACCCAAAGTCTATCCATGAAATACCGAATTCCATCCTCTTTCACCACTAGCTGTTTATCCATTCCCCTTAACGACTCAGAATCAATATTTTCTGCTTTTAAAGCTTCTATCTGTGCCTCCTTAACTTGTTCGGGCAGTTGGGTATTGATAGTAAGCTGTAAAGCTCGCTCCCGTCGGGGTTTAGCTATTTGCTTTCTGCTTAAAGCATCGGCAACTACGTTCGCCTTTCCCGGATGATACTTAATTGTGCAATCATAATCATTTAGTAGTTCCACCCAACGTCGCTGCCTCATATTCAACTCTTTTTGTCAAAGATATGTTGAAGACTCTTGTGATCGGTGTAGATTGTGCACTTGGTACCGTACAAGTAATGTCTCCAGATCTTTAAGGCAAAAACTACTGCACCCAATTCTAAGTCATGGGTAGTATAGTTCTTCTCATGAACCTTTAATTGTCTCAGGCGTAGGCTATCACCTTATCTCGTTGCATCAAGACACAACCCAATCCTTGAATGGATGCATCGTAATACACCACAAAGTCATCTGTTCCCTCTGGTAATGCTAATATCGGGGCAGTACAGAGTTTTTGTTTTAATATTGGAAAGCTGATTCTTGACTCTCAGTCCATTTGTATGTCATTCCTTTGTGAGTCAAGGCTGTGAGAGGTTGTGCGATCTTAGAAAATCCTTCTATGGATCGGCGGTAATATCCTGCTAATCCTAGAAATTGTCTTATCTCGCTCGGCGTTTTGGGTGTAATCCAATTCTTTATCGCCTCAATTTTGGTAGGATCAACGTGTATTCCTTTCTCATTAACAATGTGACCTAAGAATTGTACTTCTCTTATCCAAAAGTCACACTTTGAGAATTTAGCATACAGCTGCTCATTTTTCAACAGTTCCAAGATCATTCGTAAGTGCTCTTCATGCTCCTCCTTGGTCCTAGAGTATATCAGTATATCATCGATGAACACTATGACAAACTGATCCAGATAAGGTTTGCACATGCGGTTCATGAGGTCCATGAACACAGCAGGTGCATTAGTCAACCCAAAAGGCATGACCAAGAACTCATAATGACCATAACGAGTACGAAATGCAGTATTGGGAATGTCTTCTTCTCGAACTCTGAGTTGATGATAACCAGATCTCAAGTCAATCTTCAGTAATAGCTTGATCCTTGAAGCTGATCGAACAAGTCGTCGATACGAGGTAAAGGGTATCGCTTCTTGACTGTTACTTTGTTTAACTCTTGATAATCGATGCACATCCGGAATGTGCCATCCTTCTTCTTACAAAGAGAACAGGTGCTCCCCAAGGTGATGTACTAGGTCGAATAAAGCCCTTATCCAAAAGCTCCTGAAGTTGTGACGACAACTCCTGTAGTTCGTTCGGTGCTAATCGATAAGGTGCCCTAGCAATCAGAGCTGCGCCGGGAGTCAACTCAATCTGGAATTCCACTTGGCGGTGAGGTGGTAATCCAGGTAGATCCTGGGAACACCTCTGGAAAGTCGCGTACTACGGAATATCCTCCATTCTCTTTTCTTCCTTTTGCTTATCGTTACAAGTGCTAGGATAGCCACACGGCCCTTTCGTAACAACTTTTGAGCTTTCATATATGAGATGATGCCTATCACAGCACCACTCCTATCACCTTTGACGGTAAGAATTTGATCACCAACCGGATTCGTATGATCTTCTCGTGAAATATGACTTCCGCTTGCTTGCTAGAGAGCCAATCCATGCCTATCACAACATCAAAACTCCCCAGCGTAACAGGCATGAGATCTATAGCGAAAGTATGACCAGCAAGTTCTATCTTACAATCTTTAAGGATATGCGTTACATGGATTTGTTTACCGTCGGCTAATTCCACAGTGTATTTAGATTCTAAAGCAGAGGGTATATCACTTAAAAGACTACAGAATTTTAAGGACACAAAACTCCTATCGGCTCCAGTATCAAATAGTACCGTAGCAAAACAACCATTAACAGGGAATCTACCAGTAACAGTTGTGGGATCATTTAGAGCCTCACCTGAGCCAATGACGAAAGCTCTCCCCTTGGCTCCATCTTTATTGCCTCCATTTCCAGTGCCATTTCCACCATTGTTGTTATTATTACCATTGTTGTTGTTGTTACCGTGGTGGTGTTGTGTTGTTGTTGCCATTTCCGTTCCTCCTTATTTGTGGGCAGTTTCGCCTGTAATGCCCTTCTTTCCCACATTCAAAACAACCCTTGGGAGTTTCTTGAGGTTGTTGTGGCCTCCTCATCAGTTCACCACGACAATCCTTCGCAGCGTGTCCAATTTTTCCACAACGTTGACACTTGAAGCTATCACACCTTCCACATGATGGTAATTACACCGAGTACACTTCGGGTGTCTCCCATCATAACCACTGGGTCCTTGATTATTTGCAGGCGTCTGGTTGGAGTTACGGTTATTGTCAAACCTCCGTTGCTGCTGAACCGGCTGTTGCTGCTGCTGAGATTGAGGTTAACCACTGGAAGATGATGATGCTTTGGTGTTGTTGGAACTGTCCCAGTTTCTTTTGTTGTTGGGCACGCTTGCCACAGCGCCCCGTTGGGTAGACGTCCTTGCTCCACGGCTTGGTCAGTTAGCTTGTGAGCTAGCTGGATGGCTTGCTGAATTGTGGCTGGATTGGAAGCAGTTACCATACTCTGGATTTCAGGTACCAATCCCCGTATGTAATGCTCTATCCTTTTATGCACCTCATTCACCATTCCCAGGCACAAAGTTGCTAATTCATGGGTTCTGGTGGTGTAAGCCTCAATTTCCAAGCCCTGCATTTTCAGTTGCCATAACTACATTTCTAACTTCTGTACTTCGCTGCGAGGACAGTACTCCTCGGTCATCATTGCTTTGAACTCATCCCATGGAAGTCCATTCGCCATCGCTTGTCCAAGCATCTGGACTTGCGCGTTCCACCAAGACAGTGCAGCACCCTCTAAAGTCCCGGTGGAATACTTTACTTGATCCGCTGGTGGACAGTTACATTTGGAGAAAACGGACTCAGTCTTCTCGAACCAGCGTACAAGCCCTACAGCACCCTCTGTACCGCTGTAGGTGTGTGGTTTACAGTCCATGAAGGACTTGTATGTACACATTGGTGGTCCTGTTTTAACACAACACACATTAATCAGACATCCCCTACAGTTATAAAGGATATCAGATTTGTCTTTCTGTCATTGTTTACCTGTTGGCTGACCCGCGTAGGCAGCAGCCACTGCTGCCTGAACATGCTCATTAATTAGAGCAGCCAATTCTGCGGGAGTCATGTTAATAGCACCACCACCCTGTTCTCCGGTGCCACGTCCACGTCCGTGTCCACGACCACGTCCACGTCCACGTCCACGGGCGTCCATTCTTTTCACTTTACATTCACAAATACAATAATGAGTAACATCAAACATATTTAACTCATTGAAGCATAGTAAACAGTAAACATAAAAAATAACGTATCATCACAACCACAACATTCATAACAAAAATAATAACCAAAGTAAATAAATTGCAAATGAGTCATAATGTATTTAGCAATGTCAAAATTGAAGTTTGTCGTTCGTGTGGGGAAACAACCCTTCCTACATAGGTTTCAAAAAGAAAACACTACGTAGTCTAAGTCATATAAAGAAGTCAATCGACAACATCTGACCCATCACTATCATCCTCCATCTCCTCCGGTTCCTCTTCCTCGGTCCCTCCTTGGGATCCTCCTCATCCTCAGGGTCTGCTGCAGGAGCAGGAGCTATAGCAATCTGAAGTGCCTCTAGCTGGGCCTCTAAAATGGCAATCCTATTATCGGCTACGGCGTCCCGCTGTTCACGAGCAGTCACGCGTCCTTGGAGTGCCATAACACCATCTTGCATATGGTGACAACCGTTCAGAGTCTTCCCGTGTTCTTCCTCGAGTTCATCCAATTGGTGTCTCAGGTTGTACACCTCTTGCTGTAGTGTATAGACATCACCCGTGAGTCGCCTTACTCGATGCTGTTCAGTATCCAGTGCAGCCATTAGTGCAGCCATTAGTGCAGCAATCAGTTGCTTGTTGGACTGCGCCGTTCGCAGGAGTGAAGGCATGAGTTGATTAGTATTGTTCCTAGTCCTTGGCTTTGGAACAGGTACGCGCTCCCTAAACATGATATGGTCAAAAAAACCTAGGATAGGAACGCCAGTCTCGCGGAGGGTCACGCTTCATCAATGCAAATGGTTGATCCCAGTCAATCTCCTCTCGGGGATAAGCCAGTCGGGGCCAATCGAATCCATCATCAGGTACAGGTGCGGGAGGTAGGGATTCAGATCGTGTAGGTGATTTGGGTCGTTTACCGGAGCTCTCGAAGACGATGCCATGCTGCAGAGAGTGTGACATGTATGCCAATGAGTATACAGTAGATGAGAATAAGGCACAGGTAACTAATTAACTGTGTGCGGTTATAGTCTAGTATGTATGCAACCTAGTTCCCTATAACCAATGGCTCTGATACCAATCTGTCACACCCTCAAAATCCACTTGCGGAGTTTTACCGCGAGGCGTGTGAACAACCAGGATCACAGTCAATAGTTTCTCAGAACGACTCTATATGCCATAATTAAACAAAATCAACCAAAATACAAACTTTAAACAATGCGGAAGCGTTTTGAAAACAACCCAAGGCAATGAAAGTATAACTATGGCAAAACAGTGCCAACCCAAAAGAGTAAACCATATTATTAAAATACTAAAATTGTCTTGAAGATCATGTCTTAGAATGCAGTGAACCATGCAGTGCTCCTATGGCAAGCAAGCTAATGACCTGAGAATAGCATACTAAAAATGTCAACACAATGGTTGGTGAGTTCAAGAGATATTTAACATAAACAGTTTAATAATAGCGATATAAAAGTAGTGCATTGTAACAGATAGCTAGTCCGTTAACAGTAAATATTATTTCATAGTGATTTCGCAATGAAGCTGACTGTGTTACGTTGTTGCCTCCTGCCACGACTTAACAGGTCGTGACAATGTTCATAGGACAAATTGCACCCGGTTGACCTCGAGTCACACAGGTGGGGCTCGTCAGACCCAGTAGTACTACCCAAATTTCCCCGCTATTCAATATTAACAATTCGAAAGTGTGAGGACTTTTCCATGATATCAACACTATATAATATTATACACAACTTGAATATATAAAGCGTTTGTGATTTACCAGCATGCTATCTCCCCCAAAGAGATTAAATAAAGAGTGGGGCATGAACTCACCTGATATGCGTATAGATAACTAGGGTTGACTTGGCAAACAGAATAGACAGACAACCTTCAGAGGTTACCTAGATCGTATAAGTGCATGAGTACGTGTAATCAAAGAACATGTGAAACCCTAAATACACTACAACCAAGGACTCAAGATTTCAAACAAAACAGACATGTTTGACCTAGTTGACCCGTTTGACCCGTTGTGACTTTATGTGTTGTAAACCATTCAAGTAATCATACACATAGTTATGCATTGTTAACATTCAAATAGATCATATGTATGATATATCATCCAGGTGTAACACTTAGATCATCATACAACCAAG